>JXTC01000009.1:1031357-1110350 GCA_002914845.1 Trema orientale
TCAGTATCAAATGCCCAAAGCTCCACCCAACACTTGACTCTATCCTATAAAGAATCCACATTTCTTTTGTATCTTCAAATACTCTTTTTCCTTTCCAGCCATAAAGACCAACTTATAGCCATGATTGCCACGTTCCAGACAACCTTCTGACACTGTTACCATGAAAACCCCCATCAAACTGTAACATAGCCTTGCTATGACAAGGCCATACCCAAATTGAACTCCCTAAAACCAAAGCTCTGTTGTCAATGAACAATTTAGAAAAAGTGATACTCCATCTTGCATAATACACACCAATGGAGAGAAAGAGCTTAATGAGGGTTAAGTCTTTGGAGAACATCGTAAGTCTTTTACTTCCCCAAAATTAAAAGCCAACAGAAAACCTTAACCTTTGGTGAAATTAGGAGCTTTTTAGACGAAGGAATGTGATTGAAAATGCAGATTTTCATCAATTATAGTTAGTTCTCTAAATAAATTTTTACAAGAGAAGTGAAGGGCATTTCGGACCCTTTCAACTTATAAACTTTTCTATATGCCATTTCCTCAAGAACCTTAGCCGAATCCAGCAATATAGTCAGACTTGAAATCTGTTTCTAGCTCCCATTCAAATAAGTTTATGAGAGATGGCAAAACTCACTAATAACCACCACTTCTAATAACATTCTCTGTTTATTTAACATGATAAATATTCTCATTATGAGAACACTACCAACTCCATAAGACTTCTACAAGAATAAGAGTTTTATACATAAGAGTGAGATTTAGACATCTTGTATAGCACTTTGAAAGTTACGTGCTAATGTAACACCGTGAAATCAACTTCCAAGAACATCTAGATTTAGACATCTTGTATAGCACTTTGAAAGTTACGTGCTAATGTAACACCGTGAAATCAACTTCCAAGAACATCTGTAAGTTACTTGGATCTGTGGATGTCCTAACCAAGTATTTCTTAAGCAATGTGCTAGTGGTAGTTTTGAATCCAAGGACATCTTCTAGTAACTTGAGTAAATTCAAGAACTTATCACGATAATAGAGTCTGAGATAATGCTCCTGTTTTAATTTTCTCAGCAACTATTTTTGTAGACCATTTTTTGAGATGAAAAAGTGAGGAAAGGTGATATATGTTACTTGGATTTTAAAGCTAGTGGGATAATATTGCAAAATATTGGGGTTAAATTGGAGAATGACATTTGTATCTTGCAACCAAGCACATGGTATACCATGTTTCTGAATTTTATTGTTATTTACGTGTGAGAGCATATAGAACCTCACGTTTCCTATAAAAAAAAAAGAGAGCATATAGAACCTGGTGTCTTGTTATACTTGTATAATTTCCATGAATTGATTATTGCAAAAGCATAACATACTTTAAACCCCGAGTTATGTTGCTTTTGTCATATGTTCATAATAGAAAAGTTCTTATCATCAGGTGCTGTCATGGAAGAGGGTGCAAACGAAGCTATCATCCTACTTGTCTAGATCCTCCTATGGATGATGCCCCGACTGGAGTTTGGTATTGTCTTATGTGTGTCAGGAAGAAGTTAGATTCTGGTGTACATTCAGTGTCAGAGGGAATTGAGTCGATATGCTATGTCAGGGAAGTGGAAGTATTGGATGTTGATGGTATGAAAATTAGAGGTCATTAAATTTAGTTCTGTTGTTGGTTGATTGGAATGTAGGTGCGATTGCAATTTTGTGGCTCTGATTTCCACTTTTGGATATTGTGATTTTTTGGTTCTAGAATTGCGACAAGAAAGGGAGTTTCACGTCAAATACAAAGGTCTTGCACATATTCACAATCGTTGGGTGTCAGAAAGTAAGCTGCTTCTCGAGGCTCCATCACTTGTTGAAAAATTCAACAGAGAAAGCCAGGTCTATTATCCCTGAAAAACTGTTTCTTTGTTTGTTTTGACCATTTTTTTTTTAATAAAACATTATATGTTTTTGTTTTGTTTTGTTATGTTTTTGACTGGATCTTTTACTGGGTTATATAAACTTTCAGAGACAGGACAAATCGATCATTTTATTTTATTTTTTGTCCTTTGTGGGGTAGAGAATTTCTTTAAATGAATCAAACATGTTTTCGTTGCTATCTAATTTCTTTCCTTGAAGCATTTTTTGTACTTTTTTTTTTTTTTTTGGAATTGTCATCCTTTAGTAGCATCATTGTAGACATTTTCAGTACCATCAGAGTTGGTCTATTAGTTCCTATCCAGATGACCTATCTAAGCAAAGAGACATCACTTGCCAACCATCACCAACTCACCTGGAATCGCGCCAAAGAGCACTAATCTTTACCTCTCATCAAGTGATACGTCACAAGGAAACTTGATATTCGATATTAGTAGAAGAAGCAATGGCCAAATTTTAAAGACAGTGGATATAATGGGAAGATGGCTAAGAGATTCATCATCTTTCTTACACATGCAATAAGAATTCACCGCAAAGAACTTGTTGCAGGGCATCCATGGTTGACCACTTCACCTCAACAATACTGTGTGATTATCATGATTAAATATGTCCAATGCTGAATCAATCAAGGGTAAAAAAAAAATCCCCTGCTGAAAGATGATGAGTAGTGGACTTCAGCCATAAATTTGTCCTCTAGGGGATCCTTTCTTTGTGGGCGTTAGTAAGCCAAATTGCCTATGGGAAGCTCCATCTTCTATGAACTCTATGCTTTGTTATAACTGCTAACCTCACTGAGGTTGCTGACAGATGATGAAAAGGCCTACGCCTCACCCTCCTCGAGAGATTTTTGAACTTATCAAGCTTTCGAGGTTGCTGATAGATCATGAATAAGCCTCCGCATGTTCTACATCCTAATGGCCAATCATGCCGATAATTGGCTAACTGAAAACCATCACATGAGACAATTAGAAAAATCTGCTTTTTTATTTTATTTTTTATTTGCCTGCTTGTTTTATGCAATTTTGAGCCTTGTCTGCTTTTAAATTTCAATATCTCATATGCAGCATTGGTATTTGTGTGTAGCCTGTTCTGGCTCTTCTTAGAACATAATCTTTCTTTATTCAGGTAAATATGATGAGTGGATATATGGTCAAATAATTAATTTCTGAAGTATCTTTTTCCTCTCCTCAGGTTGCAAGATGGAACCCAGAGTGGGTCGTTCCGGATTGTTTATTGCGGAAAAGATTGTTGATGTCCCCCGAGCAGCATGACCAGAATCTTACTAATCAAGATCGTGAGAAGTTATACGGGCACTACGAGTGGCTTGTAAAATGGCGTGGTCTTGATTGTGAGCATGCTACGTGGGAGTTGGATAATAGTTTGTTTTTTAGTTTGGCTTATGGTGAAAGCCTTATAAAAGAGTATGAAAACAGACAAAGTGGAGCTTCTTCTTCTAAAGTAGATAAGGTATTCTAGCCCCAAGGACTTGATGCTTAAGGAGTCATTCATTATTTACAATCTTCCCTTGAATATTCATGCGGTTACTTCAGTTTCTGTTTGGCTATAAATGTATTATACATGACTCTGTGAATGCTATTCTGCTTTCGATTTTCTCCATGAAATTATTTTTCTTGATTGACAGCATTTAGTGCTTTTTTGAAGTTTGTTTGGCATTTAATTATTGAGATTTTGAAACTAGTTTATATGATAGTTATTGTTGGTAAATATTTTTCCTTTTTTTCTTTTTAAGATCCTAATGGTGGTTTTTAGAGCAATGACATGGAAGAAGTTAGGTACTTTATTGATTTTTTTTTCTTCTTTTTATTTGTTTTTAAAGAGCTGTTACAGACTCTTCTAATAAATTTTGTCTTGACATTATTAAAGTTGACATCGACCTTTTTCGATTTGGCGGCACCTCCTGATTTAGATTTGTAGAGGAATCACTGAGCTTTCAGTTTATCAGTGGCTTGATCTAACTTAATTTCTATAAATTCCTGCACATTGACCTTTCATGTGTTCTCATTTGGATCCTTGGTCTTATGATATGTTGTACTATGACACTTTGGTAATCTGAGCCTGTCTACTGTTGAAATAGCATTTTTTTTTAATTTTTATTTTTAGCTCTTATTTATTTTTTTATTTTTAAATTTTTTTCCCCTTCTTGCAGATACTTGAGAGTGAAAATTGTTCATCGGTTAAATTATCACAATTACAATCTGGAATTTCATCTCGCCTTGATAGTGATTTTCCGGATTACATTACCAAGCTACATGAGTTTTGGCTCAAAGGCCAGAATGCTGTTGTTATTGATGAGCAGGTGAGTGTAAGTGAATCATATTGTCACTTATGAATAGTATTCTCATTTAGGAACATTAGTTATCCATATGTTGATACTGTGAGATATTTGTTTAGCTTTTATGGTAAGGAGCACGTTTTTGTGTTCATGTTCTAAACTTTAGGTCGGAATAAATCTAATTCAGATAAGTGTCTGTTGTAAAAGTTAAAATTGAGATGCAATCGGTTAACCTTGAGAAAACAGACACAATAAGTTAAGACCATTTCCAGTGCAAATGCTGTTGCCAACGCTATATTTGGCACATTTTCATTATTTTTATTATTTAATTATGAATAAGTTTATTTTGTAATTGGTTGAGCATTGAAAAGTGTATTGATTGAGAATTGAAAAGTGTAAAAGTAATTGATTGAGCATTTGGACAACGTGATTTTTAATATTTTAAAACTCTAAATATAGCAATAAGTTGAATGCCAAATATGGCATTATTGCTGGATTTGGTGCTAAATTTGGCACTAGAAATAGCATTGCATTAGAGGAGAATTTTTGTGCTATATGCTCTGGCATCGCATTGGATATGCTTTAACCTTTAGCGTAACCGAACATTCCTACTTTCCCATTTCAGTCTGTACCTGTTTAAAACATACAGAGGCTGCAGTTATGAGGTGTACATCATAGTTCTAAAAACTTTAGCCCCCAGGGCATTAGTTCAAGTGGCAGGGAGGGTATAATGAGAAGTCTAACAAAGGTAGACGTCTCAAGTTCAACTCCTGGTAGCTGAACTAATTTCTGATGTCTCCCGGGACCTGGCGTTGGGGCTTGCGGGGTATCCCCGTGGGATTAGTTGGGGAGGGGCCCAAACCAGATATCCACGGTTATCGAAAAAGAAAAAAAATCGTTCTAAAAACTTTATCCGTCCTCTTCTTCCAATACCCACATGCAAGCAGCTGCTTGTTGAGATGCTCTGATAAAACCCACTTGCGAGTGCAGACCCAAAATAATCTTTTCAAAGTTTGTGTGCGGTGAAGCTTGATCCTCAAAGAGCTCTTCTTCCACAGAACCACATTGAAGCAGTTGCTTGTTAAGGTAGTCTGGTGAAACCCAAAGTAATCTTGGGAAAGGCTGCATGAAGTGACACTTAAGCTTGAGAAAGCACTGAGGCCTGGGCTAAGTGCATTCCTTAAGAAGATGTGGATGCATAAGCCTCATTCTGCACTTATGAAGCTCAAGCCTCGGTTTCCAAATATATATGTATTGAATATTTTAAACTAAGCCCTCAAATTGAGATGCACGCCTTAAGAATATCTCTTTTTTAAGAAACTAAGAATACTTGTTAAGAGAGAAGAAACAAAGGACTAGGCTGAGGACTAGGGGTCCTCAAGAACAAGCTTTGGACAATGATGTTTCCCTCTCAAAAGAATTTCCCTAATACAACAAGATGTTAAAATGCTAGTGTTTAATCCCACCATGTTCCTGAGATGCTGGTGTACAAACCTTACCCAAACCCGCCAGATGATGCTGGTTGTGCTCCTTTCCTTTATTGTGAAGAAATTCTTGCTGATGGTATTTTGAAACCTGCCCTAATTCTAGACCATTAATTTTGATGGTTGTGAGCTTTTATTGAATTCTTAGTTAGGTATGAATCATATATATCACCTTCTAGATTTTTTCCCCCATGATGATTCGGTTCTTAGTTTTTTGTCTCTTTTATTTTATTATTATTATTTTTTTTGAAAATTTCTCTTTTATTTTTAAGTTCCATATAACTTTGTCTATATTAAAAGTTTTGTTTATTGTAATAACAATGCTTTTCAGAGGCATGTTTGCTTGTGCTAACTTTCTAATGGCTGCTTGATCTTCTCTCATCATTTCTAGCTTCAGTTGGCTGCACCAACCAAAAAAAAAAACTTCTATTCTTTATATGAATGCACTACTGTATACAAGGGGAAAAAAAGTTGCATAGCTAATGGACACCAATTTTGCAGGAGCGAATTCTGATGGCGATTTCACTGATTCAATCATTTCAGCCTAAGACTTGTCGACCTTTTCTTATCATATCAACTTCGGCTGCACTTCATTTGTGGGATGATGAATTTATTCGGTTGGTCAATTTTGTGGTTTACAATGGAAACAAAGATTTGAGAAGTATTATTAGGAAATTGGAGTTTAATGAGGGAGGTTGCCCAATGTTTCAAGTACTTATAACAACTTTGGACATTGTTTTGGAGGTATTTTGAGAGAATCCTGATTAAAAATTCAATTCATAACAAGGTTCAAGATTTTTATTTTTTATTTATTTTACCGTTTTGTATGTTTATATCTTCTCCTTCTTCTAACATGTGCAGGCCCTGGATGTCTTGAGAAGTGTAGAATGGGAGTTAATTATAATTGATGAGTTGCAATGCACTAGAATCTCTTCACATTGTGCACAAATTAAACTCTTAGCTACTAAAAGGAGGCTTCTCCTTGTTAGTGGTCAATTAAAGGTTTTCATTTGCTTGTGCCTTTTACTTTAGATATTTTTCAGTATTTCAAGAGATTGACACGAGCAATGCTACTGGATATGGCAGGGGAGCACTGCTGAATACCTTAACTTGCTATCTTTGCTAGAATCTCCTGGTGACTTGCAGAATGGAGTGTCCTTGCTAACCAGTTCCAGTGATAATATTGGTAAACTGAAAGAGAAGTTCTCAAGGTACATTGCATATCGAAGCAAGTCAGAATCTTCATTCAAAGAGTATTGGGTTCCTGTCCAGATGTCAAACGTGCAGCTTGAGCAGTACTGTGGCTCTCTGATGTCAAACTCTGTATTACTTTGTTCGTCTTCAAAGCATGATATAGTTGGGGCCTTCCGTGATGTTCTAATGTCTTGTCAAAAGGTTGGGTTGGTTTTTTGGTTGACTTCCGTAGTAGTTGAGTGATTGCATTAAATCTAAATGACCTCTCTTTTTGGGTGCAATTATAACTTTCTGGATGTCAACTTGAAATTGTAATTTAAGTTGGGGAATTAGTGTTTTTGGTCGATTAATGTGAGAGTTTCTAGGTGTCTAGATGCATTCGGTTTTTTGCAGTTTGAGAATTTTAATTACTTTTCTATGATGTGAGTTTGCAATTTTGGGAGACAACCTTTTGTATTAGATCTAGTGGTATATTGTAAATCTAGTGTGATGTTAAATCTTTTATTTTGTTGAGGTAAAGTGTGATGTCAAATCTTTTTTTGATATTCTGTTGTTGGTACAAGACACTAAAACTACTAGTAGATCTGCAGTTGTACATGAGTACTTTTTAATTTCAGTTTATGCCTCGGAGTCCTTTAAGCCTTTGATTGTATTAACTTATGAAATGCTGCTAACATTTACTTGATCTTTTCTCTTACCTACTTAAATGGTATTCTTTGCAGTGTTGTAATCACCCGTTCACAGTGGATCGGAGTATTCAAAGATCGCTTACTGAAGGCCTCAAAGGTGTTGAGTTTTTTAATGCTGCAATAAAAGCAAGCGGAAAGCTTCAACTTCTTGAGATGATGCTTTTGGAGATACAGAAGCGAGGTTTAAGAGTGCTTATACTTTTTCAGGTACACTATTTTTTGTTTGTTTGGTTTTCTTTGTTCTTTGGTATTTGACATAATCTGGGAGAAATTATATAATCAATAAAACATAGTTAAAGACTAGAAATTTAAGTAACTCGGTTTCCCCTGGGAAAGACACTAAAAGTGTACAGTATATTGGACATAACAAGCCCAAAGCCAATCTGCTGAGCTAGATAAACCAAAGTAAAAACTGTGTTTGCATAGTGCTCTCCCCCAGAAGAGAAACGTATATGAACCCGTTAATTGACTGGAATTACTGAAGAGCCATGCCCTTGTAATAGCTTTAGCAAGTTTTCTGTTGAGCTTTTTCAACTTACTCCAATTTGCAATGAATTTCTTCATGTGAAGGGACCCCACTTTGCTTCAGCATGACTGTAACATTTCAAGTGAAATATTATTGTACTGGGCAGGAATATAGTTTTTCAAACAAGATATTGTCATTTTGTTGCATTTCCAATTAAGTTTTATTCCAAATAAGAAACTTGACTCCAAAGAGGACTTTGTTTGAAACTGATGTACGCATTTATGGATACCTTGTGCAATATTTAAAATGATTTTTTTCACATATTGATCTAGCTATGCATGTTCGATAACGTTTTGAGAAAGTAGTGTTGCTTGAAGAATTAACTAGTGTTTTAATTAAACTGTCAATTTTACAAAGGAGAAGAATTTGGTTGCGAACCACTGTCTTGAAATTAAGTATTGTTTAGTAGCAATGGCAAATGACAGCATATTTAGCTGATCTTTGAAGCATTCTGCATAGAGAGCCAAAAACTTAGATTTGTTTGGCAACTTATTGAAAAACCAGTTAACAGATTGAGCTGAAAACTATTGTCCCTGTTTCACTTTACCAAAATTTGGTGTGTAACAATCTAACCTCCTTTTGTTCTCAAAGATATGTTATAGTCAATTATTGGCAATTTTATTAAATTTTAGGGAGGAAGTTCTCTTTGTACGGTTGTCTATGTGGTGTTCTTGAGTCTTGATTCATGTTAGGACATTAATTCATCCATAATTCACTTCATTGTGTCCTTTCTGACTGTAGATACCGAGTCTTAGCTGCTAAATAGATACATCTGTCTCCTTCTCTGCCAAATGGCCTGTCTTTTTCAGATGGCCCAATCCTTTCAGATTCCATTTTATTTTAGAAGAACTTACTTTTTGCATAATTGAATTGTTCTTTATGTTTACTCTTGATGGTTTTTCTTTTTTTTTAAACAAAGTCCTTAATATTTATTTTAGAAAGAATGGAACTATTAAAATTCTTCTATTAACATGGATATAGAAACACTTTTATTCACTTCTAGTTCTGACTATCTTTGATATATGCTCTAAAATTTTAGAAGGCATTTTATCTTCTGATGATTTCAACTACTTTGAGATATATGGCCAACTAAGCACTTTCCCCAGGTTGGTGTGTTTTATGCAAGAGGGGTGGCGAATCAATGGACCACATATTTCTTCATTGTGAGTTTTCCATTAGGCTTTGGTACTTCATGTTGAGAGAGTTTGGTAGAAACTGGGTGGTTCCCAGGTCCTGTCGCGATCTCTTACGATTTGGGATAGGCTTTCAACTTAACTCTAGAGGAAGATGTCTTTGGAACGCAGCTGTTTTAGCTGGTTTCTGGGCGATCTGGCTGGAAAGAAACCGCAGGATTTTTGAGGAGTTAGAAGAAAGTTTAGATTTTCTGTGGGACAGGGTCAAATTTTGGGTAGCTATTTGGACTTGTAAGGATAAAATTTTTATAAATGTTGCCTTCTCTGATATGGTCAGAGATTGGAGTTCTCTCTTGTTTTAGTTTTCATCTTTTGTGTGGATTTCTTATCCACCACTTGTAATTGTAACCTTTTGTTGAGTAAATCTATATTTCCGTTTCTTATCAAAAAAAAAAAAAAAAAGAATATATGGCCAACATCATTAAATACATCATCTACTTTAAAACTTGATGATTTCTTAGTATCCAGTGTTAATAAGTTTTCTTCATAGAAGTCAAGAGTTTAAATAAAACTTGGCAAAAGCCTTTTTTTTTTTCCCCACTGTTGTTGCTCGGGTTCAGGGGAGGATTTTTGTCCATCTGTATGCATCCATTTGTAATAGAGGTGATCTCATCTATTATGGAAATTCAGCAGTTCATATTTTGGAAGACACTTTGTTTAATGGTGTTTAGACTTGGGTGTTTCTTTCCATTTCATGTTTTAGTTTCATTCTTGTTTCTTGTAATGAGGACCTATCCTCTTCTTTCATATGCACTTCAGTCTTTCAGTATTCGTAAAAGTTTTTGTTTCTTATTAACAGGATTTTGGAAAGGATAATATAGGTTATGTGTTGGAAGACCTGTTAATCCAAAAATTTGGGGAAAATTCTTATGAGCGTGTTGATCACGGTCTCACACCTGCTAAGAAGAATACCGCTCTGAATAATTTCAACAAGGAATGTGGTAGATTTGTTTTCTTGATAGAAACCCGTGCTTGTCTTTCCAGCATCAAATTGTCGTCAGTTGATACTGTCATCATATATGCTAGTGACTGGAACCCACTAATTGATGTTAGAGCTCTGCAAAAGATAACTCTTGATTCAAAACCTGAGCAGATAACAGTATTCCGATTGTATTCACCTTATACATTAGAAGAAAAGGTTCTAATCCTTGCAAAGCAAGGGAAGTTTCTTGATAGTAAGTTAGAAAACATAAGCTTGGCTATAAGCCATATGCTGCTAATGTGGGGTGCGTCTCATCAATTTAAGACTCTGGATGAGTTCCATGCTGAGGGTTTAACAGCCTCCCCTGTGAAAAGCTTGTCGAAGGAACCATCTTTGGAAGATGTTATCCAGGACTTCTTGCAGATTCTTTCTTCTAATGGAAAAGACAGTGGGTCCTCAACTATTTTAAATGTTCCACAAGTTGGGGGAGTTTACCACTCAGAGTCTCCATTATTTGGTGAGCTACGAAGTGAAGTGATGGATGAGGTGCAACCCCATTTATTTTGGACGCAACTGTTGGAAGGAAAACATCCTCAGTGGAAATATATCTCAGGTTCATCACAGAGAAATCGGAAAAGGGTACACTATTCTGAAGAGTCAGCAAAAAACACAGAAACTGAGAGTGATGAAGCTGTTAAGAAGCGCAAGAAGCTCATAAATAGTAAAGTAGATCCACCCACCCTAGAACTTGGATCAGATGGAAAACCAATCTCTGGTTGTAAAGTAGGTAAATGGCTGACTTTGCTAATTGCTAGTGATTTTATTCATGAGATATCTTGAATACTTTTTCTTGGTCTGGTGCCTCATTGAATATTATTAAGAAACCCTTATATATTCTCTGGCTTCTTGTTTTTAATTTTCTGAAAGTGTCTTATTTTTGTAGGAGCATCTGGGACACCAGCAGATAATCTGCGTAATTGTTTGCCGAGGTCAACTGCCTGCATAAATGAAACGATTTGTGCAAATTCTGCTTCTTCTTCTCACTTGGGTAATAATTTCTTAGAAATACCTCAGGATCATAATATTGAATCCGAGGAGCGAAGGGAAATGCGTGATGCACAAAAGATTCTTCATCTTTCTTTGAAGCCGGAGATATTAGAACTCTGCAAGATCCTAAAACTATCGGTATGATTTTTGTTAATTCATGCATTTTTTTTATTTTTTATTTTTATTTTGTACTTCTTTTCTTATTTACTTGACGTTGGTTAATAATTTCTTCTTTATTTGACACTGGTTAATATTCACAGAAGTGATGCCTAGATCATTACAGAAAATTACAAGTTGGATATGCAAAGGTTTTATTTTCTGTTGTTTTTAAGAAATTATTAGATGTATATATTTTAATATGAATCGGTTTGCCATATACAATGGACATAATGTCCTCAAGGGAACTACAGAAAAGAACCCCAATCCCATGGGAAATTAGTAAACATTAAGTTCCTTAATTCCTTTTCATTCTCTAACTACAAAGCCCTCCAAAATTTAACTCTATCCCATAATGTATCCCAATTGTCTTCCAAATCCTCAGAGATTCTTCTGTTTCTTCCCAGCCAAATTGACCGGCAAACTGCCAGAACAGCCGAATTCCGTAGCTTCTTTTTCCTCTTCCTCTTGTTGGGACCTAAAAAAAAAAACTTTTGACTGAAAATATTGGCAGAGTCTTTTAGTCACCCAATTAACTTCACATTCTTCCAACAATCTTACCCATAACTTCATAGAGGAACAATGTAAAAACACATGATCCAATGTCTATTATTCCTCTCACACAGTATGCAACAACAGGGAGATAAAAACCAAAAAGGTCTTCTCCGCTGCAAATTGTCAGAAGTATTCACCTTACACAACGTAGGTAACCAGCTAAATACCATAACTTTTGATGGACTGTGGGACTTCCAAATGAAAAAGAAATTTGGAGAATCTCGAATCCTGTCATTCGATGTCAGAAACCTCAGACATATATTTACAAGAAAAAACTTCTGATTTACAAAAGAAAACTTCAACATACATGGTGTTTAATTTTGGTTGGATAAATTAACATGCCTGTAAAAGTAAAAGCACTAAAATCTTTTATTCAAGAATTAACTTTCTGCTCTTGATTAAGATGTTAGAAAATCATGTGTTAACCAGTATGTTTAATTTATGGTTTTGTCATTACTCAATACTTTTTTTAAAATTTTTTTTAATAAGAAATGACAAAATTTTATTAATCAATGGTGAGCATACAAGAATGTTAAGGCCAACAAACTTCACAAATACAGAAAATTAACCACCTACTCAATAACTCCCCTTAACATAACAACTCCCAAATTCTTAACAAATCAGAAAAAGCATAACTGTAAAGTCCTTCGCACTCTTACGCTAGATAGCCTCCCAAAATTTTATCTTCTCCCATACCTCCTCCTCCGAGTAAACAATGTCTTCGAAGATTCTTTGGTTTCTTTCGCACCAAACTGCCCAAAGAAACGCCAGTCATTACTCATTAACGGCCAATGGCATGAGTAGAGTACCCCGTTAATTTTCAGATGTGTCTGGGCGTATGTAATTGGTATTTTAGGCTTGTTTATTCAACAAAGGGCTATGATACATATCGAATTTATAGAAGTCCTAACTTATAACCCCAGGGTATATATATACATATATATATATATAGGGCACCAATCTAGTAGGTAATTTTTTTTTTACCTATTTATCGTTTTGGTCAATTAAAGTTTACCATGCATGTCTTTTTATAGTAAAAAGTAAGAGAAAAATAGCATTAATGATGCATGTCTTTTTATGCACATTATTATAGTCGTCGGATCACCGTTAGATAATAATCCTACAGCTAAAAAAAATACCTATAATAGGTTGAAAAAAAAAAAAAACCTATTGGATTGGGAACCATATGTATATATATATATATCTCTATACATATAGGGCATCAATCCACTAAGTTTTTTTTTTTTTTTTTTACCTATCTATAGGTATTGTTTTGCTTAATTAAAGTTGATCATGCACGTCTTTTTATGGTAAAAGTTGGAGAGCGAAAAATGATTATTTATTTTTTTACCTATCATAGGTATTTCTTTTTCTAGCCATTGGATTATTATCCAGCGGCTATCATGATTTGGATAGTTTGAAAAAAATAAAAATAAAAATAAAAATCCTTGTTTAATGTTTTTCTCTCTCCACTTTTTATCATGAAAAGACGTGCGTAATCAATTTTAATTGGGTAAAATAATACCTATACATAGGTTAAAAAAAAAATACCTACTGGATTAGTGCCCTATATATATACACATATATATATATAGGGCATAGGTAGTCTCTACTCTAGGCGTCTAGACTTGATGGATCTTGGGAATCATTTTGATTTTAGACTTGATGTGCTTTCTTGTTCCGTGTCTATTTATGAACTAATATTGTCAGTTAATTGTTATGACTCTAAATTTTCTATTTCATTTTTGTTGGGTTCGAGGATGGGTAGATCTGCGTCAGGGGTTATGCCTTGCCCTAAGCAAAATGCTTTTGTTCTCAAATAAGCTTTTTTTTTTTTAAATTTTGCTCTGGAAGTTTTTTCAAACATTATCTTCACTGTTCTAATGTTTATATAGCTCTCTATTCTAGCGATATCTTGATAAATTCACTGTAATGCAGGATCGTGCTCGGGGAGTGGTTGGTGAGTTTCTTGAATATGTGATGAATAACCATCATGTCAATAGAGAATCAAAAACGATATTGCAGGCTTTTCAGATATCTCTGGTCAGAAACTGCTTCCTACTCCTGTTCTGTTTCAGTTTGGTTTTTAATTTATCTTTATCAGTCTGATATGATGCATTGTTAATCTTTAGTATGTGGCCTGAAGGATGTTGTTACTGCTTCTGCTGCTGCTACTACTATTACTACATTTATTTATGTGTATAAGTATATATGTAGGTTTTCTCTTATGAAATTTATGTTTTGTTAATTCCATTTTTCCCCTATTATTTTTGTAAGCATGCTTTAATTTACTCCGATTGATTTTTCTTAACTTGCAACGTTGACTTCTCGAAAACAATCATCACTGTGTTACTAAGCTTGATTCGGGGCATGGGCAATTTAACACCTCTAATCAAGCAAGCATGGATATCCATTACAACTGAGCTGATTACGTAAATTTTTTCTTTTCCAAATCTTTAGTCAAAATGTAGATATACACTACTTGATGGGCTGACTTGTTCTTGCACATAACAACTCATTCTATGTGTCAAACGGCACTGCTGCCTAATTCATGTAGTCTAGCACTTAATTTATTTTTTGTCTTCTATTTAACTTCACTAATACACAATTAAGTTGAGACCGAGTGAAAACTTTCAAAGCAGAAAGTCTTTGATAGGATTCCATACTTTCAGCAAAAGTGTGCCAAGAGGAATGCATGGCTGGTTGGGTTAAAGGGCAGGGAGAGAATTTTGTGAGATAGAGGAGAATATGCCAGGTCAGCTGTTAGTTAGTGGAGGGTACTGATTATCTTCTAGAAGGCTGTACAAAATGAAAGAATATAAGAGGGAGAGCGAGGGAGGGAGGAGGTCGGGAATTTCTGAGTATGTTATGAGCTTTTGTTCTTGGGGAGAGGCCAGGCTTTCAAATACCTGGGTATACTTCTACAGAATTGAGCGTGATGCTCTAATTCTAATAAATTCTATCTATTATCAGTATTGATATGATGTAGCACTAGAGGGAAAATAGAAGAAAGTTGAGGAAGAAGAGAAAGAAGAGAGAATTAGAGAAGAACTGAGAGAATTTTAGAGAGAGAATGAGAATTCTAGAGAGAGAATAACTGGTAGTTGTATTTCATAAATCAAAGTCTGAATTCCAATGACAATGGAAAGGTTTATTTATAGATACGCTTAGGACACAAATTAGGAAAGTAGACTAGAGCAAGTAATTGACATAAACTGGTAACTTACAACTAGTTACTTAAAATTAAAATAAACCTAATAAAATAAATAAAAATTATCCTATTACTAGTGTCTATATTTGCGCCTAGTATAGATCCTTAGAGCCCTTCTAGATGCTTCATCATGATACCTATCAGTCTCATAATGTTATGATCTCTTATAACTAAAATTTCGAAATTGAATCGTAGAAGGAATTGGTCCAGTGATTCGTTGGGCATTTCCCCCTCCAAATTTTTATTGTCTCAAATTGACAATCTGTTGTACAATTTTCTAGAGTTTGCATAGCATTTGGAGATCTGCTGCCCCCACAAAACGTTCAATTTTTGGAGGTTAATATACCTTTGCTGGGCTGCAGATAAAAAATAGTTTTCTTGCCTTGTCCCCATGTGATGCATAATTAGGAAGAAGAGTGCTAATAGGGTAGACCTCTTGTTTCTACTATTTCACTTGGCTTTGAGACTTGTAGTTACAGTTGGTCAAGGCAGTATGCTTCGAGACTTTGCTTACAGTGGTGAAAGCAGCTGGTATCTACTGGAAATTCCTCCAACTCATTCTCCTTGTTGGTGGAGAAGTTTCCTGCCTTTGGTGGTGGCAACTGAGACGGTGTTGCGTAAATGCTAGGTTTTGGCTATCCTTTGGAGCCTATGGTTGGAGAGAAATAACCATGTTTTTGAAGTCAAGGTCCAAGATTATGGCTTTCTGTGTGATAGAGTGCATGTCCAGGCTTCTGTTTTCATTTTCCCCATTGATGGAGAATGTGATTTATGTTCTCCCTTAGTGCTTTGGAGGAATTTTTTTTCATAAGAAAATATTTGCTAGAAATTGTCCAATATAAGATCCCAATTAAGAGTAAAGGTTTTGATATTATCAGCCTGAAAGTCAAGTCAAATGCCAAACTTGATTATAAGTATTTAAGTGTTCATGTATGTGTATGTGCTTATTGGTGGATGAATGCATATTACATGCTTTGATCACTTTTATGTTGTCTAAAGCATCTGCCTTATGATTGTGTTTGGTTTGTCTATGTTGGTGTTTTTATGCAAAATGGTAATTAGAACTTTCTGAATAACTGTGTTTTATTTATTTTTAATTTTTTTTACTATTTTAAAGGAATAACCAAATTTTGGGTGTGTTCTGTAAATTCAGTGTTGGACTGTAGTGTCTCTGCTGAAGCAGAAGATTGACCACAAAGAATCACTTGCACTGGCAAAACAACATCTCAATTTCAACTGCAAAAAAGAAGAGGCAGACTTTGTATATTCAATGCTGAGGTGTCTAAAGACAACGTTTTTATATTGGACTGGGAAACTCAAGGTTGTGGACTTTCCAAAAGTTCCCACATTATCAACTACTTGTACTCCAAAAGACTCTATGCAAGTAAATAGTCCACAGCCTATGTCTTCTAACAAGCAAAAGGTTAAAGTAGGTGTTGAAGACTGTTCAGTAAATCCAGAATGTTCGGACAAAGACTCTCTGTCCCAGTCAGAACGGGCTGCAGTATTTAAATTGGCAGAAAAAGATGTTGCAAAGAGTATTAAGCAAATTCAGAAGAAATGCCAGAAGCAGTTGGACAAACTCATTCAAAAGCAAGAGGAAGAAAAAAGTGAAATAGAGCGTAGTTATTCAGAAGAAAATGTGCAGATACAGAAAAAGCAAAAACTTAAAAGAGCTGCTATTTCTTTATGTTTTGAGCATAATACCTCAATGAGAGTAGATAAACTTAAGTTAGTGGATAGCTCCTTCGCTAAAGAATTTGAAGAACTCAAGAACCAGAGGGACATGCGCTTGAAGAATCTTGAGGCCAAACATACGGCTGCAAAGAGAATCATTCAGGAGAGGGAATCTCAGTGGGTGCAAGTGGTGGAATCCTGGGCTCGTGATGAATTGTTGGGCAAGCCACCTTTAAGTGAAGCTGTTCCTGGGTTGAAATGCTCACAGAATAGTAAACAAGTTAGAGTTGAAGATAATCCTGGCAATTCTCCTGTTTCTGGTAATCTTTTAAATCACAAACTCTTACATAGAACTCCAGAAACTGTTTCCAGTGAAGCTGTAACCTTTGGGCGTGTGGAAATGCCGCCTTCTCTTGACGTCTGTGAGAATGCGAGATTAAATACCACGACTTCTGATAAATTTTCAGGTTCTGGATTTCCCGAGCAAAGACATGTAGGTGATGCTCAAGTGATGGTCTCAACTGATCCTTCTGCCAAGGTGTATATCCCTGATAGAGCCACTCCAAGCACCCTAGATGGGAAGGTCACTCCAGAAGCACCTGAAAGTGGCAGCCCAGTTGATGTTACACAGAAGATTTTTTCTAACAAGGGGTCTTTATGTGAAGAACGTGTCCCTGATGAATCTGCCTCAGTAGTTCCTGAGACTGTAAGTTCCACTAATGGCTTGGTGAATGTTGACTCTGTGGTTCAAATGTCAGCTGAAAAAAAAATTCCAGACAGAGTCACTTTAAATATGCCCGATGGAGAAATACCATTTTCAGTGCCAGAAACTACTCACCCTGAAGTACAGGTTGATCGTACTAGCAAAGAGAATTGTGGAATGTGCAATCTCACATCAAATAGTGTTACTCGCAACAGCCAGCAGGATAGAGCAGATAATGCTGTTAATGAGAACTCTCTTCTCCAAGAGCCGTCACTGGTAAACTCGTCATCTGTGCAACCTACAATAACTTTGACTCATGGTGCTCCAGTGCCACCTAATCAGGTTTGATATCATTTAATATGGTGTTTCTTTATGTTAGATACTTCATTACTTCATTGATAAATCATTCCTCTCATGTCAGTTAACATTACATCGTGTTGTGAGGATCTTTTCACACTACTTTTATGGTATCTACTTGGATACTATTTTGTTTGTCTTTTCTGTGTTTCCTGATGGTTCTTCTGGATATTATTTCGTATTGTTGGTGAAGATTCTTGAAAGGGACAAGTGTTTTTAGCTGTCAGTTACTGACCTTGCCTTTACAGGTGCACGTAGATGAATGTAATCAGCCATCTATAACTTGTGGAATCCAGATTGAAGATGCCCCACCTGCTGATAACCAGAATGCACTTGAAGAAGTTGAACAGTCAGCATCCCAACCAGTTGAAATTGAACAATCTAATCAGCCTCACCATGCATTTGAGCCCACAGTGCAAGTGCACCTTTCACCATCTAATTTAGCTTCTAATGATAATCCAGCTGATGTACCGTTGGTTGAGGAAAGTGAACATCAGCCAAGTAATGACGGTTGTAACTCTATCCAGGTTTCCCAGGCTCCAGTGGAATTTGTTGAGAACCCTCAGTTTTCAAATCAAGCCGTTTCACAGCCAGTAACATGTTCATTAAATCCATCCATTGGGACTTCGGGAACGCATTTTCCTGAGTTAAGGACTATATCAGTTGCCTCTGAATTTAATAATCGTCCTACACACGCCACACCTGCAGTGGCATCATGGGTAGCTCCGCCTTTGTGCCCTGATCCGCTTCAGAAGGAACTAGAACGACTATGTCAAGAATTTGACCAAACCCGTAAAAGTCACGACGATATGGTTGTTTTCGAATTGCTAAACGCCTCTCTTTACTAATAACTTTTCTTAGTTGTTGCCTTTGTGCTGACATCACTTTTTTCTTGAGCAGAAGCTGCATCTAAAATCGGATTGTGAAAAAGAGATTGCTCAAATTCATCAGAAGTATGAGATGAAGTACAAGGAGATCGATGCTGAATATTCTACAAAAAAGAAGGAATTTGAAGAAATTCACAACAAACTATGGTTGAATAAAATCTTGGCTGAGGCGTTCAGGTCAAAGTGCATGGAAGTTAGGCCATGGGGTAGATCAGGAATGCAGCAAGCCCAAGGTGCGTTTCCTCTTGATAACAACCCTTTAATGTTATGTTATTTTTTAATTTTTTGTTTTTCTGCTCTACTCTTTAGTTTGGAGACTTTTGTCTACCATTGCTCGAACAGTTGTTAGATGAGTAGATATAGTTCAACTAAACTGATTTTCTTGGTCCATATCTTATTATAATAAAATTGCGTTAATTTACAATGGATTACTTTTCGTTAGATATGTTTGTTGTTCACCTTAAGCTCTTTGGATTCCACTAAAAAATGGTTGCTTCTTTGAAGTTAAATGCAAACAAGCTTTTGCGGGATGTGTGAGTGGGTTTTGGGAGTCATGGGTTCAAACTTTGGTAGTGACGGGTGTTTGAGTTATTTTCCTTTACCTTTGTAATAAGTAGTAGTCATTAGTTAAGTTCCACTTTTTTTTAAAAAAAAAAAAAAAAAGAATGCAAACAAGCTTTTAGATAATCTATACAGTACTGGAGATGTTTTAAGCCCAATCTATGTGCAAAAAAGATTTTGGGTTTGGATAATCTATACGATACTGGAGATGTTTTAAACCCAATCTAAGTGCAAAATTCAAGTCCATTTAATGAACTGGTTTATGAAATGTGGAAATTATGCTATTTCTTCCAAACTGAGGAACTAAGTTGCAATTCCTACCATTTGTGACAAGGTTCAGTTGAGTGTGGTTGGTTTTTAAATATAATGCTGTTATATTGAATGTTCTAGCATGTTTATCTCTCTATTATATTTGCTCCAACAAATTGGGCTGTACATGAACCATATTCTTTTTATATATATATAATAATGAAAAAAAAAAAAAGAAAAACTCAAATTGGTCTATATTTCAGGATCAATTCAAACAGGGGCTTAGGAATTTTGAACCCATTTCAGACCATTCTGGCAATGTAGGATCATGTCTTACAATGTGTATTGCAAACTCAATATTAGCTATTTGGCTATTTCAAAAGAAAATTAGCTATTCGATTACTTAGTCATTTTCTTTCTTACTATTCTGCTCTTCCCATTGTTGGTCTACCGTTCTATCTACATTCATTTAATTACCATCAAATAATTATTTTCGACTTACACTTTTTTAGGTTAACTGCACATGATCAAACCATTTATGATGACTTTTCCTCTTGTTCTTAATTGTGAATTGGAAACTAGTGAGAGTTGGGATTAGAAGAGAGTTTAACAATTTTTCAGTAAAAAGCCTTACAGTAAAAACTTTCAACACTTTACACGAGGATTTGTTCTCTGAAACTGCATCATGGTAACTTTCGGCCCATTTTGGCAAAAATTTTGTATTAGATTGTTCTGTCGAGTGTCAACTGGACATGTATGACATTAATCCTTAGGAGCTAAACCTTTGCATCTGTTTTACCTTATTCTTTTTCAGTGCCAGTTTCTCATGGATATGACTTATGATTACATCCAGTATACTATTAAACATGTTGAAAATTTGGGATTTGCTTGTATGGTTATTGTTTTTCAACTGTCGGCTGTTAACTGATATTCATGGGCAGATACGAACGTGACTCTCATGCAGCAGCTGGTTCCGCTGCAGCAATCAATGCAAGTGCAACAAAGCGCACAAAGGCCTCCCCTCGTTGTTGGTACATCTTCAGCCAGCTCTCCAGCTACTACCCTGTCAGCTCCAGGACGTGAACTTAATCCACAGCCTTCCTTACCTGCTCCAGTAATCGGCCAAAATACTACACCTCCTGTGCCAAATGTTAGTCCTTCATCTTCCCTCTTTCCAAGTACCACAACAAGACCTCCCCAGATCAGTTCCGTCTCCTATTCAACTGGAAACCCCCAAAGCAGTGGACAGATTCGAGCCCGACCGCCACATCTTCGAGCATCTGCAACTAGTCTCCCTTCTCATCCACGTGGAATACAAACGCAACCAACAAATAGCCCTGCCTCGACATCGAACGCACTTCCCTGTTTACCGCCTCGGCTACCATCCTCCATGTATCAATCTGGTCCGTGCGAAAGGGTCCTCCGTCCTGAGACTGCACCTTCCAACTTATCCTTATCCGCCTTGGAACTACTGAGGAGTTTTGACCATCGACCTGCTGCAAGTCAACCAGTTAGTTTGCCTGCAGTACCAGATTCGTTTTTAAACACTGAAAAGTCGAATACCTCTGAATTTGGCCAAAGTGGTATGCAGGTTAACTTGGGTGGACCAAGTGACGTAGTATATTTGTCGGATGATGACTAACCAGTTACATCAACACCGTCCTAACATAATAGTTTTTGGGTTCTCCGGGTTGCGGGGAGTATTTTTCACATGACCCAGGTAGAGGGGAGAAATAGCAGCTCTTTCCTCTTTGTACTCGCAAAGCCTTTGCAGCTTTACATTATCAAATCATGTCTTATGTATATAAAAATTTATTCTTCTCATCCTTCAGCCATACTAGGCATTTAACCCCCCAAGAAATTTGCAGCTTAACAATACGTGACGATAGGTAATCCATTCGTTCTAATCAAAAGAAAATTTGTTTAACGATGACAATTGTGTGTACTAAGAAGAAAAATATTTAGAATTATTTGAACAACGCTATATGCAATCCGTACAATGGAGGTCGTGAGCGCGTGGTTCTGTAATGTGTTGTCCGAACTAGAGGCCGGAAGTAAAAGCCGAAATGTAGGGCCAGCCATATCATATAATTTTGGAAGTTACCTCGGCACTTATTACATATATATATATATATATATCTTTAGAACACTTAAAAATATAATAAGTAGGAAATCTGAGTCTTGGTTTCGGATCACAGCTCTGAAGCCGTACTTTTCTCTTGGCATATAGGAAGAGGAGCACCATCCCATTCCTTGAGACATTCCAGCATTGGATCAATGATTTTCCCCTCACAGATAGCCAGAAACACCTTGTCAAATTCTTCTCCTGGAGACTTCACCTTCTCTCCAGTCAAGAGCTCAGTCCCCAAATCTTCCCTGACAAATCTATACAATGGAAAAGACCTACATTCTTTGATTCTATTCGGAATGTTGGGATTTCCACTCTCAAAGACGCTTCTCGCCACCTCAACTTCTTTAGGCAAAAGGTTCTTCAGTTCCTCTTCAAAGCTTCCTATCTTTAAGAAGATTGAGGTGTACTCATTCAAGTTATCACTGTTTGCTAATGCATGATCCACGAGCACATGCCTTAGCTTTTGCATTAGGGGATAAGTTTCGCTACAAGGATCATCAACGTAGGAGAAAACATGCTCACGGTCAGCCACTTTGATCAATTCCCTCTCACAAAATCTTGAAGGGTGAAGCTCCTCGTTGACCCCCGTGGTCAACACTTTCTTAGCCACCACACTAATTGTGTTCTTAACAATGCTCTTCAGATTCTCCTCATAATGCCTCAAGTCTATTGCTTGGCAAAGAGCAACTAAGTACGTTGAGGACATGAGCCTCAAGATTTCAGCTGCTTCCTCCGTCTTTCGCGAAGAGATGAGTCCTAATGAGTTGACATCCTGGTTGTGTTGCTCGGCACTTTGGACATGATTGGTAACCGGGTTAGCTAGAAATTGGAGCTCAGAACAATAGGCTGCCATGGCTATCTCAGCGCCTTTAAACCCGTAATCCAAGCTTGGGTTGCGACCACCGGAGAGAGCGGAAGGCAACCCATTATTGTAGAAGTCATTGACCAACTCGGTAAATTGAGCAAACATGAGTTTTCCAATAGAGGCCAAGGCTAATCTGGTATTGTCCATAGAGACACCAATTGGGGTGCCTTGAAAGTTTCCACCGTGTAAGGCCCTGTTCCTTGAAACGTCAATCAAAGGGTTGTCGTTCACTGAGTTGATCTCACGCTCAATAGTCTTGGTTGAAAATCTAATGACTTCAATCTGTGGTCCCAACCATTGTGGCGAAGTACGAAGAGCATAACGGTCTTGCTTGGGCTTTTGGAGTGGATCGGTTTCATGGTGCTTCTTTGACGGTGCCTCAACGTAAGAACCCTTGTCCAAAATGTGCTCCATTATGGCTGCAGCCTCAATCTGGCCCGGATGGTGCTTCAACTTATGGGTCAAGTGGTCCGTAAACTCGGGCTTTCCTAGCATAACTTCGGCAAAAACGGCCGACATAACCTGTGCCAAGACAGTCAAAACATTGGCCTCAAATAGAACTATGGAAGCGTGGCCCGATCCAGCTCCTGTTCCATTAACCAATGCAAGACCTTCCTTGGGCCCCAAGTCAAAGAATCCGCCGGTTAAGCCCGCGAGTTCGAAAGCCTCGGCGGCGTTAAGGGCCTCGCCGTTGGGCCCGATGGCTTTGGAATTGGGCCTTCCGGTCAAGAGGCCCGCAATGTAGGCGAAAGGGAGCAAGTCACCGGAGGCGGTGATGGAGCCCCGGAGAGGCAAGCATGGAGTAATGTTGTGGTTGAGGAGCTCAGTGATGGCTTCAAGTATCTCAAATCGGATGCCTGAGTAGCCTTGAAGAAGGGTGTTGATCCTCACTAGCATTGCAGCTCTTGTTGCTGTCAGAGGCAGCTTGTGGCTATCTTGTGTTGATCCATTGCCAAAGATTCCGGCATTCAAGAATCTGTCAAAATTGAATGAAAAATAATAGTCAATCCATAGTTAACATAAAATTATTAAATAAAAAAAAGTTGGTGTGTAGGAATTCAGGGGAATTCTGTAATAGCTATAAACGTCAGGTTATATCAAAATCAAATTTTATACAATCTAATAAAATTTTATAGAGTCTTGACATTTCAAAAATACTTGTTATCAATAATATTTTCATCATATTACAAAATTTTCAAAGTAGGATTAGTTTCTTTATTTACATGATCTATCGTATTTAGGTTTAAGTACAACAAGAAATAAGAAAAGATAGTTCATGTATAGAATGTTTGATCAAATTAATTGATTGAGTAATTGTTAGTCAAATGTAGCAATCTTTTGACTAACCTTACTAGATTAATCAAATCATATTTACACATTTTACTTGTACGTGACTAATCCTATATATATATATATACATGTTTCAACAAAGATTTTTGTTTTTTTTCATGGATGGTACTCTAATTTGGGGTATTGAATTTTAATCTGATGGTTATAATAATATTAGTAATTAAAAAATCTAATTAATATGTATATAAATATATGAAAGCTATTTATGACTTAAAAAATTAGTAACCTGTTTGTGACTTATGAATTGGAATTTTTATTTTCAATCCCTTTTTCATTTTTTTTTCATTCTCATTCCATTCTTGAATCCTGTATTTTCATTCCTTACCTCTGATATGCTATTCATTAGGCAAACTTTTATTCTTTCAATTCAAAATTTATACTGTAAATTTGATTATTAAATTAAATCTAACATTGTTGAGTTTTGCTTTTATTATTTACGAGATTCATATTTCATACTTTTTTATTTTGACATATTTACTACTGAAATTGCCAAAGAGAAAATTAATGCAAATAATTATTAGTTATATTTACAATACAATACTAAAAGAGAAAACTCGTGATGTAAAAATTAAAGAACAATACTAAAAAACAAATATCATGTATTGAACGAAGGCCTGGATTCCTCATACTAATTTTGTTTTTGGGAATTAAAATAACTAATAAAGTAAGAGTAGGAAGAAGAAATTAACAACAACGATTTTGGAAATAATAAAAGTATTTTCAAAATCACTAGTTTGACGGAAAATTTTGTGAAAAATAGTATTTAATGGTGATAATTTTGATAAGATTAGCTTCTTCTTTTTTTTAAAAAAAAAAAAACTGGAATGATGTAATAGATATTACTTAATATGATTTTAAAAGTTTCTATATTTTTAATTTCATTCTTAATAAAAAGTATTTACAATTCATTAGTTTAAAATAGAATTACTAGAAGACAATTTATTAAAGAACTACTGGAAGATAATTTATTAAAGGGTTTTTAACACTTTTACTTATAAAAATAAAAAAGAATTACAAAAATATGGTGGTCAGTCTTTTCTCTAATTCCCGTATTGTTTTTTTATAGAAAAATATCATTTTTTAAAAAAATTTAAAAAAATACTATTTTTAAAATAGTTAATAGATACTATTTTCAGAAAATAATTACTAGTTACCAGTTTTCAGTTATATACTAGTTATAAATATCTTTGGTTACCGGTTACTGATTATTAGTTACTATTTTAAAAAATATATTTTTTCTAAATATTTAGAAAATGACATTTTTTTTAAAAATACGGTACNAATTCATTAGTTTAAAATAGAATTACTAGAAGACAATTTATTAAAGAACTACTGGAAGATAATTTATTAAAGGGTTTTTAACATTTTTACTTATAAAAACAAAAAAGAATTACAAAAATATGGTGGTCAGTCTTTTCTCCAATTTCCGTATTGTTTTTTTATAGAAAAATATCATTTTTAAAAAAAAATTAAAAAAATACTATTTTAAAAATAGTTAATAGATACTATTTTCAGAAAATAATTACTAGTTACCAGTTTTCAGTTATATACTAGTTATAAATATCTTTGGTTACCGGTTATTGATTATTAGTTACTATTTTAAAAAATATATTTTTTCTAAATATTTAGAAAATGACATTTTTTTTAAAAATACGGTACGAGATCTAGAATAAAAGAACTCACCGTATATTTATAATTCTTTTCTACATAACCTAATTTTCTCTTCATTAAAGGAGGCTTTCACCTTACGTGGGGCCTAGGACAATGGCTTAGTGTCTATAGGTTGGATCATTGTTATTATAAATTATATATAAGTATATATATATATATATTTTTTAAAATTTTAGTCCTACAGGCTCTTTTTTTCCCCTAGGTTAACTAATTTAACTAATTTTCTTTTGAAATCGTATATAACTTATCTCGATAATAGATCACTCTCTCTCTCTCTTGATTTCACGTATATTTCTTATATTTGATTACCTTAATATTCTTTTTAATTTTACATGTAGACTTATTTTAACATAAGTTAAAACTTCTTTCAAAATAATAATAAAAAACAGTAATAAAAATAATAACAAACATAAAAAATAAAAATATCGTAGATTGTTTTATGATCTCGTCAATATCATAAGTAGATAACATGTCTTTCACATATAAGACTTATGATATCATCTCATCAATACTAATATTTTTTATCAAAACTTTGTCCCTAAAAAAACGATTCCTTCTTTTTTATAGTTTATATTAACAAGTATTTCTATGAGTTATTTATAAAAAAGACGACTCAGTAGTACTATACTTTTATTAATGTTAAGTCTTCTATTTATCAAAACACTGATCTTTTTCCATAGTAAAAGCGTCACAATCATTGTCTAAGTGACATAACTTAATAACTAGAGTCTTAATTGATGACATTTAAGGCTATTTACATTATGAGAATATTATCATAATAACCTTTGTAGCATTTAGCTGGAATGGCTATTTAATTAGCTAGCTAGTACTCACTTGTTGTATCTTTAATAAACTAACTGTATATATTTCTAAAAAAAAAATTAACAGTATATATAAAATACTAATATTTTTTGTCAAAAGTTTTTTCTTAAAAAAAAAAAAAATTTATTCCAAATTATTTTCCTCAAAAAGTCATTCCAAAAATTTATTCCTATCTTAATGGAAAGAGGATTCTCTAAAGAATTAGAATGAAATGGTTGTAAGTAACAATAATTTGTTATGACTTGTAATAGCAAGTTATTTTCAACTTAATCAAAATATCTATCTATGGAGCAAAAACAAAAATCCATATTGAAACATCATGCTTATGTATATATATATATAAATATATATATATATATATATATATATATATATATATACTTTTTTTATAAAAACGAGATATATTATTATGATAAGTTTTGAAATACAACAAACATAATTGATTAAGGGACTTCCTCAATCCAAATAAGTTTATCATCTATCTTAGCTAAACAATATGCCGCTCTAATAAAATATAAGTCTTGAAAAACTTTTCAGTTCTAAGATATTTGAAAAAAAAAATTAAGATATTGGCAATATTACAGGTATTATAACAATCTTTTTTCAAACAATTATAACAAAAATATTTTTTCTCTTTAATAAAGTGTAATAGTGATACTTTTGTTTATCCATGACTTGACCTTATTATTTTATTAGAAATGACAAATTTATGTTGGGCAAAACACTATTAAGTACCTATAAAAAAAAGTTCAGTAACAAAAAAAAATTGCAAAAAGTTTATAATACTTAACATCGCACAGTAATAAAAGTGAGAGAATCCATGTACAAATTCAAAAGTTAACTCAACACATATGCTAAACATCATAGATAACCTTAGCATCGTTAGCATAAAAAATATGATCTCTAACTTTGTGAACCTTTTTAATTAATTAGAGTGGGGACCCGAAGCTGCTCATTAATTAAAGTTCATAAAATGGCTTATATACTTATTATGAAACCTGAGACTTATCCTGGCCAGAAATGACTTTTCTTAACTATTTTTCAAGATAAATTTTTGAAGGCTATATTCGCATCATCAAGTGGCATAAAGGCAAACCCTTCTTAGTAGCCAAAAGACTAAATTAGACAAAATAACATGCCTAAACTTACTAAATTAAAAACACACATCAACTCCCTTCCTTAACACAATTTTCAAGCTAAGCTTTTTTGCTTTTTTTTTATTTATTTTTTACTCTCCCTCGCCCAATCACATATTTATTCCTCTAACACTTCTCTATATTTTTTATTATTTCTTCTTTTTGACTTGAAGATATTCCTTTCTTGTTTTCTTTTTCCCCCTTTCTTTGGTCACTTATCTTCATTTTTACACCTCTTTATTTACACAAAGCTTATTAAGCTCCAACTTGAAACTCTGCCCTCAAGAAATGAAGTTACGATCAGGAGCATGCATGTTCTGAATTTTCTTTCCTTCCCCTTAAAATTACTAATTTAGTTGCTGATTTTGTATATTCCTTTTCTTTACTAAATGGTCTGAGGTTTTTTGTTTTTGTTTTTTTAATTTACTTCATATGTTTAAATCTGTTTTAGGGTACAAGTAATTTTTAATCTGTGGATCTAAATTAACTCATCCTGTAACTAATATATATTAACAAGAATTTTCAGTGTTTTTTTAGCTGGAAATTGAACTTGGTTTTTCTTCGAACTGGGAAATGAAGAAATGCTCATTCTAATAGATTTAATTTTAGTGGGTTTTGTGTTCTAATGAAAGGATATTCTCAATACTCCACCATTAACTAAATTTTTTTTTATTCTTTACTGGTATTAGAGAAAAAAAAATGAAAATTCATATACTATTTGTGTGCGAAGTTTTTATTTATATTTATAGTTTCAATTTAAGCCTGAAATGGAGTGTCTTAATTCAAATTTTCTTTCATATTCTTTTAAGTAAGAGTAAAAGTTTTCTTAAAAAAAATAATTTGATGTAGAAGAGGTACCTTTATGTCTAATAGGGGTACGAATACATTCCTTAATGTTTTTAAGAATAATGGTAAAACATATGACCTTTCATAACCTCTTATGACATGTCATAATTTTTATGTAGTTATAAAATTTGTGACCGGCCATTAGAAGTTACGACTTTTATGACTACTACTAGAAAATTTATCCAAAAAAGTGATAGTAACAATGTCATTTGGATCCAGGAAAAAACTCCTAAATCCTTCCATTTCCAGTGAATTTCCCGGTAACTAAGCAATTTGGATGAAACAATGGTCCAACACTAGAAACTAGCTAGACTAATTACTTGACCAACTCAAAGACCGAAAGTACACTATTGTCTATTGATATTTGAAATTGTCTTATATAGGGGTTTCCACGTCCAGCTATTGGGTCAACTAATAGATGTGATAAAAGGCTCCTCCCATAAATTTTTTTTGCAAAAATAGTCTTTAGTCCCATGTCACCCTCCTAAAAGTTACCTAATTATCATAATCACTGAGCCCAAATCTTCTCTCTAAGCTATGACCACTCCAAGCTCTTTCGCCAGCCTACTTCATTAATTTTCATCGCAATTGGAGCTGAAAGAAGTGAGCCATTGTCATCAAATATAATTCTTTCAAAATCAGATATAGTTTTTCGACCGTAGTCGAAAATAGTTGAATGCTTCAATAAGTTTTCATTTCGTTTTTCTTTTTCTTTGTTTTTTTTAATCGTATTCAACTCTAGTCAAAATTATTGACCAGTGTCGAATTTTTACTCGATGGTTGGAAGCGGGAACAATTTTGGATTTTTAGTTTTTCATTAAAAATATGTTATTTACATATTTTGGTAGTTGAGTAAAACATGAGCTCTAAAATAAGGTAAAAAAATGATAGTGAGTCGTCTTACATTTGTATGACAAAGATATGAATATTAGTATATTATTGCAGATAGGGCCTATTCGAAGGACCGACCACCTTACTATCAAATCACCTCACTCGGTGGTTATAATCACTTTTTAGATGATAACGTGTTGTCTGCCATGATGATGCGCCTTTAACCTATTTACATTAATTCATCCTCTGTGTGTATATGTACAAGGAACTCTAGTTTAACTACGAAAATTATCCTACTGATGATGTATGTATGTTTTGAGTCGTCAGCCTTTCATAAGATTTTGTCTTATTTACAAATTTGTTGATTTTATTTTAATTTTTTATTGGGATAGTTACATAAATATCTCTTGAATTTTGACTAAATTGTACGATCCATTTTTATATTTATGAATATAATTATATGCATATACCATTTGATTCCTGAAAATAACAAAATATTCTCTTGAGTTTATGAAACTAATAAGAGATTACCTTGGTTTTCAGTTTAGATACAGATATAATCCCGATGTTACCCTTTAGATTTCTAACTGAAAATATGACCTTTGTATACAAATTAAAATACAAAAGGATTTCAACCGAAAAAGGAAAACAAGGAAAAAACAGGGAAAAAAAAAAGGTAGTTTGTTAGTTTTAAAAATTCAAAGTGAGTACTGGATTGTTTAATTTGGCTATTATCGTTTTTCAATTTATTTAACATTCAAATGCAAACAACTATTCATTCGAAAAAAATGCACATTACTAATTCTATTTAAAAAAAAAAAATGCAGTCTACTAATTAGTACGGCGTACCGAATAAAGCTCGCGGATAAGAGTATAGCACAAATGAACATTCTTACATAAGTATATAATTACAGCAACCTAGTGAACTACCAATTTTAGGTGATAACCACATTTTTATAAGGTCAAGCTAAATATAAAAATTGATTTTTGGACTATTATATTAACTACCACTTTTTTTTTTTTTGATAGCATATTAACTACCACTTTAGTCACGCATATAAATTTACATAATCAATTTTATACAATATTTGGAAAATAATATCATAAACAATTTTAAAATCTTCTATATTAAAATTCCTCAAAAAAAAAGAAATTTTTTTTTTTAAAGTTTGTAAAACTGAGTTAATGTCATTTTCAATAGGTTAATCTCCATTATATACATATATAACGAGTCCCTTAATAGTTCAAATTAATTCAGTATCAAAACACCACCCTTTTTATATATATATATATTCCTTAAAAGAAACTATTGTTTAATTGCCTTTTTTGTTTCTTAATTTGATACAAAAGAGATTATTATAATTAGTAAATAAATAGTGAGGATCACCTGATAAGCTCCTTCTGTAGGGCAGACCCCTGGTTGGTTCTCCTATGTGAGGCTGCCCCAAACCCAGTTGTGATCCCATAGATGTCCCTACCTCTGCTGATGCACTCCATCACCCAATCACTGCTGGCCTTCACGGCCGCCCTCGCCGAATCCGAAAGCTCCACCGCCACGCCTCCGCTAGCCACCGCCGCCACCTGGCCTATGGTGAGGGTCCCACCCCCAAGCTGGACCACTGGCTCCCGGTATTCCCTCACCATGCGCCTCACTTCCTCCAAATAGCTTCCCTTCAATGACTCCGCCATGTAAGACCAATTCAATGGGTCTAATTTATGATCAAACGTTATCTGATGATCTCCATTCCCATTCTTTCCTGAAAATGCCATTACTATATGATATAGTGAGAATATATGTATGTATATACGTACTAATTAAGGGCTGCTTTGGTTCAGAAGAAAGCAAGAGAAAATTTTAAGGGTTGGCACTTGATTTCTATTTTTTATTGCATATATGTTGGTTCAAACGCATACGAGGCTGCGTGCTCCCTTAAATAGAAAGGGCTAGCAAGCTAGCCACGTTGTCTTACATAGTCCTACATATCAAAAGTGAGTGATGAATAGCACTAATAGTATACTACTGATACATTACATTTAAAAAAAATATATAGTACTGATAGTGACACAAGATCGACCATTACATACTTGACAGTGTTACATGCTACAAGCAAAAAGAAATAAAACACCCAAGCTTTACTTTACATGACAAAAAATGAGGCACATTATTTTTATGTGACAAGCTCTAGCACATTGTCATTACAATGGTATTATTGATTTTAATGAACATCCTTTGTGACCGTCGGATTTTCACGTGATCCTAGGGATAATTAGGCGACACGTACGTGGAGGCCAGATGATCAACGAGGGATGCATCATGAGAGGTTGCTATGGTGTATGGTAGAGAGATCATCGCGGCTATTGTAGCGGACCGACGTCATTTCTTTCTTACGTACTTGTTAAGTTTAATTTTGTCAAATATAGTCCTTGCACAATAAATTTTATATTGTTAACTAAATCTTCAAGCATAATTTTGTTGGTTATGATGTTTGATATTAATTTCTATTTAATAGGGATTGACTTATTATTTATTATTGCTAAATTATATCACATGGTGATTTTATGGGTGTCAAATATTTCTTTATTAATTAAATTTAATTCTTTATATCTATTTTTTCTCCTTTCTATCTGCCCAATTGTTCCTCTTTCTTTCTCTCTCTCTTTGCCCCTCTCTCTCCCCTTTTTTTCACTTTTCTCCCTTCTCTCTCTGTCTCTCTCTCTCTCTCACCTTGTCTTCTTTTTCTCTCTCCCTTATATTAAATTAATTTTCATGGAAAGGTTAAACATACATGAAATCTTGATATGATGTAAATTGATTCTTATAATTAATTATTTTCTAATAAATTAGTATACTTATTTATTTATGTGTTATCCATATATACTTATTTGTTTGTGTGTTATCCATATATTTTCTATCTTCTACTTTCTCGTTTTTCGATAATAGGATAATCTATTATGTTGTCATTAATCAAATTTTTTTGGATCAAAAACTTTGGTAATATATGTGCTTCCTATGTTAATTTTTTTTATATTGTCCTTGCATATTTAGTTATCTGGTGTTTAATGAATTCTAAAACGCTATTCGGTTGGTTATGATATCTGTTGTTAATTTTTTAAAACAGATTGAGTATTCAATTATTAATGATAAATTATTTCATTTAATGGTATTTTGATAACTAACATTCCCTTATTAATTAAATTTAATTCTCCGTCTCTCTTTTTTTTCTCTTATTATCTCTCCTAGCCTCTCTCTCTCTCTCTCTCTCTCTCATTCTCTCACTATAGTATTAAATTAACTTATAAAAAAATGTTGGACATTCAGAAACTCTCGATCTTATATGATTTTGATGTTTAAAAGCAATTAGAGAAAAATTTGTAAGCAATTTTAAAAACTGCTGTGTAGTTACTATTTTGAGCAGTATTTGAGAAACAAGAAAATGGTTATTTTCACAAAATTGATTCAGCTATCATAATATATATTTTTAAAATATTGTCATTCTACAGAATACATAATCTTTAGTTTATTAAACACTACAATAATTTTGTAAATCGATTTACCAAATGCTTAGATTTTTTTTCCCCTCAGAGTTGCTTCATACTCGTAATAAGCGACAGTAGGGTTACATCATAGCAACACTAAATTACAACATGGCTACAATACAGCAATATCAAATTAGCCTATAAAATAACTATCACCCTCAAATATGCATGAGGTATGAGTTCTTCCTAAATGATCGGTTCCGTCTCAAACAGTAACCTATTAAGCAGTGTAGTACTACTCCAATTCCTTATGAACTCATTCTCGTCCATATTGTACTCTTAAAAATCTCTATATAAATCATTTTCTGTTTTTTTTTTTTTTGTTTTCTTTTTTTCCTTTTCAGTTTTCCATTTGCGTCCGCAAGTACATTTTCTAATGTAAGTGACAAACTTCTGTAACTGATTTTGAAGAATATCGCTAGTGGTTTTAGTTTAGAAACTCGCTCATTATCATTTATTTTGAATGTTTTTTTTCCCCTTTTCGGTTTTGTCTCCGTTATGTTGTTTTAAAGTGTTATTCTAGTTTTGTCAATACTAAGCTAAATCTTCCTTATTGTGAAATCCAGAATTTTTCAGCAAATTTCAGAAAGAGATTTAGTAGAAATAAGAGAAGTGGTTAAAAGAACTTTAACGAGTGAACAACATTGAAAAAACAAAAAAACAAAAAACAAAAAAAAAAGGACGAGAATGGGTAGATGATTGTGTGAGGTAAACGGGTTGTGCAAACGGGGTGTTTATGTCATACAACTTGATATCATTTTTTCGGGAAAAAAAAAAAAAGAATAAGTAACTTTTTACTTGTTAGTCCAAATTAGTCTTAACCCATTATAAGGTAAAACATATGGGGCGTACACCCAATAATTAATTTATGAATTTTTTCTCACCAAAATATCCTTGTATGAAATTATATAAATATACACATAGCTAACGATTAATAATATAACTTTTATTTTTTTTCTCACACACCAATAAATACTTAGGGCCAAAAACTTATTATTAAAGTTAACTTATATAATACATATATAAGTCTGAATCAGTATACCTTGATTAACCTCTTGTAGTCATTAATTAATAATGTCATGAATGTTAACTCTTCTTGATATGGCATTTTTTTTTCTCCTTTTCTTTTAAAGATTTTTTTTCTTATTGTTTTGATTTCAGATTTAAGAACAATCACTGATCAAGAACATTAACCCCAGCCGTAAAAAATAACCAACTTGTATATGAGAAAAAGAAATAAAAAAAATTAATAATTTCTTAATCTATCAAGTTCCACAAATTAGTTCTTACGTTCTTTTAAAAACGAAAACAAAATAGTAAAGTATATAACTTTATATATAGAGAGAGATAGATGCACAAGGTTTAAGAAGAAAAGGTAAGGCGTGTGAGTTAAGTTTCAAAAGTACTAGGTCAGAGAAGAAATTTTCACTTAATTTGTGTTAATAACCACTAATTTTCCTTTTTGAAGGGTGATAATGACCAATTTGAAATTAAAGTAAAGGTTTGACAAAATAAACTTTTATATCTTGAGTTGTCGTAAGGGGTGTATTTAGAGGAGGACTGGCAAGAGAGCCTCCTCTTCTTTATTTATTTACTTATTAGCAAAAGATGAAATGTATGCAGAATTCTAATTCTCTATTAAACTTGAATTCTAATTAGACTGGAGTGAAATCATACTGGAAGATGTAGCTAGATCACATCTTTTATAAGGAATGTCCATCCGATGATCAGTATATGACAAGTAGTTTTAAATTTTAATTTGAAGTGTTACCAATATATTGATTGGATATAAATTAGAACAACAAATTTAGATAAGTGATTTATGTTCATACTTGCCTGCCAAAATTTTTGTCCTTCTGTTTTATTTTATTTTTATTGGCATGGACTGCCCAAAAGGAGATAATTATCTACCTGATCAATAAAACCTCCTCAAAATTAAACAAAATTTGATATAAATATTTAGATGTAAGTATTAACATATTCTCATTTGCAGTTATTTTATCGTTCGCTTCCTTTGTTAAATGTCGAGCTATCTACTACTTGAAACAAGAAGTATAGATGCAAGAATAAGAATATAAGATGTGATCAATATATTTCTCTCCCTAAATAATGTAGGTCTATATCCCATCACTTAATTGATTTATGAAAATTGACATTTTAATCTTATTGCAAATTATATCGTTACCCACCAAATCAAGGAAAGATAAAGCAAATTACCACTACAATAGAAAAAGAAAAAAGAAAAATATTCTGCCCAATGGCCAATAGATACGTACTGGTACCTTGTAAAGGGTAGATTCCTAGGACGATTATTCCACAAAGATAGCTTAATTTGTAGGTTTTCTAGTCGCCAATTACGTACAAGGGTTTCTTAATTGATAAATGAAATAATTAGCTAATTAATTAGTATTGTTTTCTTCTAATTTGCCCATCCACTTGGACAAAGAATTTAGCATTGCATTCTCATCAACTCATGATGGCCTTTTTGCTAACTATATCGATGAGGGCTTCTAAGCCAAATTGCCGAACTTTGTGTCATGTTTAAGAAATGACCGTTTTCAAACATTATTAAAAGTTAGTCGAACTTTATCAAAACAATGCCGAAATATATATATCAAATTTATAAGAAAAATATTAGCACCAAATTTTGTATACTTCTTACAAAATTAATATAATATATAAAAGTGATATATTATACATAAAACTGATCCACTAAAAAAAGCCATTTAGCAAAAGCAAATGGCCATTTCATTTAATACATGAAGAAAACTGCCATTTCTTAAGTTGATGTTAAAAAGGGGACACTTTTGACAAATACTGTAACGAGATCTAATATTCCATAGGTATTATATTTGTTTTAACCTATTGGTAGGTATAACTTTTTCAACCGTTCGATTTTTGATTCAATGACTATTATTTAATGGGTTTACAGTCAAAAAAAAAAGGGTCATCATTAATTGTGTTTTATACGTCTACAAAAGGTATTGAGAAATTTAGGTGGATGACTAATATTTTAAATTTGATTAAGTAGATGTCCATTTTTAAAATTTTATAGCTAAATATCTAGGTATATATATTTTTACACTTGGTAGATAAACATATCTACTAATTTTAGTTACTGTATTAAAATGTACTGGATAAATAATTTTTTATACTTGATATATAAAATTTTACACTTGATATATAAGCATATATACTGGATATTTTGCTATAACATTTGACAAAGAGACATTTACTGAAATTGGGCCTAAAATTTGGTCACAATTCTATAAGCCCCACAGGTATTTACCTACCTTTATTGACTTTATAAGAATCACTATTTCAGTCTCGTCTTATAGATAGAATGTGTTAGGTTTAAAATTCGTTCAGAGCTTATTTTATGGCCAATATGAGATATACAAAAAGTATTTTATATTTTTATAGCTCCGCAATTTATGAGAAAAGAGGTAATTATTATTAGGATAATTAAATTTCAAATCAAGCATTATCTAGTAATTATCCTATTATGACTAGATTATCGAAAGATTATTATTATTTATTTAATTGCTAGGTTTCCTATTTATTATATACCCCTTATTTTTCTATAAATATAGGATATACAATACATCTTTTTCTACATAATTTCTACTAAAATCTCTATAACCGTTCTTTTTATTCTCCTATGCAGTGGTAATTCAGAACCACATCAGGGGTTCTACATCAAAGGTTTGATCCTTACAAAAGATATGTAGATAGCTCTCATGATCACAACTGTAATAAAATATCGTAGGATTACAAGTTGTCATGAACTTGTTTTCTATTTATTTTTTTCTGATTTGATTAACTTTCTAATATATATATAAACATTAGAAATTTTAGAATCTCACCACACTTGTTTTCTTTTATTGTTTTATCTAATCTAAAATAGGGATACTTTCTAAAAGTGGAATTTGATTCTTAGTCTAAATAGGATGGCTCTATTACCACCTTTTTTTTCTCTTTCTAAATAAGATGGCTCTATTACCACCTTTTTTTTCTCTTTCTATCTCTTATATAAAAATTAATTCATGACAAAAATAACCATATGCGAAATGATATAAATGGACTAAATAAATATTAACAACTAGAAACTTTATTCTTAATTATAAGATTAGCTTTTAACAAACCCCTTTGAACATCTTTGATGAAATTTATAATTAATTCTTGAAATTAAAAAGAAAATCCTTGAAAAAAGTTAAAAAGCTTTTAGTTAGATTAAGTTTTGATATTATAGATGAACATATTGTACCTTCTAAATTCTAATTAATTTGATTGAGTGACTATCTTTCTCTCTCTTACTATTTAAAATTTTAATTTAAAGTTTATGAAAAATAACTCAAGAACCTTAGCTTTTTACTCAAGAACCCTAATTTTCTTTAGGAGAAATAAATAAACAACAACAAAACAAAATAATAAAAATTGAATGATAATTTAAATTCCAAAATTATTTTCTCTATTATTTTAATTAAAAACAATATATTAAAATACATAGATATTGAAAGTTGAAGAAGAAGATAAATGATTGAAGATTCTAGGATTAGAGGGTAGGAAAAACAAAATTTATTAGACTTTTTTTGTTAATGTCCAAATTTAAAATAAGAAATATTAGAGAAATGTGTATTAAAAAGATAAATTTTAAATTTTAAGGAGGTATATCAATAAAAAATGGGATGGCGCCCGTCTAAATAATATTCTCCAGCAAATTATATGTAGTAATCTGATGAATGATAGTATCATTTATATGCGTATGGTCAACATCTCACATAATAAGTTTTGTTTTTGAAAGGAAAGTAAAAAAATTGAATTTTATATTTCTATCGATTACGATTAATGTATTAGAACACATCATTTTTCTTTTTATTTTTTTATTTTTTTTGAGGAATATCAACATACGTCACGTCTCACTATATATATATATTTTTTGTTTTTATATATCTATATACTTCTTTTTTTTTTTTTTTCGAAAGCTATATACTTCTTTTTGAGTTCTCACTATATATTCTTTTCAAGACAGGGATAAAGGTAAAACGCGTTAACCCCCTTTGATTTGGGAATTTACCAATAAGAAAGAGAATGTATCTTTTTCTTTTTTTCTTTTTTTTTTTTGTGGTAAACTTTTAATAATGCAAAACATACGGATACTTTCTAAAAGTGGAATTTGATCCCAAGACTAAATAATATTCTCCAATCAATTATATATGGTAATCTGATAATGATAGTATCATTCATATGCGTATGGTCAACATCTCACATAATTTTTTTTTTTGGAAAGGAAAGTAAAAAAATTACTGAATTTTACATTTTTCTATCCATTAAGATAAATGTATTAGCACACATTATTTTTCCTTTTTTTTTTTTTTTTTTTATGGACCAAGTAGCTCGTAATATCGGGGTCTTAGGGTCATCTTTTATTTCTCTTTTCCTTTTTTTTTTTTTTTTGAGTTCTCACTATATATTCTTTAGAAGAAAGGAATAAAGGTGATAGTTGCATAGGAAGCCAAACGCGTTATCCTCCGCCCTTAGTTTGGGAATTTACCAATACATATATCCTACTGTGAACTTTTAATATGTATGGGATCAAGCTAGTGGCAAAAAAAGAAACAAGAAGATTTTTTACATAAATATATCGCATAATTGAACATATAGATTATAATTTACCAATCAATGGGAATCATGACTGACGTTTTTTCTGAGGTGGCAATGTGTTTTACCGTTCTTTTGCTAAAGTTATTCTACATGACCGCCCAATTATAGGTTGGTTGTATATTTTATTTCTTTAAGTTAGTTGTTATTTCGCACATCAACTTATTGGTGAGATTAGACAATTGCGATGAAATTTCAAATTCCAATTCATTTTATACATGGATTTTCCTTGAGATTGACACTTAGCATGAAAAATCTTATATGCCCTATCTCTCAATTGATAGGGCCTGAATCAAGAGGTCTGGCGGCCACCTGGCGAGTGGAATAAATGATAAGTAATTTAGGCAAACAACGAATAATAAGCAATCAATGAGCTCATTAAACATATGAGCTCGTCAATGGAACATCCCCCGGTAAGAAGGAGGGCATGCGAGATCCCTAAAATCAAATATATCCGTAAAGATTGATTATGAACAAAGTGGAGTCAATCCCAGAAAATTCTACTAAGATCAGTGATGGGAATCTGACTGATCCGAATTCGACGCTCTCAGGATCTCATTTCAAAGAAATATCAGAATAAGAGAGAAATAATAACAGGGAATAAAAACTAATCTCACAACACAAGAATTTAAATAGAAAACTCACAAATCAGAAGAAAAACAAATGTCTCTCAAAAAAGGATTTCACTATATGAAAAGTTTCTACAATCACATAGATTTTCCTCTTTTCTACCCCAATGACCCAATACATCTAAGTACTTTCTCAAAAGTATTCTTTCACTCATATCTTACACCGCCACTCTTTGAAACCTCCTCTTTCACAAAGAAACTCTACTCTCTTTGAAAGGAGAAACAAAGAAAAAAGAAAAGATTTAATTAGAAGAGAGAACTTGAAATACTTCTAATTTTTAGGATGAAGAGAATAAAAAAATGAAACCTCTTTTTATAGGCTAGGCTTACCAATTCTTCACCGACCTTCACACAGTTTGAACGCAGTTTGTATATCATTTAGGTATTCACATATCTTCACATATATATATGTTTATATCTGTTCACATGTATTCATATGTACACGTTCACATGTGCTCATACAAATCTGTTCACATATATATTCACATGTGTTCACATAGATATATTTACTTCTATTCACACATATTCACATACATCAATAATCTCCTATTTTATAATTTAATTTCAATCACGTCTTTACATACGATCTTATCTCATAGCTTATGTTGCTATCATTGTCTTTATTGACAATTATACTCCACTATATGAGTATACCACTTAGAATTGATGAATTCTAAGATTTTTATCTCGACTCATGTCGAAAGAACCTTACCAATAATTTAGTATTAACTCCCATATTTGGCTTCTCCAGGAGTCTATCAGCCTTCGACATCATTCAACACACATTTTACATCAATGCCAAACCAATGCATATGTGCAAACTTGCTGCCGCTAATTGTGACATGGCATCTTTGGAGATAAGCGGCACGCCATGAGGATACACATATCATGATCAAAGGATAAGATTATCGTCTTTATTATAGGAGATAATATTAACAGCATCACCAGATTTGGAGCTTTTAGCCAAACCCGCTCCACCTTTTTAACAATTCTTTTCAAGTGCCCAGATTGTCTATACCCCAAGTAGATTACATTCTTTTTCATGGAGTTTTTCTTCTCAGTGATGACTGCCAATGCTAAATCTTCATTTGGAATATTACTTCCACTACCTCAGCAATCTTTCTTTTGACAAAAGTTTACTTATGACTTTAGAAAAAACTACAGTCTCCTTTCCATGTACCAAAATATATTTCATATGCTCATAGGAAGATGGAAGAGACCAGATGAATTGCAATACTTTATCATTATCTTCAATCTTCACTCCAATAGTCTCCATTTCAGAAACGATTCTATTCAAGACACTTAAATGATCAGAAATTTCCGTACCTTCATTCATATGCAATGTATGAAACTACTCCTTCAGGTAGACTCTTTGAGACACCTTTCACCTGATACAATTCTCCAAGCTTTTCCCAGAGATCTTCAGTCGTTGTTATTCTAAGCACATTTGTAAGAACATTTTTGGCCAGACATATACGTATTGCACTTGCAGCTCTTTTATCTAGATCATCCCAGTCTTCATCGCTCATACTGGATTTCTCAGAATCTTTGCCCTTATAAGCCTCTCGGCATTTCAAAATCTTATACAATCCAGATTGAATCAATAAATTCTTGACTTGTATTTACCACAAGCTAAAATTGATCTTCCCTTCAAATTTCTCCACATCAGCCTTAACCAGAATTGAAATCTTATTTCCTAACATCTCGCTTCGTACTTCTAACTTGAAAAACTGCTAAGAAAATTCCCAAGAAAGATTAAAGGATCCAAATACTCCCACTTGAACACAGTCTCCTTACATAGAATTTCTTAGACTAACACAAGCTCTAGTGCACCGAAGAACCTCGCTCTGATGCCACTTGTTGGGAATCTGACCGAACCAGATTCGACGCTCCCAGGATCTCACTTCAAAGAAATATTAGAATAATAGAGAAATAATAAGAGGAAATTGAAACTAATCTCACAACACAAGAATTTAAGTGAAAAACTCCCAAACCAGGAGAAAAACTACTAACTCTCAGAGAAGAATTTCACAATACGAAAAGTTTCTACAATCACATAGATTTCCCTCTTTTCTACCCAATAACCTTAGTACACCCAAGCACTTTCTCACAAGTATTCTTTCACTCACACTTTACACTGTCACTCTTTAAAACCTCCTCTTTTACAAAGAAACTCTATTATCTTTGAAAGAAGAAACAAAGAGAAAAAAAAAAAAGGATTTAATTAGAAGAGAGAACTTGAAATACTTCTAATTTTTCGGATGAAGAGAATAAAGAAATGAAGCTTCTATTTATAGGCTAGGCTCACCAATCCTTCACCAACCTCCACACAGTTTAAATGTGGTTTGCACACCATTTAGGTGTTCAGATGTTTATGTTCACATGTCTTTACATATATATGTTCATATCTATTTATATGTGTTCACGTTTACACGTTCACATGTGTTCATATAGATCTGTTCATACATATATTCACATGTATTTACACAGATATACTTTCTTCTGTTTAGATGTGTTCACATACATCAACAACTATACCTATGCAATCAAACCAAAATGGTCACCTCGAGAGATCATTTATCCGTACAAACTAAACATGGGGCATGGTCACCACTAGAGAACGTGCATCTATTCACATTAATATTGGGCATGCTGTGTAAGTTTGTCAACTTCCAAAGAAATAAAACTAAAAATTAACACGAGTATATTACCTCGAATAATAAAGAGAGAAATATATAATTATATGAAGTAAATGACAGAAAAAATATTTCGGCACCATTATAACACCTTTAATTTATTATATCGTATTTATTATATTACACCACTACAAGTTGCCTAATTTAGAGTAAACTGTAATTTATTATGAGAGTTACTAATCACTAGTTGAGTCATTAATGGTCATAAAATCCTTCTTCTATAGATAATAGAGGGAAGATTATTGAGATGGGGAGGATTAACAGCGTAAGAACTTTGCAAAACTGTGTCCAAACCTTACAAATAGTGAAAAAAGTGGATGTAAACCTATTTTATGGGCCAAACTACTATAAAATCCCTATGTTCTTATTATTTAGGCATTTCAATCTATATTCATATATTAATATTTTCATAAATCACAGTGTCGACAAAAATAGCCACTAAAAATTTGGCACTAGATAGAGAGCTTTTGTTTGTTTAAACCCAATAATCTTGTTTTCAGTAAACTAATTTTTACATTTGTAAAGAAATGTCTCAAGAGAAAGAAAGTTAGAATATCCAAGTAGCGGCACAGACAACGAGCTCAAAACGACGAAGCTACCCAAAATCAAAACAATAAGTTACTCTAAAGAACTGTAAATTTAGAAGTTATGGTAAGAACAATCCAGACTTTCCTTCGAGTGAGAGTTTGGTCATCCTATTTAGGGACCATAGAGATTCGATCCGAGACACATAGCTGGCGTATCAATAGTATTCACACTGCTTATAGTAGACTATGAAATGGACGTCGACGTAAGTGGTCACCTGGTATGACTAGCTCAAGTGATCGAACAATAGAGACCTTGAGTAACTTCAAGAGGTAGGCTCTGTGATTCAAAGAGAACTGGTGGATTACTTAAGTAGGTAGTTAAATTAGATCAATCCAGATCATATTCAACCCAAGAATACTATAAAGAGACACCCCTTGCCAATTTTATAGCATAATTTAGTTACAGGCAATGCACACATCAAGCAGGAATCCTCGATAAGACTCTGGTTTGGAAATTATATGTCGACAGATTAGCAACTAATGAAAGTTGTAGAGCTGGAGTTATCTTAATTATTTCTAAGGGACAGAAGATCAATTTTGTTTTGCGATTTGGTTTCAAAGTCTCGTACAATGAAATTGAATATAAAGCTTCACTAACAAGATTGAGATTAGAGAATGAAATAAAGGTATATAACTTAGAAATTTATAGTGATTTTCAGTTTGTGGTATGTCAAGTGAATGTGGAATATTATGCAAAAGTTTAAAAGATAGTTCTCTAAATATCAAAAGTCAAAAGAATTATTAATGTGCTTACTCCACCATAAGATTGAACAGATTTTGCATTCAGAAAATGAAACTGCAGATGTCTTAGCTCACATAACCCTACCAAGAGACGTAGAATCCCTTGGAACCATATTGGTTGAACACTTAGATATATTCTGAGTATCACAGTTCACACATCGTTCTAGAATTAATACATATTAGAGAAAAAAGAAACATGGATGGAACCATTGATGAGAATTGATCCTTCCAAAAGTTAAGGTAGAAGCTCAAAGTATTCAACTCAAGCTAGCAAGGTATACTATTTTCTACGTTATGCTCTACAAGAGAAGATTTAACATGCCTCTACTAAAGTCTGTAATTAAAGAGAGATTCGAATTGTTATTGGAAGAAATCCATTCGAGAATGTATAAGAATCATAATAGGGGTAAGCCCTTACTTACAAAGCCTTAAGGTAAGGGTATTATTGGCCGACTGATAGGTGTTCATTTTGCTTATATTTTGTATGAATTCTCTATCCTACTTTGATGGTTTTCCTATTTATTTTAGGTTAGTTATCTTATTTTTATATTTGCTTGGTAACTTTGAAGGAATAGATCGAAGAGGTGTTGAAATGAAGCAAAATCGAGGAGAAAAGTGCCACAATACTCATTCTCTGCCTCAATAATTTTTTTTAAAAAAAATTCAAGAGATCTGGACGCTGCAGTACTGGAGATGCAGAAAGTCTACTAAAGCAATTTTACACTTTTTGGACTCTATATTAATGTGATTTTTCTCTTTTTGATACTCTAGAACCTCTTCTTTGTAAAAAAGGACCAAAATTCACACACAATAAACTCGATACAATACATAAAACTATAAAGAAAGAGAGGATTAGGAGGAGATTGAGAGTGTTTGAAAGCTGAGAGCTACTCTTGAATAATGACTCTACGGCCATCATTCATTCAATGTTTTTCTTTTCTTTACTTTTCTTTTCCTTTTGTTTTGATTAACCTAGCATAATGAATTGTTTGAGTATCTATTTAAACATGCTAGGCTAGGGTTTTTAATTGATTAAGGGTGATTTCAAAATCCTAGACATGATGTAAAGTTATTCTTGTTCCAAATTCTATATAATGATTATTTATGCAAAATTGTTTATGTTCTTCTATGCTTTTATAATTATGAATTTTATCTTGATTTGTTTAGGTATGCAACCAAATAACACTATAAAGAATTCTATAAGTAAAATATAAACTATATTCATAATTTTTTTAGATTTTTTAATATTGTAGCAAGATTATAAGTAGATTGAATTTCGTAATTTGATTTGTCTATGATGAAGAGCATGACCTAGGTTAAAGATAATTCGAGCTTATATAATCACTACTAAGAATTAATTTAGCTTCTTCTTCTTAATGCGTTGATTAGATCGAAACTAAGAGAGCTTATTAGAGGTTATCTAATTAATAGGAGTCCAGTTAAAGAACTTATTTTATTTGGCTAGGATAGATAGAAAGAAGAGGTAGTAGAGCTTATTATTATCTCTATTTGATAGTTTTGATGAATAATTTTTGATAGAATTTGGTGATTAATTTGAGGGTGATTAATTTGAGATAGTGTCTAGAGGTGGAGTATGAGCTTTTGACCAAGCTTTTATTTTATTGAGTTCGTACTATTGTATTTAGTTTAATTTACTTTTATTTATATTTTATTTATTTTTTAAATTAGACCTCCCATTTGATATTTGATCTGGGATAACTTAGAATTGAATATGTAATAATTCAAGTTCTCTATGGGTATGATCTTTCTTGTTGCTTTACTAGTTAAAATTTGTAAATTTGGTGTTTAACATGTGCCACCTACTATGAAAAAAGATGCAATGATAATTTCAAGGACTCATGACAATATTCGTATTTTACATCTATCCTAAGATCGCCTCCAATAACAACTTACCTCAATGAAAAGTCTCTGTCTATTTGTTGTTTGGGGTATCAATCTGATCGATGCTCTGCCTCAAGCTAAAGATGGAGTAAAATATATTAGTGTAGCAGTTGATTATTATACTAAATGGGCAAAGGTCGAACTTTTGGCTATAATCAGCTCAAAAAAAATTGAAGAATTTGTTTAAAAGTCCTTAATTTACATATTTGGAATTCCTGAAAAGCTGGTTTCTATTAATGAAAAATAACTCAACAGCCAAAATTTCCAAAATTTTGTAATAATTTCAGGATAATAAAAGCTTATAGGTAGTAAGTCACTCCAAACAAATGGTCAAGTCGAAGCAATGAATAAGACTTTGAGGAATATCCTGAAAGCAAAGACCTGAAAAATATAAGGAGATGGCTAGAAGAAATTCCTCAGGTTTTTATGGACATACACAATTACGATGGATAATGCTACAAGAGAAACGACTTTTGCAATGGTGTATGACTAAAGCAATGATTCCAGTATAAATTGGCCTTCCAACACTCTGTAAGAATTTCCATAAAAAAATCATGAGTTGATGATTCTAGATTACAATTTAGCTAAAGAAAGAAGATTGCAAGCTCAAATACTAAGTAGCAAGCTATTGACAGAGAGTTGTGAGATATTTTAACTCGAAAGTGAAAAAGAGAAGTTTCAAAGTTGGTAATTTGTACTGAGAAAAGTGATAAAATAACACATAAGAGATTAAAACAGGAGCTTTAGATCCGAATTGGAAAGAGCCTGCATATTTTTGCGGTGATGCTAAAGGATATTATATGGTACTCAACATCACATGATGTGTCAGTCTATTACAAGTTGATTATAATTAAACTTCATGTGGAACTCATATTATTGATTATAGTCACCCGATAACAAAATTTTACTTTATGTGGTACGAGGCACCATAAGATTGCTTATACTTTTATCAGCAGTACAAAGCCATTACATGTACTATTATATACTTCCCTAAAAAAAAGTACTACAGATACTCTTTCACATTAAGAGTTAGTTATTGTTTTGAATAATGAAGAATCTTTTTAATGATACAAAAACAAGGATTTTCCCGAAACATTTTTGTGTATGCTGACCTGGCAGACTCAGCCGAAGAACAATCTTGTTCTATGTGCCACTGTTAAGTATCCGAGTCAGCATTCTTTTGAATATGTCGAGTATCAATTTGAACATGGATTTAGGGGTCTGCCTATGTTGATGAGCAAAACCATGAGTCCATTATATTATAATAATCTGTTTAGGTCATTCAATCTATGTTTCTTAAGAAGCAACTTACTAATTTGTAATTGGGTCTCATCGATAGGGGTGGTAATTTGGGTTGTGATACGACAACCTAACACGAATACAACACGAATTTTTACGGTTTAGGATCAATGAAAAAAGGTATGGATCAAAATTAGGTCGACACGCTTAACACAAATTAAGAAACGAGTTGGATTCGGGTTAATCTATTTGACACAAAATTGACCCGTTTGACCCTTCAATAAATATCTAAATGATTAAACAATAAAAATTATTCTTAACTTAAAAACTAATATAAAAATTATAAAGAAAAAATAATATTATTTTTTATTGTGTATTGTAAATAAAGAGTAGATACATTAATTTGTACAAAAATTTTTCCACGAATAATTTATTTCTTTTAAAATAAGGCTAAAATAGTCCCTAAAATGGGAAAAATAATAGTAAAAAATATGGGTCATAAACGGGTTAATGGGACAAAAACGGGTTGGTGGGTCAAAATATGTGTGAGTTAGGTGTTATTTATCGAAACGAATCAAGGCGTCGAGTTCGGGTCGACCCATTTACATGCGAGTCGGGTTAGTGTTGGAAATTTTTCGATATAATGAATTATGGGTCGGAGTCGAGTAGAAAAATTTTATACATAAATTAGATATCATCCTGACACGAACTCGACCGGATGACACGAATGGCCACCCCTAGTACTCATCGAGCTCACCTCGATTGATTAAAGTTTGGCAATTCAAATATTAAGTGGAAATTTGATTCTTTTTTTATGGTAATTTTTTTAAAAAGAAATTGAAAAATCCCGGATTTTGAAATTATTTGAAAAAACTCGAATTCTAATTAGAAAAATACTATTTTTAAAAGTATTTAAAAAAATACCATTTTTATTAATTGATGAGATACTTGAGGTAAGTTGACTAGTACACCTCAAGTAACTAGATTGGTTACCTCCAAATAACCTACCTGGTTATCTCAAATACTATTGAAAAATATCAATTTTGAAGAAACAGTAATATTTTTCTAAATATTTGATAAAACTGTTATTGTTCTAAAAAAATTAAAAAGTGATATTTTTCTCAATCAATTTGGGGTACTATAATTTTTGGTACTTTGGGCTTGGAATTTTGTAAGAAGCCCAAAAATTAATGGATATTATGGGTACATGTAAGTTGTAGCAATATGAATGACTTTGAAAAATACCAATTAACCTCCAAGTAACTAGATTAGTTACCTCAAGTAACTAGATTGGTTACCCCCAAGTAACCCATCTGGGGGTAACCCATCTGGTTACCTCAAATACCATTGAAAAATGCCAATTTTGAATAAATAGTGATATTTTTCTAAATATTTGATAAACTTGTTATTGCCCTAAAACAATTTAAAAAGTGATATTTTTCTAAATCACTCCGGGACTTTTCAATTTTTGGTACTTTGGATCTGAAGTTTTGTGAGAAGCCCAAAATTTAATGGACATTAAGCCCAAAAATTAATGGACATTATGGGTACATGTAAGTTGGTGCAATATGAATGACATGCCTTTGTAAATTACCAATTGAACCCAGAATATCGGGCTGTTAATTTACAACAGCTTATTTTGACATAACAATTCTAAATTAGATTCTTCTGTTTTTTTTTTTTATACTGAAGTAGTAAAAGAACAAAAAAGAAGGGAAAGAGAAATTTAATTTGTTTGGTTTTTTACACAACTTGCAGGCTGTGTGGATTAGTTCTCCATTAAATATTACTTTAAAATATTTAGAATGAAAAATGGGAACGCGGGCTTTAACTTAATTAGTGAATAGACCTCACTTCTAATTAAAGTTCAAATTTCTACACCTATAGTTAATAAAACAAAAAAGAAAGTTGCTTGTATTTTTTTTTCCCCAAAAATGTAAACAACTTATGTTTCTTTTTAAATTTTTTTATTAAGAAATAGTCTAACTAAGATTCGAATCCCTCCTCTCAGATACGCTCACACACACTTCTAAGAATCTTAGCTCAATTGCGTTAGTAAATAAGTAATGTATGTTACGTGCTCTAAATTTATTCATTAATATTGGATGCTGATTAAAAATATGTTAATTAAAAAGAAAAAAAATTTACAAATATAATTTTACATTAGTCAATGTATCAAATTCGAAAATTTGGCCCCAAAAAAAAAAAAAAGACCTTTAATTTTTGTGTAGTACAATTTTCAGTTTTGATACATACCCAATTCTGGTTGCGGTAGACCTAGTTGGAAGCTTAGGCGTATCTTTACATAGTTGGATTGGAAGGTTTGACAATCAATTCGCATAAAATATATAAAGATGACTGAAATATAGAAAGAATAAATAATATAAAGATTATGTCATTCCCTTATGTTAGCACTTTCTAGCTAGTTTTTATCACATTAATTCGCGGTTTCAACTTTGAATCCATATGTTTGAATAATTATATTGTTATTCTTTGTTATCGTCCTGATACAATCCACATCCTTCCGGCCTGTTATCTGTCCAAACCATAAGATTTCATATATCCAGTTCTTTTGCTTGTGTTATGTGATACCTTTTGAAATTATTGTCTGGTCAAACAGTTTATACAAAGGTAGAAAATTAGAATATGACTTAATTTGGGTTGGTGTGGTCCTCACGAAATCTCACGATATAAATATATATAAACTGAATTTTACACTCTAATTCCCGTTTCTCAAATCATCTCATGTTCGGCGGAGGAACAAAGTCACATAGTCTAAAATCTTAAACAACCTAATCAGTTTCTTAAGTTAAAAATAAATTTATTAATTGGAAATAAATATAACCAAATTGAAAAAGTGGATTTAAATTAAAACTCTCTCGTTATGTAAAATGGGCCGAGCTGGGTCAGGCCGGCCCACATTTGATAAGCCTACTAGGATTGAGGAAATTACATAAAAATACGGTATTTCTGAGGAAATGAAAAATATGGTGGTTTTGTATTTTTTAAGGTGCGGTACAGTTTTTATTAGAAAAATACCGTTTTTTAAAAAATATTTAGAAAAATACCATTTTTAAAAATAGTAACTAGTTTTTAGTAACCAATTTCTAGAAACTGGTAACTAGTAACAAAAGATATTTATAACTGATATATAACTAGCAACCAGTAAACTGGTAACTAGTAACTATTTTTAAAATGGTATTTTTCTAAATATTTTTTAAAAAGTGATATTTTCCTAATAAAAACCGTACGAAAATTGAAAAAAAGCGTGACTTCTGTATATTTGTAAATTTTTTCGGTTTTTATAGGTATAAGTGTTAAAGCCCCACTAGGATTTTTTACGAGGCCTAGGTCCGGCCGGGTCCATATTCTTTAGGGGTGTCAATTCGTGTCGACGGGTCGGGTTCGTGTCGGGTTGAAGTCTAATATATACATAAATTATGTCAACCCGAACCCGACCCGTGACCCGTCGTGTCAGAAAATTATCAACACTAACCCGACCCGCACCTAAAACGGGTTGACCCGAACCCGACCCGCACAACCCGCTTTGGTGAATAACATCCCACCCACAACCCGATTTTGACCCGTCAACCCGTTTTTGACCCGCCAACCCGCTATGACCCGTATTTTTTTACTTATATTTTCTTTTTCTAAGGCTATTATTATCTCATTTTAAAATAAATAAATTAGGGGTAATTTATAAATATAATTAATAACTTATAATCCCAAACACTTACATTGTACAAATTAAATATATCTATAATAATAGTCATAAACAAATTAAATAAAAAATATTTTTATAATTTAATTATATATATATTTGTTGGCGGGTCAAACGGGTCAAGTTCGTGTCAAGCGGGTTGACCCGAACCCGACCCGTTTTTTTATTCGTGTCAGACTAGTCGACCCGAACCCGACCCGCACCCCTTTTTCTTCAACCCTAACCCGCAAAAAATCGTGTCGTGTCCGTGTCGTGTGGTCGTGTCGTAACCCGAATTGCCACCCCTAATATTCTTTATCAAGAGGCTTGGCACGGTGCATAGGCTCAGTCCACATTTTATGTGGGCCTAAGTGAACCATGCCTACGCTGGCCAAATATGGGTTAAAATATGGTCCTAATTTCGTTGTTTTTTTGAAAATAAACAAAAATAATTTAATAAATAACATTTAAAGCATATAAATGAAAATATTTAATTAATTTTTTTTTAAAATTTGAACTAAGAAATATATTTAATATTATATATAATATGAATAAATGTGGGCCTACAGAAATGTGGGTTGGGCCAACATGCCTATTACTGAGGCCCAGTCCAGGTCCTACTATATGTAATAGGCCGGTTTAGGTCCCATATTAATGTAGGCCAAGCCGGATTAGTACTCGGGCTGGCCTATAAAGCTCAACCTACGTTGACATCTCTAGTTCATTTATATATAGTCATTTATATATAGTCATTATTAATTGTATTTATATTGTAGTACTTTTGATTCATATGGAATTTAGCTAAGTTGGAATCAAATAGAGTGATGAAACCAAAGTTATTCTCTAAGATATAAAATAATGAAAAATGCAATTGAAGTATCATATTGTATCAAAATCAATTATATGAAGTTGGATCTTTCAAAAGCGTGTTACATCTCTCCACATTGAGATTCAAAGTAAGAGACTATAGTGGGAGTCATCAGTCAAAGGCACACATCTAAAGAAATATGGATTTTTAATTTATTAAGTGTGAAAAAGGGGAGAATGCAAGCTGCAGCTAGCAGGCCACAACGTATATATATATTTATATATATATACACATGATTCAACAACAGCAGGCCACAATAAATATACATATATATGATATTAACTTAATTTAAGTCTTGGAAAAAAACGATTTGTAATCTTGTCCTGTATTAGTATTAATTTAAATGCATAATTAGTACGGTTATTTTATTATTTTTTTCTTAAAAAGAAAAGGAAAAAACAGAGGAATGGGGATGGTGTTGACAAAATAATAACTAAATAAAACTTAGTAGTACTTAGTTTTAATTTGGAACTGAAGATAATATATGCAGTTAAAGAATTTAGATGCTGAACTAAGCCATGATTCATATTAATTAATTTGATAGAGAATAAGGATTACATTTACAACAAAAGGGAAATAAAGGATAAGATTAGCTTTTCTCTCTACCTCTCTCATCCTCTCCTCTTCTTGTTCTTCTTCTCTTCTCCTCAGCCATCTTCTTCCTACACCGGAGAAGGAAGTCTTTTGATTTTTCTCTACGATAGGGAGATCCATTTTCCTAGTCATTTTATTATGATTTTAAATAATCATTTATTTCAAAAAGATATAACTCCACCTAGATCTAGATTTGTAGTTGTTTTGCTTTTATTGTATATTTTTATTATTTTAATCCCCTTAGATCTAAATCTATGGTAGTTTTCAGTGGATCTTATGTTTTGAATCCTTTTAGTATAGTTTTCATCCAAATATGTACAGATTTAGATGGTTTACATGGTAGTATTTGCCCTCGTATGATTTTTTAATTTGAAGCGAAAGATAACAAGATGTTGAGTAAATAGTCATAATGAGTCAACAAATGATGTGTAAAATTCTATTGAAGCACACAATAACGGTGATTGATATGAGTCTCCTTATTCCAGGTCAATTTTGTGAGGATCCTAATACGAGAACTTTAATCAATTTATTATGAATATCTGCTAGAGATGTCAAATGGGATGGGCCGTCCATTTGGTACGAGGGCACGATATGAAAAAAATCTGTGTCGAGCATGGTACGGCACGAGATCACTTTGGGCCGTGTCAAGCACCGCACGAGGTATTGAACTGTGTCGGGCATTAGTTTTTGGGTATTATAGGCTGGTACGGTACGGCACCATTTTAGGCACAAGCATGAAACAAGCACGGCACGACTTAAAAAGCACGAAAAGCACAACTCTGAATACTTTAAAAAATATTTATTTTTATTTGGTATATTATTTATATAAGTAAATTTTATATGTCTTTTTGATTTTTGCTTATTAATAAACTCATTTTTCTTATTCTTTCTTTTAAAAATAATTTTATATTAATGATTTTTAATTGAATATTTTCTTTTCAAATAACTATGGGTATATTACATATTTTCTTTTCAAAATATAATTATTTAATTAATTATTTTTAAAAAATTCATAAAATATTGACTATCACAATAATTTAATAAGTTAAATGAAGATAGACATAAAGATACGTAACACTTTTAGTAGGCTATGTTTGGCACGACAAAGGCCTAGCATAAGCACGAGCACGGCACGAGATATACATATGCTTGTGGGCCATGCTAGGCCTATAATTTTGAAATTTGGGCTAGCACGAGCACGGTACGATGTTTTGTTGGACCGTGCCAAGCACGGTAAGAGGCACAAGCGGACTTACCTTTTACGGGCCGGGCTGGCACGGTACGGCCCTTTTAACATCTCTAATGTCTGCTTTATAATCGAAAACCCTTTAATGGGTATTACATTACCTATCTTTCTATTATTAATGAAAGTATTTCATTTTCCTAAAAAAAAAAAAACGAATAAGGATTATATATGTAGAATATGCGCGCATTAATTGCACGTAGAGTTCACGACGTTATTTATTATGTTAGAGTAAGTTACAAGAGTATAAATGGTCGACCTTTGATTTTTGGGCATATCTAAAGCATTAAACTTGGTAACGAGAATTATGTATACCTTTGGATTTTCTTTTTTTCAAACGGGAAAAACAATTGCTGCAAATATATACTGTCATAACAAAATCCTTGGGTCAAAAATATGAAAAATAGTTCCAACCTATATTCTAGACCAACAACCCAACAGGTGTAAACTCTCAATAAGTCGGTAAATCATATATGGGGCCATAATTCAGTAAGTTGTTTTTTTTTTTTTTTATCTATTTATAAGTATTTTTCTTTTTTCTGTAATTATTAGATCTTTTATCTGACAGTTACAATAATTTGAGTAGTTAAAAAAAATAATAATAACAATAAATACACATTATTTAATAATTTTTTTTCTCTATCTTTTACCATAAAAAAATATGCGTGATGAATTTTAATGAAACAATAATACCTATAAATAGGTTTAAAAAAAAATACTCATACTGAATTGGTGCCCTATATATATATAAGTCAAAGTATTGCTAGCTAATACACTCGACTTCTAAGTGCAAAGATAGTGGAAAAATTCCCAAACTCCCGCTTTTTTGCTTGTTTAGGTTTATATATCAAGGTAAAAGGAGTATTCTTAAATGTTTTTCCTCCAACTTCTGTCACTACATGGTACACATTTGCATATATCAATTCTATAGTTATTCTAGATTTTATTTCGCGCCAGTAGTAACTTAATTTATTTGTTAGATAAGAATATGACCTAATGCAATATAAGCTGAAAAATACCTTGAGAAAGTTCAAATGAACAATTTACAGAATTTTTTTATTATTATTATTACTACCATAAAGTAGTGATTTAACACCCTCGTCATATTGTTAGTATATTAATAATTACTCATTTAATCACCGAAAATCTTAAGTACTGCTAACTAGTTCGGTGGTTAAGAGAAGCTGACAAAACATGTACCCTTGTGCCCCCACTACTCTTTCAATCTCAAATTTCATGGATTTCCCTTTTGCCATCCTCTCACCAAATGCAATACCTTTATTTATTTCCGGCAAATCTTGGTAATATGCATTTGACTTCCCCTATACTTACTATTTCTTTTTGATATATAGTGAAGCAATCAAATTTGACAACCTAGCATATCCCTCCAAAGACAACCAATACCATTCATTTCATATATCATGTCTTCTTTATAAAAACAAAAAATTAACAAGAAAAAAAATTTCTATGCGTGACAGCGCGCGTGTCATGAATCATGACCTACGAACCAGGTCCAAAAAAATATATATTGTTTGAGAAATTCAAACTTTGCGACCTAACATTTACGCCTCTCAATTCTCATGCATCTGTTAATATTAAAAAAAGAAAAAAAGAAAAAAGAAGAAATATAAACGAAACTAATGCAATACTCTTCACAATGAAGAGTATCCATCAATTCGTTTAAATTTCCCTTATATAGGGCACCTAACTACTAACAATCTTGAATATGAACAAACCCCACTTTATATATGAACACATGTGTTCATTGAAAAAAATAAAAGACAAAGCTACATATAAGTAGCCATGATATTGCCCTTCTAGCTAGCTATATATCGTTCCCACTTCATGATTTTTCACCCCATATATAGAGAGGGCCCTTCTAAAACAGAAGAGGACGGGCCCTATCTTTTAAATAAAAGTTCGTTCTTTCCCATACAAGAGAACATGAACAAGGGACCCAACATAGTGGGTTCTTTTAACTTCTTTTGAGACCACAAATTTGCCCTATTCCTACTTATTTACTTATGTTGATTCCTTTATCTTTTTGAAAAAAAAAAATTATGTTGATTTCCTTCAAGAAAAGTGATCGAGAACAGCTAAGGTTTGAATACAGTTCTTGGGGAAACCATTAATGGAAATAAAGATTAAAGAATCCTAGAGCTAGCTCCTTAAAATGTGGGTTTATGACTATTTTGTTTTTTTTTTCGATCTAACTCTTAAATTTGCCGTACTTTTTGGAGCAAGTCAACGGAAAAGGTAGAAAAGCAGGCTTTGAGTTCAAGGGAACAACCCACTAATTCAAGCAATGTAGATGAATTAGTTAATTAACTCCTGAATTATATGAACGGGTTAATTGCAAAAAAATACTCTGAATTAAGGTCTTTATGTAGTTTTAATCTATATTTTGGCTTCACAAAATTATACCTTCACGTTTGAAATCTCTGCGAATTTCTATCTTAGATAAACAAATTTAGTAATTTATGCTGACTGTTTTAAGTTATTTTCCATAAATCTAACTGTTTATCAACATAAATAATTAGATATCTTTAATTCGAATCATGTGTTTAATTAGTTTGGAATTTTCCGGTATGTGTGTGTGTCATTTTCCTTTAAATTTGTAGTAAGTGGTGGTCATTAGTTAAGCCCCACTTGAAAAAAAAAATGGTAGATATTTGTGGAGATTTTAAATGTGGATGTATAATTTTTCACATACCAAAAAACAAAGTTAAAATTGCAAAAAAATAAATAAATAAATAAACCATAGCAGTTATCCCTTATATGAATATATAAATACAGTATATGTTTATCTTCTTTTTATACACAAGAGTTTGTACGTTATTCTGATATATGTTGGAAGGCGCCTTTTAAGGAGTGTCTAATCTTATCGATATATTTTCCTATAAAATTTGTTGAGGATTTTATCAAGTGGTTAATGGAACAATTCCTTCTTTTCAAAAAATGAAGAATGTATCCAGAATACCTTCTAAGCATTTTCATGAAGTGTGTGTATCCGATGGAAATCCAAAACATATAAAGCAGCCGATTAGTTTATCAAATTTCCTAGTACTTTTGGAAAAATTGCACATACATATTTAAGTAAAGACTAAATAATCTTACGTGTAATTGTGATATATAGGACTATTATTATGCTACACAATATTTCATGTTTGGGATGTTATAAGCCCCTTATTTTGATGCACATGAAATGCCACAAAACTTATTTCGCAAAGGTCTATCACTAATGATAATATATAACATTAATTAAAAAAAATGATAATATATAACATTATTATATAAATATTGCTTTAACGAGGTGCCTGAAAGATTCTGTCGCAATAAGCAAAATTAGATAGATCTCCATATTTTGCTTACCGCATGACAACTTTTTATTGTATAAAGCTGGCGTTGCCTCTAATGTATATATCTAAACCTAATCCAAAGAACACAGTAAACAGAATATATTATAGTTAATTTAATTTCTAATTTGTTCATCACCATCTGTGAGTTTCGTTCAAGAGAATGAACTAGCCTGTAACGTAGAAGTCAAATTTTTTGGCCACCTTCCATTATCCACATTACTTAAATGTATATTATTATATATGTAAAGGACCCACATAGTAACATGCATATGATAATTTAACAAGTTGAAAAAATAAAATACTATAATTGGCTTTACAAGTAATGTAAAACAAATAAATTGTACCAATAGTTCCATCTCAAAAAAAAAAAAAAAAATTGCATGACACAGTTGTTCTTTAGTACTTAAACATTAATATAGACAGAGGACAGGAGAGACAACACGTATTATATAAAAAAAACACTTGTATCTAATTGAAAAGAAAGTTTGAACATAATCTCATTGTTGAGAGGCTCGCACTTCTATAATTGGAAGGAGAGTTTAGACATAAGCACTAAGCAAAACATTACAAATTACAGCATCCTTGGTATGGCATATGCTGTCTAGCCTGCAGATAAAAACAAGAGGAATTTCCATTTTTTTCGGTTTAATTAGTCTTCGTTCGTGTGTATATATATATATATATATATGTGACTTTCTTTTTTAAAGAATACTACCACAACCGTACAAATAACTATTAGTACAAATTATATTTTTGCCCCCCGAATTATCACCTATACGGAGTTTTGCCCTCTAAATTATTTCTTTTTGCAAATTAGATTGTGGATAAAATGCTCCTTCTATTATCTTCTAAGACGGAATAGTGACATGTTTTCCTATCTAGGGTATTAAAGAGAGTTTTGTAACAAATTCTTTATAAATGGAAGACAATAGTGTGGACAGATGGTAACAGAAAGAAAGGGCTAGTTTTTAGGTTTAATAGAGGTTGGGGACTAGTCTTTCATAAAAGAAGACTATAGTATGGGAGAAAAAATAGAAGAATTTGGTGCCTAATCTAAGAGTGTGCAAGTGAAGGTATTATTAAATCCGATGATAAAAGTTTCAATTAACCTTATTTTGGGTGACACGTCATAGTTCCGTCTGAGCTATGGACGAAAGGTAACAGAAGGGAAATTTTTTTTATAATCAAATAGCTCAAATGAGATTCTTGCAAAGAGAAATAGTTTAAGGGGCAAAACTCTGTATAAACAATAATTCGGGGAATAAAGATACAATTTGTCCTAATTATTAGTAAGTCAATATGCAGCACTCGTAATTAATCATTTAACCACTTTGACTGGAACCATTTTGTTTTTCTCCCCCCTACTCTTAAACAAATTAAGTTCTTTCTTGTGTACAACCTTTTCTCAGCCAAATAACCACTACATCTGAGGTGGTACAAAATAATAATGTTAACCTCATTAATTTGCTTACAGATGTGGTTGAGGAGATGCATTTATATAGATGGGAAGAAAATAAAGCTAAATCTAGCTATTTTTTCTTCGTTAGAGAGTTTGAACTCAAGATCATTTATTCTACTATTACTCTAAATTATAAGTTCAGCCAAAAGTTCAAAGTTTAAGACTAAAGAGCGGACCAATATTATTGGTCTTTTCTTTTCTTCTTTTTTTTTTTTCTTTTTTTATACTCAACAAAATTCGAGGTTGTATATAAATTAAGGAAGAATAATGCTAGATATCCCAAAATTTGCACCAAATTTTTGATACCAATACATGTGACATATGAATTGACATAATACAATTGGTCAATACAATTAATTTACTTGTGATAAATTTTAATAAGTCAATTAAATAATGACAACTCATATACTACATGTGTTGGTATTAAAAATTTGATAATAATCTTAGTACACCTAGCATCATCTATTAAGGAATAAGGGTCAACAACAAATCTCGGATTTTTGGTGTACGCCATGGGACCTGTTTCTTCACATTCTGATGAGAATGTTGATAAGGATAAAAGGATTTTATCTATATTGTTCTATATTTTAAAAAAAAAAAGCAAAACAAAAAAAAAAAACAGCGTGTAGTGTCTGTTTTCTTAAGCCCCATGTTATCATGTTGCACAATGTTTTACATTCTCTATATCAAAATTTGACAAAAACAAAGAATAACAGGACTAATTTGTCACCATGGGCCCCAATGGCCCAATGTAAGTACTTCCTTGTTGCAAAGGATCGGCTAGAGTTCAAACCCTTCAATAGCAACTAGGAGTTTTTTTTTTTTTTTTTTTCTTAAGCCCCATGTTATCATGTTGCACAATGTTTTACATTCTCTATATCAAAATTTGACAAAAACAAAGAATAACAGGACTAATTTGTCACCATGGGCCCCAATGGCCCAATGTAAGTACTTCCTTGTTGCAAAGGATCGGCTAGAGTTCAAACCCTTCAATAGCAACTAGGAGTTTTTTTTTTTTTTTTTCCGGTTCTTTTTTTAATGAAGTTCGAATTTAGGACCTCCATATTAAAAGAAGTATATTTATCACTAGGTTATATATACTAACTTGGATGCTACAACCACTGCGTTAGGATCAGTAGTTGTGGTTAAAGAAAATAGGTGTTACATAGACTACTGTTTAACAGTACTCAGACAAGTATATCCACAAAATTTCATAAGATTCTATCGTTAGTTGACATTAATATAAGTACTGGTCAGCACCAATCATGTAGTTTTTTTTTTTTTAAATGAAAAATCACTTTGGTTTTGGGTCCATCTGAAATATCCGACCAATTGGCTAATGTTGGTACTGATAGCATAGGAGTGAGAGTGAATAGAGTTAGTTTGATATAACAAAATGATGTAACCAGTATAGCGACATCGCATGGCCCAGTGGCTATGAGTGGCTTTTGTCTCACAAAGCACCAAATCCGCGCAATAATTACATCTCAGAAAACCAAAAATATTTCTTCTCAAAAAATTCAACTTGATCGCATTCGCCCCAAGTGATTATCTGGCGTTCTAATTCAGCTTTATGCTAAAAGCAACCTAAGGAAGGCATTAATGTTTGGTAGTAGGGAAAGAAAATAGGAAAGAATGGTAATTAAGGAAAATGAAGAGAGAAAAAATATGAAAAGAAAATTCTTCTATTTTGTTTGGTACAAAAGGTAAAAAAAAAAAGAAAAAAGCGAAAATTTTATTGGCACATTTACAGGTTTATAAGTGGTATTTATGTTTTGTAACTTTAATTAATTTGGCTAAATTGTAATTAATAAGACTTGGTTGGTGATTTCAAATTTACATAATTATCCATTAGCACTTCTATCAAGCAACTATATACATCAAAATCAACCCACAAACTCTCCCATTTCTCTCTCTCCTTTCACTAATTTTTCCTCTTGCTTAACATAGACTTAAAGGAACTAAACAATTTATAGGATAAAAGGTTGGTGTAATATGCCTGTTGAGTGATATATAGGGTCCAATTATATAACCTTACATAGAAAATTATAAATAAAACTAATCATAATTAGGTTTTCAACAAATCATAAAAAAATACCATATAAAATTGCACAAGTTTGATGTTATAAATTCATAGTCTAGGTGTTGAAGTATACATGCGTAGTTTTTATGATTGGTTAAAATCTAATAATCATCGATCGATATACACACATAGCATTGTCTCAAGTTCTTAACGTCCTTTTCATGTACAAGACATGGAGAGAATTCAAAAAATCAAGTCATATGGTCAAGCTTGTTATATATGGAGTAATTATTTTAAGTTTAGAAATTATATATCACAATATAATAAGAAAATTCCCACCAATATTGATACTTTTTCCCAACATTAATGATGTATCCTTGTATTAAATGATGACCGAAAACATACACTCATTATGTGTTATGTCAATGTCCTTTTTTTTTAAGTGTTTTGTTTTGCTAATGTTCTATTAGTATACTGTTTTAAAATTACTACAATTGAAAAAAAAAAAAAAAAAAAACCACCCTTACAGTCGGTCAAAAGATATATTGTGACTAAAAAGTGGGGGAATCCTGTTACTTAAAATATGCCTCAAGTAGAAAGTATATTCATGAGTCATGACTATGGTAACTAAAAGAAAGATAAAATAGCTTACAACCTCCTTAATTTTGTCAATAGTAGTCTTTTACCTTCTCACATTTAAAAATCATCGTTAAAGGAGTTCATTGTACCCACAAACTCTATACAAGGAGTCAAGGACTATGTGTATATATAAATATGTTTTCATAAAACTGGCTTGGAGAAAGATAATCTGAAAATTGGCTAAACTATATCAACTAGATTGGTGCTCATCATGCTCCCTCCAGCTTGCTAGAACTACATGTGCGTGATATAAATCCATACATTTGTTTGGTCTAAACAAAATTTGATGAAAAATTATAATTAGTTTTTAAAGATAAACTACATATAGGATATGAAATAATATATTTTGCTGTAAAATTCCCTCAATAGATTGTGATCTCCATCTCGCCGGAGAGAACCTTTTCCGGTAGAATTTTTCTCGTTTTTTTTTTTCTTTCAATAAATTCCTTTTGTGTGAATGTCTTATTCTCATAAATTTAGTTTTAAGAGGGTTTTGTCCTACCAGATTCTTATGTAGGTTTTGTTTGTTTTATTTGTTGTCTTACCAGATTTTAGATATGTGTAGGTTTCATTTATTTTATTTAGTTTTCTTTTTTGTTTTGTATTTTTCTTCTAGATTTGAATTTTCTATGATCCAAATCTGAAAGAACTTTATTGTAGATGCTACACAGTTCACCAAGACAGAGTCTATCAAAGTTAGTATTTTGCTTAGAGATGATGAAGATTTGGACTTTGTGGTGTCTCTGAGATTCACTATCCATGTGGTAAAAATTGATTTCAACGTTGTTGTGGGTATGGTGAACTCCTCTAACGATATGTCTAGCAATACTGCTGATTATATGAGCTCTTTGTTAAGGGGTAGCGGTAATGGCTCTTGTCATTTCATTTTTCGCTCAGTAATAAAACGTACTAAGATTAGTTTTGTCATTGGAAAATTTCTTATTGAAATGCTCATATTGTAACAATTGGTTTATTTTAATAATAAATTTCTTTTTTACCTTAAAAAAAATCCCCAATAGAAATTTTAATTAGTAGCAATCCATAAAATTGTACATGTTACACTATTTAGTTCAAAGATGACAACTGATCCCAAGTTTTATACGAAATTAATTTGTAATACCAGGTGATAGCAACAAGTGGCCGGCGTATTAAATATTTTTGACTTCCTATTTTTTTTCTTTAATACTACTAGTGAGATCATCACTTAGAGGAGTCCGCCATCGCCAGTAACCTTAAAATCACTTTCTAGCCATCACATGGACAATAAACCAGATAGATGTCATAAGACTCGGTCTTTATTATCTTGAAGTTAACACCAAATTCGGTAAATTTCATCTTCGTAAGCCATGCAATACCTATATTGAACATCTTTTAAATTTGGATCATCAAAAGTTCATATTTAGGACAACATTACAAAAACTTAAAAGAAAATAAACAAAATTTAGACAGATACAATATCTAATAGGAAAACACTCTTATAATAATAAATTTATAAGAACAAGATTTTCACATAAATAAAAAGATTCGTATACCTTTTGATTGTATACTCTATTGGTAAGCAAGGGGGGGGGGGAAAAAAAAAAAGGAAAGCTATAGACAAATTAGATTCTGAATTCTTCTGCACTCTGCCGTATGGCATATTCACGTGTCTCTCGTACGTACATCAAATATCACATGATGCTCACGTGTTTAAAGTTCACTATTTTATTAATTTAAGAACATTTAGATAATTACTTACACTGTTTGACACCGCCCAAAATGTTCAAGAGGCAGTTTAGAATTTGGGCTACAAATAATATCATAATATAATCCTCACCCAAAATAAAAATAAAAGTCTTATAATTTGGCAACCGAATAAAAAAACACTAAAATAAAAGACATTGCACATTATTAAATTCGGATTGGACAAATGAGAGAGTCATAGCAAAAGCAAAAGCAAAATCAAATGGAAGCGTTTTGATTTAGATGTGCTCTGACCAACAGGAATGCATTTAACAACCACAATTCTTTTTGAAGCCGAGAGAGAGAGAGAGAGAGAGAGAGAGAAGTAATTAATAAAGACAACGCAGTATTCAACGCAGTAAAACTGAGTTTTGGTACTCCACGTAATAGTATTACTATTAATATTTAATAAGTGATCCAAACTTGAGAAAATGACAGGACGTTGAGCACAATTCTTCTAGAAAAAAAAAAAAAAATTGAGTAAAGGCCCACATAGAACCACATCTCACATGTTGGTTCTATTTTTATTTTTTTTGTTGAGAAAATTTTAGCAACTCTTTTTTCACTGAAAGCTTCATTTCCTCTTTAACATTTCGACTTTCGAAAATACTACTATGTTGATTTTCTTTTCAGTTTGTTTTTCTCTTCGTTTGATAGTATTTCATTTTGTGTCTAAATTCTAAATTTATGTGACTTTAGTAATACCTTTTGATACTATTAAGTAGATTTTCTTTTTTCTTTCTTTTCTAGGTTTGAAGTTTAGGAGTTCCATATCTAGAAAAAATCAATAACGACGAAGATGAATATTTGCAAAAAATTTATCACCATATATTTCAAGAAAACAAACTCGATTGAAAAGACGGTGTTTAAAAATCGAATATGTTGACTTAAAATAAGGGCGACAATTCGTGTTAGTGGACTGTGTTCGTGTCGTATTAATATATATGTATAACAATATATACATTAACCCGAAACTAAATCGTTTAATAATCGTATCAAAAATTTTAACTCGAATCCGATTCGTTTGTAATCAGGTTGACTCAATATGACCCGTATATTCCGTTTATTCAAATATATCATATTCGGGTCAAATTAACCCGACACGACCCATTAACCCGTTTAATCTAAATTAGTTAAAATATTCTATTTTTAACATATTTAACATAAATTGATATATGTTATATGACATTAAGACACAAATATTTACCAAAAATAAATAGGAGCCACATAAAACTCTCAATACATATGCATAACAAAGTCTTAAAAATACAAAAAAATCCAGACATATTTAATTAAAATATAAATTTTAAATACGTATTATTTGGATTATAAATGGGCTGGCCTAAAATTGAACCATTTAATAAACGGGTCATTACATATCAATTTTCATTGATGGGTCCAATCCGGATGATCCAATCCAATCCAATCCACAAAGTGCAGATATCCGCATTCGTGCGGATTGGATTGGATCTAAAAATTGAAATCCGCATTTCTACGGATCGGATATTTTTTTACCTTGAAAAATAATCGATCCAATCTAATCCGCACATAATATATAGATTTTTAAATAAAATATATATTATTTAATTTAAATTAAGTTTAATTTTATATTTTAATAGATTGTATTTAATTTTATATGCATATAAATGATGCCAAATTTGTTTAAAAAAGCTTAAATTTGTGCTAAAATTAAATAACCTAAGACAAAAAATGACACAAAGCCCAATTTTAAAAGTTTATTTATCAAGCACAAGTAACCGATCCATTCCGCACATTTGCGAATTGGATTGGATTGGTTTAAACATTTTATGCGGATTGGATTGGATGAGAAATTTGAAATCCGTATTAAGCGCGGATTGGATATAAATATGATAAAAAAGTATGGAATGGATCGGATGAACACCCCTAGATGGATCAATACGAACCCAGCTCTTTTAATAAATAAGTTCGCGGGTTCATGATTTTGACCCGAACTCATTTAAGATAAACTCAAATTTGCTAACTCTGTAGGGGTTTTTGAGTTGCGCGCCGTCCTATCATGTCACAAATTGCCAACCTAGCTTTAAATCGACCCTCTATATAAACGCAAGAACAATGGTTTAAGATGTCATTGATGCTAGAGTATGCCATTAAGGGTGTCTAGTCAATTATGGTTGAATGTATTTTACTTATTTTCTATTTTTTTTTCTTGTCATTAAAATTAATTATATGTTAGTAATGAAACTTTTTCATGATTTAATTAGGTTGGTTTTAGGGATGGAGGACAAGCATATTTAGTGTGGGATATTTTTTCTTCCTATAAGAACAAGTTATTGAAGAGATCTATATCCTTTCCTAATAACAGATTTTTTCCCTTTTTTTAGGGGTAGCGGTAAAAAAAAAACCAAATCCCATCACATCTGATTGTTTTTTGTTTTTTGTTTTTTTTGAGGGAATAAAATCTGAATATTGTTTATGGACTAACAGTTTTATTAGTGCATATATAACTATGTGTGGCTATGTAACACTAATGTTCGTATAACTCTATTGTTTTTTTTTTTTTTTTGACATTTAGTCTATTGTTTATTACTTTTTTATAACGTCGATCGTTTATCAATGAAGTTGAATCCGAGATTTGTTTTTCCCCAAAAAATTGCCTCATAATCATAACAAAAAAATCCTAGGGTTACATATAAATTATTATGAAAAAAGATTCTGCAAATAGGAAAAAAAAAAAGATTCTACGAATAGAAAAAAATTTTTTTTTGAAAAATATTGATTTTTATTTATATTGAAAAAATATAAACAAAAGTAAGGCGATAGAGTTCCACAGCTTAAAATGTAAAACACTATATTGTTGGAATATATACATACACATATATGGTGCTCCCGATTCCAACGTGGTTGAATAATATTATGCTCTATCCCTTGGTACTATATAAGTTAAAAATATTAATGGATTAGGCTTTGACCAATTGAGCGATTTTGCTTTCGATGTCATGGATTAGTTCCCATTAGATTATGCTCAATTATGCATTTTGATGGGACATGTCTCATATTTATATTAACTAATTATTAATCATATCTAATTTTTAAAGTCATTCTAATTTGCTAGCTAGGAGAATATTTCAATCTTCAACAGTATTTTTAGGAAGATATTGTTATTGATGCCAATATCGCTACTATTTTGCTTGGTGAAGATTTTTCTGTCTTACGATTACACATGATTGATCCTTGATCATGAGCAGTAAACGTGGTAACGCTTCCTGTTCAGAGCTTTGATTTTTGAATCCAAATAGTAACTATAAAAGTATAAATTAACTTGTATATAAACCAACACAAAAAGGAGAAAAATTGTTAAATGGGATAGTTATTGTAAAATTAAATGGATTGTCTCCAATTTTTTTATGCCAAAAACTAGTTTAAATAACTTCTAAAAAAAAAATAGTCCAAATGATTTCAATTGAAGCGTCCGAGCAGGCAGGTTAAATCAGTTAAATAAAAATCAATTTATAATATAATTTTATATAGCTTTTAGGGGAGAGTTACAGTAGGGGCGTCCTTACGTAGGGCCACCCTTTATACGCCGTTGGATGGGAATCTGTGGAGAATAACGGGAATCTGTGGAGAATCTATTTATATACAGATTCTCATCCAACGGTGTATAGACAGGGCCCTACGTAGGGACGGCCTTACTGTAGACGCGCCCTTTTATATATATATATATATATCTTTTTGAAAAGAGAATAATTTGAACAAGTGAAATGTGAGACATAGTTAAAAAGACTATAGAGTCAGATCCCCTAAGCATCGAGTCCAATATAGGCTTTATATTTGTTTAGATTCAAAGTTCAAACTAGAGACAATTATAGAGATAGACAATTGACATCTATCTACTCCTCATAACTAAGGGATCTCAAACTTGTGATTTTAGGAATCATAATTGAAAACCCCCACAATTCTTAGTACGATGGAGTCTTTCTTGGCCAAACTCTTACCCTTACCTAACCACAAATTCCTAATATTATTATAAGATAAAATTACTCTAGAAAATTATGCTAATATTATTTCAAAGTTAAATATTAAGTAAGTTCGACAATGAATACAATTTTTATCCGAAATTTATATATAGGCTCTGTCTAGATGCACATTTGTCATTTATGCACCGGTGCCTCATAGAAAGTGCATAAATATACTTTGTTTAGTACTCACGCTCCTCAAAAAATTCTTGTCATTTACCAAAATCTAATTTTTATCTATGTATAATATTCTGCTTGAATGTATAACATTCTGTTTGGAGCATGTAAATGTAACATTTTTATTTTCACTTAAGGAATGATAAGCACACTCTCTTTTTTACACTCTTTTACACTCTATAGTCTCACAGTTTGACATATGAATTCTACTATCCAATTTGTGGATTCCACTATCCAGTTTAATATTTTAATAATGCAATAAATCATAGTAAAATCCATGTGTCAAGCGGTGAGAGTACAAAAAAAAGTGTAAAAGAGAGTGCTGCTAGCATTCCTCTTTTCACTTTGTGTGAGACATATTAGTCTATGTGTGTATATGTATATATATACAAATATATATATATGGTTGCTAATCCGGTAGGTATTTTTTTTTTTAACCTATGTGTAGGTATTTTTTTCTAGTCATTGGATCATCATCTAACAATGATCTAACGGCTAAAATGAGATGCGTGAAAAGACGTGCATCATTAATGCTTTTTCTCTCTCCTTCTTTTTAATATAAAAAAAGTGCAAAAAAATTTTTTATTGGCCCAATTGATACCTATGCATAAGTAAAAAAAAAAAAAAAACCTACTGGATTGGTGCCCTATATATATATATATATACATATTTAACCTATCAAAGAATCCTATTTTGGTTTAATTAAAAACAGTCACATTTATACGGTTGGTTGGTGATGTGCTATATGTCGACCTGAACCCACTTTTCCATAGATGACAGGCCTTCAAGCCAACGGAACAAACAAGTAAAAAAAAGAAATATAATATATATTATTATTTTTTTTTTTGGAAATAAACGTTCAAATGAATTTCTCTAAAAATAAATGCTAGGTAACAGCACAAGTTTACAGTTTACTCGGCAAAATAAATAAGATTGGTAAAACTTTCACCTTCCGAATAAAAATCCATCATGATTAATTTGGGGTAATCGATTGTTGATGAAGTAAGGCAAGTTTCTGAAAAAAAATAATAATAATTCTCATTTATGACAAAAGGAAAAGGAATTTATTTTGGCCCATGGGCATTGTTGACTACAACCGTGCAAAAGTAAGTGAATATTGATATTTGATGCCCACCATACTGGAGATGGTAGATTAGATAGCATTTAATAAAATCACAAAAGTTATATATGTTGCAAATGTTTTGTTAAATATCACTCTTTTTTTGTTTTGTTGTAAATTGTCAATTGTTTAAAAATACTTTTTATTGGTTTGAGCCTTTGGAATAGCACAAAGGGTTTATGAGATATTTGGCCAGCCAGCCAGAATTTATCCAACTATTATATTCCGTGCAAGTAACAACAAAGATAATGAAAAATTTTCATGCATATAAAAATGATAAAAAAAAAATAATGCTTGCCCAAATTGCACACTTGTTCCTTGAAATAGCCTAAAGTTCCATTTTATTTCATTCAAAGGAATGGCTCCATAAGCTCAACTTGGCATCTAAACAACTAAACAAGAAAAGAAATGAAGTTGTAACCCATACTAGTTCTCCAAATGCAACCATGTTAGGTTAGAATTTAATTCTACAAAAATATTCCTTTCCAATAAACCAAACAACAATTTTCTTTGTAATTTTCCGTTTAAAAAAATTATTTTCTTATAAAGAAAGCATTTAAATTCATTTAACTAAAATACAAATTCAACCGATGCGGTTATGAATCATAAATTCCCTTTTTTTACTTTCTCATTTTCCCATTGTTGGTAACTTGTAAATGGCAATAGATTAGATTTCAGTAATTGTTGAATCAATCTAGATTTTAAACGTCAGATTATACCAAAATAAAATTCCACAAAAATCTAACCGTTCAAACAACATCATCCCATCTAAAGTATTTTCTTTATCATTTTTTTTTTTATAAAAGGAAAATTTGGAAGACAAAATAGAAAATGTCAAAAGGATTTTTTTTTTTAATGAGTAAAAAAGTGTCAAAGGATAGTAAAAGGCAAACAAAACTTACCATATAAAAAGTTACAAATGGCAATAAAGAAAATAAAATGAAAAGGCAAGGCCAATTTGGAGAAGTTGAATAAGACCCCAAAACTTTTCCTCGTTCAACATTTTAGCCCAATAATCAAATAAGATTAAACATTAGTACATTACATACAAATGAACAACTCCACCCATTATCGTAATCTTTTTATTCATTCATTCAAAACATTCACCTATCCATCTCAGGCTTCAGCCCTCAGCTCTCTCTCTCTCTCTCTCTCTCTCTCTCTCTCTTCGATAAAAGGTCAAACACCCATTTCTCAAATAGCTTCTCTCTCCCCTCTAATGGCGTCTCTTAGCATTTCTTGGTCTCAAGTCTAGAGCAAAATCTGGTTCGAACCCAGTTCGAGAAACGAATAGCTTGATGGGTTACAGGTTCAAGATCTGATTGTTATTTTTTTTGTGGTGCTGGTATTATAGATTCCTGAAAGAGAAGCAAATGGCGAGTAAATGGAGGAAAGCCAAGCTTGCTCTTGGGCTTAACACTTGCCTTTATGTTCCCCAAACTTTAGAGGACTCTTCCCCTTCAAACGCCGTCGTTTCAGCCCGGTTATCCGACGCCGTTTCGTCCCCACCTGCGCTTTCCCCGACTGATCATGGCTCCGATTGCCGACCTCCCACCACGCCAACCCCTTCGTCTTCCGGCCTCCGGTTGTCCAAAAGCGGAACCAAGTCCTCGAAGGTCAGTACTTTTTCCATGAAACCCAGTTTGCATGTTGAGATTTTTTCATACAAGAATCTGATTCTTTCTTTTTGATTTTGTTAATTTGTGTGTTAAAAAGTTTTGATTTTGTGGAAGCTTTTAGATTTTTTGTGCTTGAATATGAAACTTTTTTATTAGTGTTTTTATTGTTATTTATTTTGTCGTTAAGGATATATTTTCTTTTGCTGAATATCCATGGTAGATTCTTATTGAGCCAGTGGATATGTGTTTTTGAGTTTTGAGCTTATAGTAAATGATTCTTTAATTTCTTTTCAAAAAATAGGAATAGTAATTTGTATTTGTTTACAAGTAATCTATGGGATATAGTACATATTATTTATTAATACCGCTATATGATTAACCGCCTAGTGTTTAATTTCACTTTTAGCCCATTATGTGTGTCTGTTCATGTGGGGTATTGGTGAAAAAGGAAGATGATGGGGTAGCAATGTGATTATTATTATTCCCAATGTATATGAATTTTCATGGCTATTGCTTTCATACTGTTTTCAGCTTAAGGGGCTTGTGGGGGAGAGTTAAAGTGGACTAGTCTCCTTTGGGGACCATTGTCCTTTGGCTCATTACAAAAGTTTATATATTACCACTGTACCTTTCCTTTTCATCGTCCCTTGAAAGAAAAGTGTTTTGTCTGGTCAGCACGATTGCCCTGTTCTCTCTCTCTCTCTCTCTCTCTCTCCTTTTGATGATAATTTTAGAAAAGCCTGTGGATAGTTGGTTATGAGCTATATACAATACAACAAAGTAAAAGGAGGAGAATTGGTAGAAGAAAATAATAAGTGGAAGTCATGTAGAGAAATTCATCATATTCCCATCTTTTGATGAGCTTTGATATTTTCAACCCCCAATTTTCTTTTCTTATTGTCTTGAAAGAAAGATTCATCATTAATATGAGAGTTTCTTGATTATTCTTTGCTTTTAAAAAGTCACCTACCTTGATTGTTTTTTATTTCCCATTATGTCCTTTCATCATGGTTTGACCACCAAACTCTGACTTCCTTTTTCTCTTTTTTAAATAGGCTTAGCTGGTTTACCAAACAATGTTTATAGTAATTTGTGAGTTTGTGACCGAATGAAATCTAAGTGTTCTCGATATTGGGAATTATGGTCTTAGATATGTTGCATTCTAAGTTCATCTTTTTATGCATTAGTTTCTATAGTGGGGCTGCAAGGGTACAGTAATGTCAGCATAGATGCTACAGTGTTGTTCACCCAAGAACTTAAATATTATTTTAAGCATGTTCTCACGTTGCCTTTTTTAAAGGGGGTTTGGATTGGGATGGTACTCCATGATTTGGAAAGACCTTCGAGATACACTTTCCAAATCTGATGAAATCAGTGTTATTATGTATCCTATATGTGCAGAAAATTTGAATTAAAGCTGGAATTATTGTTTTAAAAAATTCTTAAGCACATGAGCATTAAGAATTTTATATCCTAAAATCAAATCTGAGATAGTGGTCCCTGATATGTGAATCAGGCCTTAGAAGCGTTAGTAATCTCTGGCTTTTTCATTTGGATTGATTAAAGGCACCTCTCAGAACACCCGTGACTCTAGCATATTGTTTTGAATATTGATAGCCATAATGGTCTGCTGTTTGTATGATTCTACTCAAAATTGAAAATTAAGTTGTCAGACGGATTTGATGACTCTTGTTGCATCAACTAAGCTCTAATTAGTAGCATCTTATTCAGAATAATGAACTGGGCTCATGTGAAGTTAAAGCTTCAAGTGGATATCCAAAATAACCAGCTATTGTAGATAGAAACATGCCTAAAGTGTATATGTAACGTATAATAATAATAGAGTGCTTGTATGTACACGTGTATAAATGTACATATGTATGTTCTTTTGCTGTGTCATCTATATGTATCATCCAAAATTTCTATTGTCTTTTCAGTCAGGGATTCATTCTGCCCAAAAGTTTTTCAAAAAAGATAACAAGAGAGTGATTTTATAATTTACACCCATCATTGGTTATGATAATTTATAAATATGGTTGGAAAGTACAAATTTAAACTTTTTCTCGCTTTAAAAACTTTTGCTGCAAATGAAATTAGTTTATTTCCTTTTAACATATTCTTTCCCTGCGTGTATACATGATCGTCACTTGTAGTTCCGAAAAGTAGCAGTGTAATGATGTTAATAGCCTCACCAGCTTGTCTTTTTCATAATTGCAGAGGACCTGTGCAATATGCCTGGCCACCATGAAACCAGGGCAGGGCCATGCCATTTTCACTGCAGAATGCTCCCATTCATTTCACTTCCATTGCATTACCTCTAATGTAAAACATGGGAACCAAATTTGTCCAGTTTGCAGGGCAAAATGGAAAGAAGTACCCTTTCAGAGCCCTGCTTCTAATCTTTCCAATGGACCCTCAAGAATCAACCCAGTTCCCTGGGCCCAGGATGATCCATGGATGACTGTTGTACGACGTCTTCCTTCCCCGAGAATGGATGCAACCCGGCAGATTGCATCACTGTTTCACACCCCTGAGCCGGCCATTTTTGATGATGATGAAGCATTAGATCAACAACCTGAGATTAATGACAGAAGACCATCTAATGTAGATGCTGCTAATAACAATCGGATTCAAACTGTAGATGTCAAAACATATCCTGAAGTTTCAGCTGTTCCAAGATTAAGTTCTCACAATAACTTCACTGTGTTGATCCACCTTAAGGCTCCTCTTATTGCAAGACAGAATAGTAGTAATCCAAGTGAAGTGCCTCCAACATCTCAAGATCCTCGTGCCCCAGTTGACCTTGTCACGGTGCTTGACGTTAGTGGCAGCATGGCTGGCACCAAGCTCGCTTTGCTAAAAAGAGCTATGGGCTTCGTTGTACAGAACCTCGGTCCCTGTGACCGACTTTCTGTCATTGCCTTCTCCTCCACAGCTCGTCGTCTCTTTCCTCTTCGTCGTATGACTGAAAGTGGAAGGCAGCAGGCACTACAGGCTGTTAATTCTTTGATCTCAAATGGTGGAACAAACATTGCCGAAGGCCTCAGAAAAGGTGCCAAAGTGCTTGTAGATCGCAAGTGTAAGAATCCAGTTTGCAGTATCATTCTGCTCTCTGATGGCCAGGATACCTATACTGTCAGTACCCCCGGAGGGACCACTCCCCGAACGAACTACCAGTCGCTTCTTCCAATCTCGATTCATCGGAATAATGGTGCAGGTTTGCAGATTCCTGTTCATGCGTTTGGATTTGGTGCAGACCATGATGCTTCCTCCATGCATTCCATCTCTGAGAATTCTGGGGGAACATTTTCATTCATAGAAGCCGAGAGTGTGATTCAGGATGCATTTGCTCAATGCATCGGGGGCTTGTTGAGTGTAGTAGTACAAGAGCTTCAGGTTGAAGTTGAGTGTGTTCATCCTCGCTCCCTACTGGGATCGATAAAAGCCGGTAGTTATCAGACAACTATGATGGCCGATGCTAGAGCAGGGTCCATCAGAGTTGGAGACTTGTATGCTGAAGAAGAAAGGGATTTTCTGGTGACAGTCAATGTTCCAGTTGATGAATCTGCTTCTGAGACTTCACTGCTAACTGTGAGATGTGTTTACCAAGATCCAATCACCAAAGAAGTGGTTTTGCAAGAAGCTAATGAAGTAAAGATCCAAAGGCCTGAAGTAACAAGACAACAGCTAGTTTCAATCGAAGTAGACAGGCAGAGGAATAGGCTCCGTGCGGCGGAGGCAATGGCTGAGGCTAGAGCTGCAGCCGAGAATGGCGATTTGGCTGGTGCAGTCTCTGTCCTTGAGAGCTGCTGTAGGGCGTTATCCGAAACTGCCTCTTCACAAACTGGTGACCGGTTATGCACTGCACTTTGCGCAGAGCTAAAGGAGATGCAAGAAAGAATGGCGAACCGTCGTGTTTACGAGGAATCCGGAAGAGCCTATGTGTTATCAGGACTGAGCTCACACTCATGGCAGAGGGCAACTGCTAGAGGTGATTCAACTGACAGCACAAGCCTTGTTCAGAGTTACCAAACACCATCCATGGTGGACATGGTAAACCGGTCTCAAACCATGGTTTTTGGAAATCCTCCTCAGAGAAGCCTCCAGCCGGCTCAATCATTTCCAGGTCGATCAAGGCCAAGGTAAAATAAAATCATCTAAGGCTGTCTTTTTGAGAATTCTAATTAGCCTTAAAAATATTCTATATATATAGATGGACCATTTTGTTTCTTTATTGTTAAATTTTTCCTTGTCGATTTTGGGGAGTGGGGGAACAGGAGAGATAGAGAGGGAGTTTTGGTATATTTCCTTGTTTTGGTATTGTATATGAATAAGAAATTGTGGGAAAAAGGTGAGATAATTGTGGGGCGCCTGGTTTTAACAACAATTGTGCAAAAGGAAGAGATGGAGCAGGGTTTTACAGAAGGTGTTATTTTGGATTCTGTAAATAAATCAAGGTTCATTTTTTCTTTTATTTTTTTCTTTTATTTGAGAAGAGGGGGTATAGCATTGTAATTGTGGGGATACTTGGGGTGAATTTTTTTTCACTTTGATATATGTGATGACATGTATACTCCTGATTCTTTTTCTCTAATTGTCATCATTTTTGAAGTCAAGAATTTAGCAGACTTTATATATCATCTTGTTTTATTTGCTTGATTTCGCATTGGTTTCTTCTCCTAATTTTTAATTGATTTGTTTCACTTGCACATGGAACCAATGTGAAATCCCATAAATTCTCTATGAAATATGGTAACACAGGGGGCTAAGATTGGTTAGATGCATGTAACCTGTAGCACTCGTCTTATCCTATATCACCAATTTTTTTTTTTTTTTTGGGAAAAATGCTAAAAGGGTACGTGTGATGCTTATTGCTTAGCAACATATACTAATCAGAGTGAAGCGAGTTCCATATTTAAATTTACACGAGCTTTACACTTTTATTACATGTGCCTCGTACTATATTATTCTTGGCTTTTAACAACTCTTCATGTAATGTTTAGGTCCCCTTAGCATTATTCATAATCAGTATGTTTATGAAATCACACGTGAATCTGAAAATCCGGGAGGAAGTTTACTTCAAACAGCTAAGTCACAGCCTAATGATGCGTAGTATTGTTCTAACTTCAAGCAAGTACAGTAATTGAACATTCTTTTTAACGCGCTCTACCGTAGTGCTTTATCATAGTACTATTCCAACAAAAGATGCTTACACAAGCTGAGCTAACTCATAGTGACATAGGACTGTATGGTCTCACCTTGCATGGAAAAATGATGATAAAAAGAGGTTCTAGTGAGATGAGATAGATCTTCTCACATCATTTTCTCCTCTTTACAATTTCCAACTAGGATCACTATTCATCTTTGCATTCACTCCTAAGTCGTAACTAAAGGGAAGTAGCATTCTATTCTAAAAAAGCCATTAATTGTGTTGAAAAGATTGAACTAACCACCAAGATCACTTTTCCTTTTTCCTTTTTTTTTTTTGGGTTTTTCGAAAGAAAAAAAAACCCAAAAAAATAAAGAAAAAGAAAAAGAGAATTGGAGTTCATAGATTTTCATACGACTGATCCATGATCCATCCAACAACCATATGATTATTCAAAAGCGAGGGAAAAGTAAAAGGTCAAAATCATTAATGATTCACACTCATGGTCTTAAAGGCTCACACCATACCACAGATCCCAGGAAATTAGAAATTTAATTATTTAATTAGGATACTAACCTGGATTTTAGCATAGTAATTAAATAACTAATCCCCCCAAAGAGCCAATCACAATTCAAACGACAGTGTGCCCAAGATTTGGAGCATGTTGCACATCCCACGGTGCACTCTCCAACCAGCTGGTCAGCTGGCCCCTAGCACGTGACAACTACCACGCTTTTTCCCTTGTTTTTTCGATCTTTTATTTTCATTTGATTCATTTTGCCTTAAAAATACTACAGATACCATTTATCTGATTTATTACCTCACTTCTTAAACTGAAAAAACATTCACGTACGCCCTCCCCAAAAAAAAAAAAAAATAAAGAGAAATACATAAACACGCAACTAGGTGTGGGTCATTTTCAGTATTGAGGTATTGAGTTTAATTTCTTTTATCTCAAATTATCTAAAAAGAATAAAAAAATTAATGCCAAACATTTTGAGCCTACTAGAGCTAGCTAAATAATAGAGATTGGGTGTTTGGGTGTTAGGTCGGGAATTTGACTCTCAATGTGGAGGAGAATTCATTAGTAAAGCCCCATTTTTTATAAAAAAATATTTGACTATTAAATTCTTATTTAATTATGAGATGTTTTTATCAAATCAAATAATCAATAATAATTTTTAAAATTAAAAGAATAATACAGTTAATTCACAAAAAAGTTCATTGGTGTTTAATTTAATTTTAATTTTGGGGAGTGTTATCATAAAAGAATAAAATTCTTTTGTTCAAAGAATTTCAATAAATCTGACATATAAGAGTTATGACCGTTCAATCTTTTACTGTTCTGTCTCATCGTTTGATATAAAGAGTTCATTGAAAAATCATACATTATAATAATTTTATGAGCTATAGATATTGGAGTTTTTATGTTAAGTAGATATACATTAGTAAATAAGAGAGTGAATTTAGTCTAAGTAGATTCAGATGATTTTCTTAAGAGAGAATTACATTTTTATTATTTAGTTTATTTACTTTATATTTTGTGTTTTAACTATTATCAACATTGACATTCAAATTTAAAATTTGTAATAAATTGATATTGTCTCTTAGTTAAATAACATTTCTGATTATTAAGTTTACTAAAATATGTTTTTTAAACTGTAAACATATGTATTTAACAAGTTATTAAAATTTGAATCTTATTTAAAATAAATATCTTAATTAATAAATATTAGAAAAAAATTATGTCTTTTGCATTCATTAATGTAAACTTTTAATATTTATTATTTTATATATATCATTAAAGATTAAAAATGTATTTTGGTAGTCAAAATTTGTGTCCACTTGAAAAATGGTATAAATTTGTTAAATCAAAATACAATGCACAAATTGAATAACAATTAAAATACAAAGTTAATTAATCCTTTTCTTAATCTTAAAATTTGAAAATTTGTCGAGTGTCTTTAAAACGAAAAAAAGGAAAAAGAAAAAAGGGAACGGGTCCCACTTAAGCCCAGCAGAACCAAGCAAGACGACCACCACCTTGCCCTTGGGAAGGACCAAAGGAGGGGTCAGTAAGGTCGGGTCATGCTCTAGTGCATGAGAAGAAAATCTCTCATTTCTCTCTCTCTCTGTCAAATGTCCCTTCATTTCAATCCCTCTTAATTCCTCTCCCTCTCTCTCTTCAAAAAAAAAAAAAAAAAAAAGGGAAGAAAGAAAGTCCATAGATGATGTAGATAGCCAGAGCAGAGAGTAGTGGTTTGGCTTTGCCAGCTCCATTAACCAGATCTCTACTCTCTAGTCAGTCACAGTCTCTACAACTGTAGCTCGATTTGATATATATATATATATATCTCACNCAGCTCAAAAAGACCAACTCGTTTCGTTTATAACTAACAGCTTCCTCTCCTCCTCTGATAAGTAAATAACAAAAGCTCCTTTTTACTCTTCTTGCCTGCTTTCTCTCTGTTGTACACCGATCCAAATATTATTCCAGTCAGTTCGGTTGGACAAACAACTAACAACTGTCAAAATCTCAAATCACAACCCATCCCATTCCATTCCTCCACTGTTGTACGGTACATTTCTCTTCTACCTCAAAAATTCACTCTCTCTCTCTCTTTTTTTTTTTTTTTTTTTAAACTCCCATTTCCCCACTCTTTTTCTTTTTCTTTTTTCTTTTTCGTTTTTCCTAATTTAGATTCATTTTTGATTTTTCTTTGAAGAAGCCATTGGGGCCGTTTGGTTCGCTCATTCATTGGAATGGAAAATCCATTTGAATGGTGTTTGTTTCAACAACTCTAAATTTTCCATTCAAATGGTCTTTTGGAATGAGTGTTTGTTTCAACAATTTAGTTTTTCCATTCAAATGGTTCATCAGTCACATCAACTATTTGAATGAATTTTTGTGTCTTGGATGAGAATGGAGGGGAAGAGGTATTTTTGAATGGTCCATTCCAATACTCCCATTCTAATTATAACTCATTCTACTATTTTTTCCATTCAAATGTCTTCCATTCCAATTATAACCCATTCCACAATTTTCAATCAAATACACACATTCAAATAGGTGAAACAAACGGACTATTATTATTATTATTATTACTAATTATGGGGTTTAATAAGAAAGCTAATAATCCATGGGTGGGTTTTTGTAATTATGTGAATTATGCTCGTTTAGTGGGGTTGGGGGGAAATGCCACGTCGTTGATTTCGGATGCAAGATCCTTCTCCTTATTTTCGTGTATATCTGACTGTTCATCATATTCAACGGTCCTGATCATCTGATGAAAAGATGCCGACGCTGGGGGCCCACTGCGATGCAATTTGCTGGGTCAGGTGGGGCCCTGTGTCTGAACGCATTGCGTTGGGTTTAGAGAGACCTTGAGAATGATGTTACTTTCACAATTTACATGTCGCTTTACGGAGTTCCAACGTGTCTGTACTGTATGTATTTATCATTCTCAATGTCAATCTTTGAAGCCAAGTGTCTTTTGTAGCAAGTAACATTATATACACATATGAGAGAGAGAGAGAGAGAGAGAGACTTTTATAGCCGTTATTTCCCTCCTCCCCCAAAATAATTGAGATGAAATAAATTAACGGTGGAATTTGGATATGGTCTTATGATTTCGAGAAGTCCTTTTTGAAAACTACTTTGGACCCACATTTTTAGGCGAGCTATGACCCAAGGTTAAGAGCAAAATAATCATGGGTTTTCTCAATCTTTAGCAAGGATTAGCCTTTTAAGAAAATTTGTTTAATGATGAGGATTAGATATGGTGATGGAGGGTGAGGAGTCTCTTTCAGATTGGGCAAAATGGTTATTTTCAACGAGGTGGTTGATGGGCTCAATTTAGCATCATCACCCTTTTTATGCGTTTTCTCAATGTCCCCGTATCATTCTTTGTCCTCTGTGCTTGCTGTCATATATGATATATGTCTGTTTCCACAAACACCATTTTCATGACTTTGCCATTATTAGAAGTATATATTTACTTCTTTAGCATTCTGGGTATGTAATGTTTTGCTTACTGCTGCTTCTTCCTGAGTACCCATGAGGGAGTTTTACCATGAGTACACGGGCACTCAAGTCTATTGGTGTCCCTGCTGTTCAATCCTCTGTTAAGGTGTGGCTGACCATCAAATTTTTTGCTTATTATGATTTTTTCTAAAGTGGGTGAACTAATATGCTTGAGTTTTTACTTTCCTTGTGTTGATAGACGAACGTGAATTTTGTAACCTTACCTTCCTTTTACTTGTTTCCATCATAGTCACTGTCTATAGTTTGAAGGGTCAGCGTAATGAGCTTTGGCTGAGAAAAGGGTTTTAGCCAGCTGGTTATATATGTGGAATACGGTTCATCTTTATTAAAAGTCAGTTGCAAATGAATGAGGGCAGGTGCTCATTGGGTTCTGCTTCGGATGGGCATAACCTATGCACTCTTGAAAGGGTCGCATGCTTCATAAGCTTTTAATGATTGATGGACTTGGATGCTGGTGCATTTATATTTTCAGTTGTGTGTCATTATTTCATGTGTTGTGAGTATTACTCTTCCTATCTGTACGTGACAGGGATGTTTATGCCAAAATTTGTGCTAAAGAACATTTTAAGCTAGTATTAGATGAATTTTTTGTGTGTGTATTATATGAGAAACTTAGTGCATTAGGTTGTATTAAATGAGAAGTTTTCTGAAAGTTTGTTGGCCAACTATTTTTGGCCCTTCCTACCTATAAAATTGTATTTATGTACTGGCGCCTATGTTCTGTTCCTAATTTATGGATATCTGTATGCTTTTTAGATTTTAATAGGAATTAAATTCCAAAACTGGTTTACTTTGTTGGCAATCCAAGTTTTTATTTTCTGCAAAACTGAATGGGTTGAATCAGACAGTCAGGCCATGGATGTTTGTCACAGATTCGTTTGTCCATCCCATCTTACTATATGTGATCTCATGGTGTCTCTATCAGACACTCTTTTGCTTCTAGACATCAGCTTTTCTAAGCTTATTTTATAAAACTAAATGGCGATTTATCGGGAGTATTATTCTATAAATTATGA
>JXTC01000009.1:1118498-1442207 GCA_002914845.1 Trema orientale
ACACAGCCCCCGAAAGAACCGCTGCTCCCTCCAGCTCTGGGACTGGCTCCCCGTGATGGAGTGTTCTTGGAATCATGTTAGAGACTTTGTTTTAATTCAAAATTTGACAAAGTAGCTTCTTCTGAGATTTGGCCTTCTATTGTACATGTTCACCACTTGGCACCACAAGTGTTTGGGTGGCTGAGTGTGTGGTCTCGTTTTCAGCATAAATACTCACACCAAGATGACTGGGCTTATAGTTTTAACGAAGCTTGCAAGCGAGGAAAATGATTTGAATTTATACCAGTAATAAATAAATAAATTTTTTAAAAGAAATTAAAACACATCGAGAAAATTCAAAGATAAGCGGGTATCGTGTTATTATCATATGACAATAAATCCCATATTCCACCTCTCAGCTTACTCTTGGTCTATATTGGCAAAAGCATAACCATCACCACTGCTAGATTTATTTTAACAATTTAACGAATTTAATTAATGTTCAATTGATTAAATTATCAAAGGCATTAAAAAAAATAATCAAAATACAAGCAATTTTAGCGTGGTTTGACAATATCTACCTCCACGGAGCCACACCCAACCATTGAACAATTCAAAAAGATATGAAAGACTAAAAAAAACCAATTGGCATACCCAAATAAAGACCCCTTTTTTGATTTTGTAGTCATCGTGTATAATCAACTTATTAGACTGATTCAGCGAGCTTCACTTGTCTTTGATCATTTGCTGTAGTTGAGCTCCTTTTAATGCCGCAAATCTATTTTCTTCTTGCAAAGAACCCAGTTTCTTGAAGACAATAAAAAGATCTCACTACACCTAAAAGATTTTTTTAAAGATGTCTCACTACACCTAAAAAAATATACTTTTTCCAAGTTCATAACAAAGAACTCTAGTCTAAATAAATTCTTACGCTCAAAACATAGTTTTCTAGCTTAGGTTTTCATAAAAATATAGCTTTAAAAACACAAAGAAAGGCTCACGTTTCACATTTAATACACATGTGTATATAGAAAAATATATCATAACTTAGGCATTAGAATCCAATTTAAAAGCCAATTTAGATGAGTTCAAGTCAGATACGTTCAAATAACGTATTTCAATGAAAACAAAAAAAAAATTTCAAAGCGTGTTAAAACAGAATATGGAAAAATTGAGAGTTTTTTATTTTTGAAATTCTAAGAACTTTTACTAGACTAAAAAATATAGAGAAATTTAGTTAGATGACCAAGATTTTAAATTTGATTAAGTAGATGTTCACTTTTAAAATTTTATAGCTAAATATCTAGGTATATATATTTTTACACTTAATAGATGTACAAATCTACTAATTTTAGTTACTGTACTGAAATGTACTGGGTATATAATTTTTCATACTTGGTATATAAAATTTTACATTTAGTATAAAAGCATATATACCGGAAATTTTGCTATAACATTTGACAAAAGGACATTTATTGAAATTGGGCCCAAATTTTGGTCATATTTCTATAAGCTCTTAAATATATGAAATTAATCTATTTAAGACTCTTAGACAAATATTTATTTCCAAACAACTTCAAAATCAGAAGAAAATTTTGAAACCATTTAAAAACATATCTTCATATTGAAAAAATCATTATTTTTTTCTCCATATTTCATCTTTATATCCTTATCTTCTATTGAAAATGCTTCTAACTTGTATCAATATTTCCCTATGTTTTTTGTAATCCAATACCCAAATTCTACCATATCTTATGGCATGTTTACTAGAGGGCCATGGAATGATATATAGGATAATGATTCTCATTTAATGGCACGTTTATTTCGCTGTAATCGTAATCGGAATAAATAAAGGGGAAATGAATAGGAATAAAATAGAAGGGTATGGTCATCATTATTTGTAGTATGTTGTTTACTTAAAACTAATAAGAATGGGAATCGTATTCATTAGAATACTATTCATTTGTTTACTTAACCCAGGAAAAGTAATGGGAATGTGTTATATTTACTAAATTATTCTTTTAAATACATGTAGGATTTAAAGTAGATAGATTTTTTGGGATAAAATTGTATTTTATAATTTTAATAATTAAAAAAGAGAAAATGAGTATTTACAGGTAATCATATTCCTTAGGATGTTGGTGGGGGAAGTATTCCCATTCTTTTCTCCTAAATTTGTGTGGGCCCCACATATTTCCCCCTTTCCCATATTTTAGTAAACCTTTGTATGGAAATCATTATCCCACATACCATTCCCATTACTCTTTAGTAAACATGCCATAAATATTTACTAAAATATAGGAAAGGGGAAAATGTGTGGGGCTCACGCAATTTAGGAGAAAAGAATGAGAATGCTTCCCCCCACTAATACCCTAAGAAATGTAATTATACGTAAACACTTATTTCCTCTTTTTTAATTATTAAAATTGTAAAATGTAATTTTACCCGAAAAAAAATTTATCTACTTTAAAATGTACATACATTTAAAATGACAGTTTAGTAAATATAATGCATTCCCATTACTTTTCTTGAGTTAAGTAAACAAATGAATAGTATTCTAATAAATATAATTCTCTTTCCTATTAGTTTTAAATAAACAACATAATATAAATAATGATTATCATACCATTGTATTTTATTTCTATTCATTTCTCTTTTTATTTATTCTGATTACGATTACGATGAAGTAAACGTACCATTAAATTCTAGAAATTTTTACTCATAATATATATTGGTCAAACCTTAATACCCAAATAGGCAGGGGTTTCTTACAACGTGATAATTTATTGTGATATAAAAAATTGTTTTACTATTAACTCTTTGGTGTGACCCAAAATTACAGAGATTGTGATATTGCCATAAGATGTCAACTCTGAGTACCTATCAGATACTTCCTTGATACATAGATGAAGAAATCCCACATAGATACAGTAAAGAAAAGAAAATAGAAGAGACTCTTATAAACGTTGAAAAAAAAAATCCCACATAGATAAAGTACAGAAAAGAAAATTGACTTGACTCTTATAACCATGCAAAAACAAAAATTAAAATTAGTTTAATTCTATAAATGTTATCAACACCATTTTATGTTGTACTATTAAGAAACGATCAATTAGCAGGTTAATTAATCAATTAATTAGTATAATATTAATAGTAGCACTAATAAAAAATTAAGATGTATAATATGTTAATAATAGCACTAATAAAAAATTAAGATGAACTTCAATTGTATAATGTGGTAACAGTAGTACAAACCCAAAACTAAGATGTCTTATTTCACTACAATCATGAGAATGAATAAATAAATAAATATAATGTGATAATATCCAGGTTAGATTATTTTCTAAATAATTATTCAAGGAAATAAGTCTTAACATATAGACGGTATTCTCAATCCTAAAGAAAGGCATAACTAAGATGTCTTATTTCACTGCAATCATGAGAATGAATAAATAAATAAATATAATGTGATAATATCCAGGTTAGATTATTTTCTAAATGATTATTCAAGGAAATAAGTCTTAACATATAGACGGTATTCTCAATCCTAAAGAAAGGCATGTGCAGAAATTAAGTGCTAAATTAATTTAATACACCCTATAGCAAAGTCAAACCTATGGTGTATAAATTAGATACGTTGGGTAATTGGTATCTTAATGTTATGTGTATGGCTATCTCCAATATAGAATCAAGTGAACTTGAAGCGCTTTAACTTAGTTTTATAAAATTAGTAAGTCTGAAATCTCTGCTGGTAATTATTACTAATTATAAAAGGTTTTTATTTATAGGAAGTTTCCATGCATTCACGTTCGATTTTAGAACGTTTGGTGTACCGTATAAATATCTCGTATTGTATTAACTTATCACAATACTATGTTTGGTAGTTGCTGTGTATTGTAGTATTTAATACACTTTTTAATTTTAGTACAATACACTCTGTATTATGGAATTAAAAAAAAAATCCGTACTCGACTGTATAGTATTATTTTACATTTGAAACAATATTCTCTAGTACAAAGCTTTCTCACACGAACCTCTTTCTCCCACGAACTTTTATCTATTTTCTCCTTCGTCGAGCTTTTATCTGATCAAAAATGGCAATTTCCTGAAACTCACTTCCTCCAGATCGACATCTCTCTCTCCTCAAGAATTTTTCCATTCAAAATGACAACGATTTCTACTAGTCCTTCCTATTGTGAAGCCTTCTTAGCCATTTTAGGTTGCCTTTGCTCTTTCAATTCACTGATCAAGCTGATCTAATCACAATTTCAAGTTCTAAGGTGAGTTCAGTCTTGTATTTTTCGAATCTAGAGCTTTTGATTTTTTTTTTGTATTTTTGGATTTTCTGATTTCGGACTTAGGGTTTTGCAGCTATCATTCCCAAAACCGAATCAAGTAACTTAATCAATATTGATTATTCCTTTGTCTTCTCATGTGAAATCTATCACAAGCACCTCTGAAATTATCAGGTTTCTTTCTAATCCTTATGTACATGGTTAAAATTTCTCTGGGTTTTTCCTCATCCAGCCTAAGTGTATTTTAGCTTATTGCTTAATTTGATTGTTGTAGATGGCTTTCCTTAATCATTTTCCTTGTTTATGTTACTATTTGTTATTGTGTTGCTACCTATTTTTGCTTGATTTGCATGATGGGTTAATTTGTATACTATCACTACTAGTAGTAATCGGAACTGCTTAATTGAATTACAGGGCTTCATTTGCTTCTTTGGAAATTGAGGAATTCTGGTTAGTGGTAGTAGGAAAGCTTTGACCACTAGAACGAGTGCTTTATTTTGAGTAACTTGAAACTATTTTGAGTTACTAAATATTTTATAGTGGTGTTAGTACCACTTGTTAGGAAAGACTTATGTATTCATACCCTTGTTCTGTTTATGTTCTTTTTCATGAGTTTATAAAACTTCTATATTTACAGCTCCAATATTACTAGACTTTTGGTTCAATGATACACCAGATTTTTTATTTAAACATATACAATGAAGAAGCTGAAGCCTCAAAATGTCTCAGAATCTTTGAAGTTTCATACAGAGGTCTCTGTTAAAGAAAGCAATGAGTGTTTAAAGCGTAAGCAAGTTGTTTTTGTTTTCAAATGTAAATTATTGTATATGGATAGTGTCAAGCATTGGTTTTGGTTTAATCCAGAAATTAATGGCATTTGAATAAGTCTGGCTTTGAAAAAAAAAGAGTGAGAAATGGAAGGAATTAGTAATATACTTATTTCTTTGTTGAAATGACTTTGTATTAGATTCTATAGGCTATAGCTATAGTCTTATTGACAAAATTAAGTTGGTTGCTTTCTTAAGTTGGCTTTTGGTTTCTTTTTGTAGTCTTTTCTCAAGTAAATGTTGTGCCATATATTTGTACCCATTCCAGTTTTTTGAAATTTCCAAGTTATTGTTGTAAAAATAAAGGTCTAAGGCAGTATTTATTATTTAATTATATCTCCTTATCTAGTAATTTACACATCTCTACTTGGTCCTATCTTTCAGATGCACTTGGAAAAAAAGAAGAAAAAGGAGTTGTTGAAAATTGTCTAAGGTGATGTATTTGGATATTCTTAGTTGTTCAATTTAAAGCATTGTAATTTTGGATGGTTGAACTGGTATTTTATGATATTTGAGTTGCTGAAGAAATGTCATTATGATGGTAGGTTTCTTTTATCCTTCTTTAGAAACTATCTGGCATATGATTATAATCCAAAATATACACATTTTTAGACTGAAGGGAGCACTGCTAGTGACTTTGACCATCAGTTCTACAACACATATGTCCCTCATACTGAACCCAACTGTTTTGGGCCTCTATTTATTGAGGTAGATAATTTATTATATTCGCTTTGTTTTGATCATTTTTATTCAATCTCTTCTTACATGTCTTGTAATTTTTTCTAACATGCTTTCATGATTAGATCAAGTATGGATGCATAAGTTAATCTGTTCAGCTCCCTCTATCAACTATTTTTAACCTGTAAAAAGCAACCTTCTTTTTCTGCATTGTGTAAAGCACAGTTACTATGACAACTATTTGTGAACCACTTCCCACTATTGTACTGAGTCATAACAAAAGTGATAATTAAATGTTGACTAATTGTGCTTTATTTGTTAAGTTGTGTTGGATTTTCTAGAGAAGTTGGGCCCTGCATCAAGTTAATTAGTGCAGTATTATGTTTCTTGTGAAAATCATTGGCCTATAGGGAATAATTATTACCATATTCCACAACAACGTACCGAATTAAGTGTTCATTTAATTTCCTAGTTTTTTTCTTAGCTAGTTAGTTTTTCCTAGATTTTTTTAATATTATTTCTTGTGCTTTGTGTTAATTACAATGTCTTTTAATTAGTTTTATGTCTATTGCTTAATGTTTATTCTTTATTTATCTTTATTTTGATTAGTTTACTCATTTTTTATTATTAATAGATATGGATATGCAACAAAGAAAGATTATGATATATCTTATCGTAAGATTGTGTTATTTGCAAATGATGAGTATGTGTATGATGATGTTATTGTTTATGTATGATTTGATCGACAAACATTACAAGAAATATGTGCTTAAAAATCGCGCTTTGTCTAGACATGAGACTCAGTTGCAATATTTGAATAGTTTGATAGAAGAAGGTGATATAATCTGTGTGAATGAGCTTAGAATGAATAGGAGAACTTTTGGAGTGTTATGTGAATTACTTCATACTGATGGAGAGGTGAAAAAGGATGGTTTAGTAACTATGGAGGAGTAAGTGTGCATGTTCATTCATATACTTACTCATCATATAAAAAATCGCACAGTAGGTAGTAGGTTTAAACGGTCAGGAGAAACTATAAGTAGGTATTTCAATTCGATATTGCATAGAGTCTTAAAATTACAAGAGACCCTATTATCTGTTCCAGATCTTATTCATGCTAATTGCACTGATGAGCGATGGAGATGGTTTAAGAATTGTCTAGGAGCATTAGATAGTACTTACATTGAAGTGAGGATGCCTGAAAGTGACAAGCCTAGGTATCGAACAAGAAAAAGTAATATTGCAATAAATGTACTAGGAGTTTGCTCACGAGATATAAAGTTTATATTTTATTTTTCGGGGTTAGGAGGGCTCTGCATCAGATCCTAGAGTACTCCATGATGCTATGAGTAGGCCAAATGGCTTAAAAGTTCCTAAAAGTAAATTTAGTAGTTTTCCTAATATTGAAAAATTTTCAAATTATTATTAGAATAAAATATATTTATCAACTTGTCACTTTTAGGTTGTTACTATCTCATGGATGTGGGGTATACTAACGGTTAGGGCTTTCAATCCCCTTATAAAGGAACTGCGTATCACTTGTCAAAATGGGGTAGAAATGTACTAAGGAACCATGAGGTGTACTTTAACATGAAACATGCATCTACTAGAAATGTGATAGAGAGATGTTTCGGCTTGCTTAAAGTCCGGTGGTCTATCTTGAGGAGTCCGTCCTTTTTCCTTATTAAAACTCAATGTAGGATCATTATAGTTTGTTGCCTTCTACATAATTTGATTAGGAGAGAAATGACTATAGATCCAGCAAAAGAAGAATATGACAATTAGAGGCGCCGTGCTACAAGTGTCTCTAATCAAACAACCCAGGATGATGAAAAGATTATTGACATAGTAGAATCTTTAAATCAACGGACTGAATGGAGAAATAATTTAGCTACTCAAATGTATAATGAGTAGAGGTAACGTAGAGGCCATTTGTGTCACATGTTTGGATAAACTTTGTTTGTTTTATCTTTTAGTTTATGTTATATTAATATAATGATAGTTTATTGATTTGAGATGCTTAATTCCATATAATGACTTATTTATTCTATTTTTTTATCATTTTGTAAACATCTTTTCATTTTATTTATTTGTGCTTTTGTATCCTATTTGTTTTATTTAGATATGGATATTGGGGGTAGTAGTGAACAGACCAGTAGTAAAAAACCTTCTTCTAGACCTACATGGAGTAAATTTGAAGAAGATTCATTATTGAGTGTGCTTGAGGATGTTGTGGTAAAATGTGGTAATCGTTGTGATAATGAAACATTAAAATCAAGAATATTGAAAGAGATTGAGAAGACAATGAATAACTTGATTCCTAATAGTGAATTGAGAGCTATTCCACATATTGAGAATAAGATAAGGATGCTGAAAAAACAATATGGTATAGTTTATGACATAAGTAACAAAAGTGGTTTTGCATGGAATGATGAGAAAAAAAGCGTGAAAGTCAATAGTGAGGAAGCTTGGTTGAGTTATGTTCAGGTATGAGTTATATTGATTATTTGTTATATCTATTTTGTCACTTTTTATTCTTAGCATTAACATGTTATACTTACTATTTGTTATACTTATTGTAGCATAATATGTTGAAGGATGGATAAATAAATCATTTCCTATGTTTGAGAGACTTGCTATTATCTTTGGAAAAGATCGAGCAACTGGGAGAGGAGCAGAAACACTAGCAGATATTGTTGAGAATATGAACCAAGAGGTTGGTGAAGATGATGATGATGGGACTAGGTCGGTGAATTAAACTTCCTCTACGCCAACTATTCGAAGAAAGAGATCTAGATCAGAGAATATACATGATGGGATGATTGAAATTACTTCTTCCTTTAAGACAATGTTTGAACAATCATTTGAGCAAGTAAGATTGATTAGTGAGCGATTGGTTCAAGGGCAATGAAGATAGTGAGAATATTACTTGGGAGTTGAAACAAATAAGCCTTCCAAATGATGACCAACTCGATGCCTTAACTCACATATTAGAGAAACCACAGTATGCAGTAATGTTTAAGTCGATAGATAGCTCACTAAGAGAGACATTTGTGAGAAGAATTCTTAGGAAAGTTAGACTTCATCGTTGATTTTCTTATGAGAATTATCTTGAACTTTACAACTTGCTAAGTCTAAGCCTCTCGAAACAACATAAACTTTATTGGATATTTGCTACTTGAAATTTGGTTTTATTTTGTATATTTTTAGTCTATAGTTTGTGTTGGTTACTTAGAAAATGAAGTACAAATTGACCCTTTCTCAGATGATGATGTGATACTATTTTAGACTTTTCTTTTTAAACTATAGTTGTGTTTTGGACCATAAAGTGAATTTAGATATTGTGTTTTGTTATTATTTGCTTTATTTATTTATTTTTTGAAGAGAAAGCCAAGGACTTGAATGAGAAAAGAGAAAGTCGAGGGCAAGAATGAAGAGAGAGAAAGCTAAGAAAAAAAAAACAGAAAGTGAGAATAAGGAGAGAGAAAGTAGAGAGAGAGAGAGAGAGAGAGAGAGAGAGTCATGTTAGAGAAGAATTATGTTTGGTTGAAAAAGTCACTTGAATTTTAGTTTTTAAAAAATTTGATACTTAATATAATACAATACAATTGCTCACTAAACATAGTGTAATTTAATACATGTTCTTAACACAATGCAAAACCAAATATAGTACTGTATAAAAGTAATACAATACAATACAACTTAATACAGTACAATATAATACAATACAATATAATACGGCGCACCAAATATATCCTAAAAGATTTAGTCATGATGCAGAACAATAAAAATATGTGAACAGTCAATATCTTTAGATATTTAATTAAGTAATTACGTTTAATTATCTATGTCTTTTGTTATTTACATATTTACATAGGTTTCATGATCGGGTACGAGATAGATATAATAGTCTGTTTGTATTCAGTTGCTAATGCATGGTGGGTATTGACGTAGCTAACTTCGTAAATTGGCTTAACAATTAATGTTGAGTGGTTTCAATTTATAAGCCAACGAATTTGCCCTTAGATCCTTGTAGGTGGCTTCAATAGATCTAACAAGGCCATGGGATATACCCAATGTGGTACGGGCCCCTGCTGGCAACCGAGAAGGTTATGGGTCGGGCCCATAGCTACTCAATGGTTCCCGGGAAGGATTGGAAGATGAAATGCACTATCCAATCCCTTTTCATTAACGGGAAAAAAAAAACAAGAAGGGGTACTATTCTATTAAGTATCGTTGTTCCATTGTTGATTTAGAGTTTTCATATAGTATATTTAAATCCCATGGTTATTGGAATAGCTTTAAAACCTATTTTGCTTATGCTATTATAAATTTTGATTTTTCAAGTTGTGTGTTCTTCATACAACGACATATTTTTCAGAAAATTGGCATCAAGAGCTCTATTATGCTTAATTCAATTTTCTAATAGAGTTGAATATGTCTAATAATATGATTAAGCAATGTTGTGAATTATGGTATTTAATTCATTGATAATAGTTGTAAATCTATGTTCTTGTAATTTGGAGTTCTTCACATTCAAAGTGTTGTTCGGATTTTTCTTTGCAATGTTAATATTTTTTAATTTTTATTGTGTTGGTAATTTTTCACAATTTTTTTTTTAAAAAAAAAAGGATTATGGGGGTGGCCTCTGCATACCAGGTTTCTGCATCCCAGTGCAGACCCTCCCTTATTCCCTTTTTTTGCCTTTATTTTGTATTAATGTATTATTTTATCTTTTTAGAAGCCTAGATACAATATTTGGACTTTTCGGAAAATAAATTTGTACTAAGATTTAAAAAGACCAAAATAGCTTTGTAGACCTAGTTTCAAAATTTTGGACTTATAGTGCATATGTTTATTGGGGGGCTTTATTTACACCCCCTTCTCACATTAAAGCACCCCTTTTTCTAAAAGATATTCTTTTAATTTCAGATTTACCCCTAACTAAAATAAGTTTTTGAATATTTTATCTTAATACACCCCATAATTAATTTTGTGGAAACTATAGAAAATTCAAACTCTAAGGATAAAATCTCTAAGAGACTTCTAAAACCATCAAAAATATCTAAAGATCTCAAGACAAGTTGACGACATATTAATACTAACTCAAGGAACTTTTTTTTTTTGTATTTTTTCTTTCTTCCTTTTGCTTTTCCATTACATTTTGAATTTTATATGCACTCATATCTATATTCTAACTCAATTTTCAACCATAAGTACTTGAAAAGATCGATATAAATGAGGTTTGAATTACTTTTGTATTTTTTTTTACTATTTTTTCTTTTTATTGATAAACGGTTTATTATCTTCCACAATTTTTTTTTTTTGAACGGACCTCCGTAGCTTTTGCTTTTGCTTTTGCCTTTTTGAACGGACCTCCGTAGCTTTTGCTTCTTCCAATTGTATTGCTTTTGCTTTTGTTTTTACTAGTTACGTTGCTTTTTTATAGGCAAATCAACGCATTAGATCAAGGAAAAAGAAAAACAAATAAAACAAAGAGGAGAGTGGAGAAGGAGAATGTGTAGCAAGAGGTGAAGAAGTAAGGCTGCTGAAAAATATAATTTAGGAGATGGGGTGCATAGATAAATTTCTTTTTTCAGTTGTCTAATTTTGTCATTTTATCATTAATTGGGGTGCTTTTATATCAAAGAGGGGTGCAAATATAGCTTCCCATGTTTATTTATTGAGATAATCCCCAAAACACCCATTCTATTATGATTAAATAACAGGTTTAACCCTTTTTTTTTCCATAAAACTCAGAAATATCCCTTTTATTTTTTAAAATAGGAAAAAAGTATACATTGTACTTTTTTGGTCAAACTTTAAAATATGAAATATCTAAAATACTCTTGCATAAGTTTCAAAAATTTATTACCAAACACTCCTTATTATCTAATTAATTTTTTATTTAAAAAATAAAAAGAATATCACATTATTTTTCCAAATTATACAAAAATGTCGATAATATTTTTTTTCAATAAATTTTAAGATTATTATTTTTTAAAGAAATCAATTAACGGTTGTTTGGATATCAATATTTTAAGGGTATTAATGTCATTTAGAAAAAAATTTAGTAAAAAATTTAACTAAAAAGGAAAAAAGGTTACTTTTTTCCTGTTTTAGAAAATAAATGGATACTTTTGAGTAATTTTATGAGAACAAAGGGTTAAATATTGTATTTGGCTAAAACATAAAATGTTTTTGGGATTATCCCTTGTTTATTTTAGTAGTTGGAAAATTTATTGGAAAATAGTAATTATATGGCATGTGAAAGAGAGACACCAAATTTGAAATATCAATATTCTAAGGGTATTAATGTCATTTAGAAAAAAATTTAGTACAAAATTTAACTAAAAAAGAAAAATGGTTACTTTTTTTCTATTTTCTATTTTATAAAATAAATAGATACTTTTGGGTAATTTTATGAGAACAAAGATTAAACATTATATTTGGCTAAAATATAAAATGTTTTTGGGATTATCCCTTGTTTATTTAGTCGTTGGAAAATCTATTGGAAAATAGTAGTTATATGGCATGTGAAAGGGAGAGACACCAAATTTGAAAAAGATTATAAGTTGATAATAAACTTGTATATATTTTGGTTTTGTTAGAAATCTTTTTCGTGATTATTATAATTTCCATACAGTGACTATTATTATCATTTTTTGACTAACTATACAGTAATTAATTGATAAGTGTGATTTCATTAGTTAACATGTATCAATTGAGTTTTTATTTATTGCTTTTCAAATTTTTAAGTATGAAATTATGAATATAAAATAATTAAGAAATTTCGGAAGTAGTGCAATATTTTTCAAAATATCATTAACATAAAATGATCGAATCTTTATAAGACTTTCAAAAATCATTTTCCTTTTAAATCATTTTCATGTCCTTTGAATTGCAATAAAATTTCACAAAATTATTCTTCTTGATTTATCAATTAAATACGTGCATACTTCTATAACTTATTTTAAAAACTAAGTAGGTGCAGGGGTGTATTACCAAAAAGTAGGCGCAGGAGTAATTTCGGTATTATCCTATGGTCTTGGATATACATATTTTTTGAAGGGGCATAGTTTTTTCTTTTAGATTGCCATATAAATTCTTTTACATAAATTACATAAATGATTCATTAATTCTTAAAACAATAAAAAAAAAACAACAACATTTCATTAGAGAAAAATATAATAATGTTTCAATTGCTATTTTTGTGAACTATAAATCCAATAAATTGATGCCGAAATTCTTTGGGGAAAACAATTTATTTGCTTGAAAAAAAAAAAAAAAGAGAAACAAGAAAACAAGAAAAAGAAAAAGAAACGCACCGGCTGAGGGCTGAGAGGACCAAAGAAAGCTCAAAAAGAGAGTATAGAGAGTGCACTTGGAGAGAGAGAGAGAGAGAGTATCGCCGCGAATGGCTGGTAAAGCTGGAGCAACTCCGACCACCTACACTCCGTCTCCGAAGACCCACCGAAAGAAACTACCCATTTTTAAAAACGACGACGTCGATTGGGTCCGACCCGATGGCCGCGGCTTTCACCAGTGTAGACCTGCCTGTAAGCCTTTCTCTATATTTATATCTCTATAAATATGCATTCGTATAGATATAAATATAAGCCTTTCTCTAATTTTTTTGGTTCTGTAAACGGCTTTTCGTTACTTTCCAGGTACATTTCGAAGGTTTTGTTCATCTGGGTAGTCTTGATTTGATCCCTATACGTGAAATATAGTGTCTTTTATCTCTTATATTTTAATTTGGTAGAGATTCAGAAATTGGTGTGTACAAAAATGCAGAAGGGGCTAATATTAAACATTATTTTCATTTTTTTAGTGTGTTTACTAATATATGGTTATGACTATGCATAAAAAGTTTATTTTTCTTTGGTATTTTGCAGTTTTCAGGACTGGCGCTGTCAATGCTGCTGCAGGATCTGCCTATGCAGAGTTTGGGAATACAAAGGTCATTGTTTCTGTGTGAGTATTTCTTTTTATGCATGTATATATATTTATACATATATGTGTAGATGTATATGTATTTGTGTGTATGAGTTTATGTATTGATACGTTCGTTAAGGATGTTACAAAGAACAAGTTTTTATGCTTGTGTTTTTTTGCTTTGTCACTTTAGATTTGGGCCAAGAGAGAGTAAGAAGGCGATGATGTACAGTGACATTGGACGATTGAATTGTGATGTGAGCTATACAGCTTTTGCCACGCCAATCCGCGGACAGGTATTAGGTTTATGAATCTTGCAACTCTCTTTTTAACCTTCCTCCTGCCCTTTAAATGATCATTGCTTGTAATGTTTGAATTCCCTTATGTTAGGGATCAGACAACAAAGAATTTTCTTCAATGCTTCGTAAAGCTTTGGAAGGTGCAATAATGTTGGAAACTTTCCCCAAGACAACTGTAGATGTTTTTGCATTGGTGCTGGAATCTGGTGGCAGTAAGTAATTCTTTATTGATATGTGAACTCATGTTTCTTCTTTCTCATAATCCTACTGAAGGAGATGTACAAAATGGCAGAGGAGAATTTATTAGATATAAGATATTCCCATGATACTCTGTCCCCTGTTGGGCTCTTGTTTGTATAATTGCAAGCATTTTGTCTTGTTTCAGTGTCACTATTTTTAGCCAAACAGGTTAGATGCTTCTTTCTGAAAAACTGGATTAGGATTTTCTAAATTATAAGTTCTTTATTCTAGCAAACTTGTGTGATCACCTGAATGCATCCGTTGAGGCTCTTTGGAGGCTTCAAAAGTTTTCACAGAGTTGGATACACATATGTATGCATATATATTATAGCAGTTTATTACTTTTAGAGAATTAGAAACAGAAAATCTGAAACTATATTAATTCTTAAGCAGTGTGGTGCATCCTCTCTGACATTTTAGTTTTGATTAGGCAGAATTCTTCACCCTTCATCCAGTCTATTCGGTGTGTTCTATTCATTTATTTGCTAGGAATTTTTAGTAGTGCATCAAAGTTTCTTTTTGTTATTTCATGCCCTCTTAAGGGAGAGAAAATTGTTATTAATTGTTTAGATGCGCTATGCTCTGCTTTTCCTAGAAGACAATGCATTGGGAATGGTGTTGTCTAAGTTAACAGCTTAAATTCTGTGGTGTTACATCATTTTGCATGAAGCTGCTGTGTCTTCATCTCATCACCCCTATCAATTGTTTCTCGATATTTCCTTGGGAGGATGAAATCATGACTATTAGCTAAGTAGTTAGCCAGACTGTTAGCTTAGTAGTTAGCCAACACACAGAGGACGCCTGTAGGATACAGATATTGAATTTTTCGTTTGCATGAGAGTAAATGTGACTCCATATTCAAAAAGAAAAGACAATTCAATGTTTATGTGCAGTCATATATAACTGGAGTCACTTATAGAAAAAATGAAATATTATGACAGTTCTATGATTTCATCTCATATGTTCTTGTAGCATTGTTGCTTTTGTATGTGCAGAATGTAGTTCCTAATATGCTTCAAGTATACAAGGAAGTAATATTGCTGATTAACTTGTACATGTGATTTATCCTTTTTGGTTGCAGGTGATCTGCCTGTTGTAATTTCATGTGCTAGCGTTGCCCTAGCAGATGCAGGAATAATGATGTATGACCTTGTTGCTTCAGTTTCCGTGGTATGCATCTGGCTTAGGGTTTTGGTTTCCTACTTCTCTGTAGTTTATTCAAGTGAGAATAATAGATATATACTATTGTATTTCGGCATTTTCAAGCCTTTTATATCCTTTTTCTTAGTTCAAGTTAGCCTTTTACTATCTTTTTAAAAGGGTGGTGTGCATTCATAACCTGTTAGATAAATGAGAATTTAGAACTTTATGTGCTATAAGAGAGTCAAGATTATAGCATTGATTACCATGCTTTCTGTTCTATACTTTTGGCTGTTACGCTAAATATTGCCTTTCTTTTGAACCCGAATTTGGGGAAAAATTCTTATTTTTGTACCTCGTGCTATCTTTCGCTAGTAATTTTTACACTATATTTATTATTTAGCAAATTGATGTATCACACTTGTGGTTTTGCATTTGTGGAGCATAGTCTTGCCTCGGAAAAAACCTTGTAATAGACCCAGTTTTGGAAGAGGAAAGCTACCAAGATGGAAGCTTAATGATTACGTGTATGCCTTCGCGATATGAGGTCACTCAGCTAACTATTACAGGGGAATGGTCAACTCCAAAAATTAATGAGGTACGATAACTTATGGCTTTTTTCTTTTAAAAGTTTTTATTATTATTACGTCCTTCATCAAAGATGTTCTATGGACTCAATACATCATTCCTTGCATTCGAAATCACATTGTGGTAAATGTCGAAAACAATCTTCGTCCCTATGGTTTTTCCATACAAATTCAGCTTGATCGTTGATATAATGTGCATTAGTCGACAGAGCTGTTGGGTATCAAAATAAAATTGGATGGATCAATCTAATATTGCTTTGCAAACAGGGAATGCAGCTCTGCCTGGATGCTTGCTCAAAGCTTGCAAACATCATGAGATCATGTTTGAAAGAAGCTGCTTCTGCATCCGACGAATAATAATATGGAAATTTTAATTCGTTACAGATTGAGCCCTTCTTTTTTCCAGTCTAGAAAGATGACTTTGCAGATTTATCAGTACTTTTTTGGGGTATAATTGAGCCAGGTTTACCATGTTTTTACTTCATTTTAAATTGGAAATCTACAGGTTGAGTTTTAGTAGGGAATTGTTTTCTGTAGTTTTCTTGTGTGTATATATATATATAGGATTTGCCTGCTTGTGGCAGCTGAATAGTTACTTCTCTCTCTCTCTCTCTCTCTCTCTCTCTCTCTCTCTCTCTCTCTCTCTCTCGATGAAGAAGATATTGGATTATTGGTAATTTATCTTGATTGTTCTTTGACATTATAGTTATGAAGAGGAACTTTTTTGATCCTGATATGATATTTTTGCCATTTTACTCTTGTCAGTCAATGCCAATAGTTCAGGATCCAGAGTCATGAATGAAAATCCACGAAACACATTTGAAAGCCCTGGCTCAAGAGACCTGATCTTGGATAAGATCCTGCTACGCCATTGGACTGGGCTTTCAGATTGGAGGAAGTTAGACCAAGTTAGATTAGGCTGAGGAAAACAGGCCTTTTTCAGGATGACTTTGTTTAGAATCGATTCTATCAATGACTAACAGTTGTTCTAGCTATGATCCAGTCATAAATAAAATGACCACTCTTTTATAAAAAATAACCATAAAAAGTGGTTACAAAAATGTCAGTTTACCTCGATAATGGTCCATTTCCCCCATGTTCCTGCTCATTTGGCTCCACTCCCTGTCTCCGTTCTGAATGTGTGGCATTTTTCTTTTCTTCAGGTGTGATCCTCCGCTTGAGTCCGCATTTCTAGGATAGTTGGGATCCTACGCCGATGATTTTCCATATAAATATCATTTCTAGGTTTAACAAAGTTGTGCTAGCAACAGCTTTGCCAGTTATCTCTTCTCATTGGCCCCATGACGATTACGAGACTTGTGTTGTGTGGAGTTCGCCAAAATGAACGGCTGTAACGAGTCAGACACGTTTAATCCAAAAATTTTTGGTCTCACTTAAGAAACCGGCAGTTCCAAAATTGTTATATTACCTTTAAAAATAGGAAAAGACATCGATGCAACAATCTCAATTGATTTTAACAATTCTGATCGTTGACATATGTGCCAAGCCTTCTGGAAAATGAAATACTAAAATAAAAAAAAATAAAAAACAATAAGCACTAAGCAGTTAGGAGAAAGTGTGTTGAGTACGTACATGTGGGTCATGAACACGTGGATAGGATATCCCTGGATCCTAGGGACCCAACCCAGTCTGTTTTTGCTAACCATTGACATTGGGTGAGCAAGCATCATGATTAAATGCTATCACAACCATTGTCTCTACCCTCACAATTTATTTTTTTCCCTTTCGAGAGAACTCTACCCTCACAATCCTATCTTATATAATTATTTTAAATGTATATATAAACATTTATATATAAAATAGATTTTCATATGTTGGCCAGGAAAATAAAAAGGTTACAGAGGTTCTTTCAAAAAAAAAAAAAAGGTCACAGAGGTAGAGGTTAACATAGATTGATAATCTCAGGCTGCTTTTGCTTTTGATACCTCAAAGGCAACTGAATCATTAATCTTAAGACAAGACTCGAACCCTTACTCTTTGGACAAAGATTACCAGTTTTACCAGTTCACATGAATTATGTGATAATACTCGTTATTTTATCACATATGAGAACTACTATGTATTTGAAAATTAAATGTATACTTGAATGTTTAGGGTTATAAATAGCTTCCAGTTATAGTAATTCTTAATTTACCTAGAAAAATAAATAATAATGACACTAATCGAAAAATTATTGAGTTTTTTTTTTCTTCTTATTTGTTCATTTTTAGTTTTTGTTTTTTGGACAAACAGTTGTCGCTTTAGGTTCCCACCTAGAATTCACGTGGGGATCAAAGTTGTTTACATTTATGATTGTGAGAAGGGCCCGTAGCCAAATTCTTAAGTTGTATCATAAATCATAAATGAGAAGAATTAGGACTATATTATTGTCGCATAACCGTACATACCTTACAAGAAAAATATAAAAAAATCAACTAATAACCTCAATTTGTACCATTCTACCTTGCACAACTATGATTGATTATTCTAATTAATTAGAAGAATAAAACTAAACGAAGGAAGAAACTAAAGAGTGATTATGTGGAGGTTTTAGAATTTTGATCCGAAATTCATAGCTAATTCCAAGAATAAGATTAATTATTGGGCCGAAATAAGAAATGTGTCCGGTGGAGAGGTGCAAGGCCTTAATTGTATGAAGCTGGTTAGAGGCCGAGATCTCGCTGGCTTGTCGGATCAGATCATTAGCCTTAATCTACTCTCATTTTTCTATAAGTAAATATATTTACAATTAGGCCCCTAGAGTTTGTTTGAGTTTATGAAAATGTCCTACACCGTCATTTAAAATACACATAGGCCACAGATGGAGACAGCCGGACAGCTTGAAATGGCCAAGCTCTGGATAGAACTACTCTTTTGACATCATGGACCATAGCCTGCGACATCTAAACCGACCACTTCATTTGTTCCAATTTAAAAAAAAAAAAAAAATTATACGTGCTTTTTTTTTTTTAATTTCAAAAACGATATTAAAACAAAAGTTTCATCTAATAAGAAGTTGGATAAAGTTTTAATGAACAAATTAAGTTTTAGTCTATTTTTTAATATGGTGAAATTTGAAGATCGATTTCGGATAAAATGGATTATATATGTGTTAATGTATATTCAATTTGTTTCTCTATGTCCAAAGAGAGAGAGAGAGAGAGGGAGAGGGAGAGGGAGAGGGAGAAGAAATAATATACATCATTTTTTTTTTTGGCCCCAATATCTTGATTTTAAACGTAATTCTAATATCAAAGAAACCATACGATAAGGACCAACATTGTTACATACTTAATTGCTACTCTAAAGTCCTGGCCAGTACAAATAAATAAATAGATAAATAATGATTAATAATAAACAAAACAGAATAAAAATAAATTATTGGAATAACCAATGTTTTCACGACCAAACATAAAGCTAGAATATGAACATGCAAGTATCATTTTGTGCCAAATAGGCAAAGATAAGATATGTTTATTGCTAATATAAAAATTATAATCAAAGACAATAGATGATGTCTTATAATTCATTTGTCTTAATATTCTTAAACTTTGGTATCAAATAAAGGCAATATGGAGAATCAATAGTTCATCCAACTCAAAGGCATTTAGGAATAAAGTTCAAGCACATTAAGTTTTAGATGGAGACTCCACGATGTCTAATCAAAATAAAGTTGCGCACACCAGCATGTATAATATACATTGTGTATATACATATAACCTCTATGGTGACGATTATATGCTATATACACCTTCTCTCGAGTTCAATCGAAGTTTTGCGGTAACATTCTCAACTGTTAGTGGTTTTTTTTTTTTTTTATATAAAAGTTATCTTGCTTAAATATATGGATAATAATCAATTTTCTAATATAGTTTGATCCAATGTTAGTGTAGAGAAATGGACGGGAGAGTTTTTTTCGGTACAGAAATGCTTTTCTAGAATTACTTTTCAGATTTTTGTAAGACCAGTCATAACAGTTACAATTTTTTTTTGTGAATATATATATATATATTTTTTAATTTTTCCTATCTCTAACAATAAAACCGTTAGTCATACAAGTTGGTTAGGAACTTCATAAGAGGACATAAATGTTATGACTAGTCGTAAAAAAATAAAAAATAGCTATAAAAAAGTTATTTTGGCTCAAATAACTACTCCTATCTAGATCCAAATCCCGTCAGTTTAACTTCGATAAATAATTACTAACAAGAATTTTGTTAGGCAAATATAACTATCAAATCTTAACGGTTAATCAATATAAGATTCACATTAATTGACGATTAGAAACAGAATATTGCAACATACGTAACTATTCTTTGTACTATTCTAACTAAAACTTGCAAGAATCATCGTCACGAAACGAAGATAATTGTAAAGATAAGATATTGACCAATAAATGAGTAAAACAGATTGTGCAGTAAGGCACAATCTTATATCATTTGGACGATAAATGCCTGCTAACAATCAAGTTTTTATCAAAATCTATGATAGAATTACACTAACAATAATTCTTAATTTAATTTGGATATGATTCGAGGTGTTATCTACCACAAAAATCGCCAAAAGTGAAAGCGAAGTCTAGTTTGGCATTATCAATAGATGACATAAGGAAACTCGAGTAGAGAAACATCTTTTGGTGCTGCCGTCCTGCTAAAGGCAGAGTTCTATTATAAAAGGATAATGCTTATGGAATGTGGCGGAAGGTATATATAAGTCCAAAATTACTCGAAAAGTCTGTTTTGTTGCCGTCCGAGTCCGACCCTTTGGTTAGTCCATAAAGCAGTCTATGTACCACAAAGTCAACAACGGGAATTTAAAAACGGCCATGGAAAAAAATCAAAAATGCCATGTACAAAACAAGACCCTTAAATATATTTCACACTATTTGGGATGCTTTACAAATGGGTCACTCTCAAATTCTCGATAAATCTCTTTCTATTAGTCACAGATGGGAAAATTTTACCACCCCCCAACAAAAAAAATACAGAGGAAAATTTTGTCGATTTCTTCCACATATATATATATAATCCATATATTTATACTATATGCACTTTCGAATTATTATTGTTATTATTATTATTATTTTGAGTAGAGTAAAGGTTTAACTTAGTACCAATGAGGTCATGCATATTTGACTAAAATTAAATTAGAAGAGAAAAACACCAACATGAGAGAATTTTTGAAGATTACATTGAAGGTGCTAAATAGAATTAATAAATTTTAGGCCAATATTAATGCATGAACAATGATAGGTAGACAACTTAACATGGCAAATACCGACTCCTGAAATGGAAGGAAATGTGGTATTTTAATATTTTTCTTTTTGGATAAGAATAAAGGAGAAAGGAAAAAATTTCCCTAAAAATATAGAAAATAAAAATAATGTTTTCCTCTTAAATATTATGACGAATTTTGCTTTGGTTAAATGCACCTCTAACTAATCATAATTATTACTATTATTATTATTATTATTATTATTTCTGAACCTTTGAGATATAAAAAACTCGACTGTGCCGTAACGAAATTACGAGTTACTGGCTGTAAACTCACTGCACAAGACATGAACAAAGTACTTGTCAGGATTGTATTTGCAGAAGTATCCAACCTAGTCAACTCCTTTCTCGGATCTTTACGAAAATGGTATTTTTAAAATATAGATCGACAAGACAATAAATTAATAAAACAAAGTAATTAAATCAAAGTGAAGAAACTAGTTCTGACCTCCAATCATAAACAAATAAATAAAATTATAAAACAATAAAATAAAAGAAGAAGCATCTTCTTCTCCTTTTTGAACCTTCTCTAGCTCTTTTCTTTGGACAGATTTTCCTATGGCTCTGTCTCTCTGTCTTTATTGGTAGTGTATCAATGGAGTAACTATATAATACATATATATTATTTTCTTTTATTTCAAATTTATTAATGGAGAATTTCCATAATATTTCTTTCCTCAAATAGCTTCTTCTGTCATTTTCTTTAAATTCCCAAATAATAAAGCTATATATTGCTGTCAGAGCGAGAAGAACAAGAGAGAGGCTATTTAAATTATGGGAAATTTTTTTTCTCAATGCCCCCCATATCTCAAAAGATATTTTTTCCATTTTTAGTTCTCATATTATTTACTTTGTCCAAAATATTTATTGGGTTTTCGTGATTTTGCTTATCTGAGTTCTAGCTGGACTAATAATCTGTAGAGAGAGAGAGAGAGAGAGAGAGAGAGGCAAAGGAAGAAGTTGGTTTAATGGTTCAATCAAAGCTTGGCTTTTGGCAGAGAAATATGCCTGTAAGTCCTCTCTTTATCAATGCAATTTATTTTTTATTTTTTATTTTTATATAGTATGTTTTGCACCAGGTCAAGATTCAAAGTCATTTTGCTTAATAACCCATTATCTAGGAACACTTGGGTGGGTTTATTTTATTTTCCTTCATTTATTTTTTATTTTTATCTTAGCATTTGTTTTTTGTTCAAATTGTTTGAATTTCCATATGCTCAACTAAGACAACCATAATGGCTTGAATGGTCAATTATCAGTCTTGCAAATTTGTGGTCTTTGAATAGGAGAAAAAACTTTGATTCCAGATACTTAGTCCTGGGTTTACAAGTTTGACAGATTCAATATAATGAAAAAGTCAACTTATTGTTCTCAAAAATAAATTTTCTTTTAACAGATTTCCATACAAAATTTTAATGGGTTCTGATATTTTTCTAAAGATGCAAACCAGGCTACAGATCTTTAGCAGCTCAAAATCAAATATTTAAAGAAAAGGGTCACATGTTTCACTTCCTACTCGGGGGCCTAAAAAAGGTTGAAAATCTTTATAGGTTTCATATTCAAGTTGGTTTATCTTCTTTATTCTTTTTTTTAATTGCCTTTCTGTTTTGCAATCTTTTCACATGAGTCCTGGAATTAGGAGGCAAAGGAAGTTGTTCCTTTGGTCTTGTGGCTTTGAATTCGTACTTGGTCATTATCAAGTGGATTCAAGCTCTGCTACTTTAGACTTGTACTAAATCAACAATCATCCATGGCCTAACAAAAACTACCCGCTTCTGGTTTCTCAAACCCCAGATCAGTTCTGTCAATCATTGATGAAAAAACCAGTTCAGTTCTCCTGAAAGATTTGCCAAATGGGTTATGCTAATTCAAGATCTGTAAGGTACTACATCTTCTTCCCAATCCCTCATTAATATTAAATCATTACCATGTTTGGTTATAAGTCTAGTTTACACTACTTTTCAATACATTTCAGTGCATAGTATAATGAATAAGTTTGTGACTTTAACTTTCCAGATTTCAAGATGACCTTGAATTAGCAAAACCCCCCAAAGTTAACGGAGATGATAAAGATATAAAGCCCAAATACAACATTGATGGGACTCAAATACCAGAACAAAGCTCCAACAAGGATGACCATAGGCATGGCCATAAGGAGGTGTTTGGAAGGAGAGTAACATCCTTAAAATCCAAAGTTCTATCCAGAGTTTTCTCCGAGGACTACGATAGAGTGAAGAGGAAGATACTAGATCCCCGGGGGCCAGCAATTCGCCGGTGGAACAAGATTTTCTTAGTGACATGCTTAGTTTCTTTGTTTGTGGACCCTCTCTTCTTTTACTTGCCGATGGTCCGCAAGGAAGAGTGCATTGAAATCGGAATTCGACTTGAAGTAGCCCTCACAATCATTAGATCATTAGGAGATGTCTTTTACGTAATTCAGATTTTCATCAGATTCCGTACAGCTTACATAGCTCCCTCTTCTCGTGTTTTCGGAAGAGGAGAGCTTGTTATAGACTCTAAGAAGATTGCAAAGAGGTACTTGCGCCAGAATTTCTGGATTGACCTCCTAGCTGCCCTGCCTCTTCCTCAGGTTTATATTTCTCATTTGGTTTTAAAATCTGCTCCTTGTTGTGTTCAGTAAGTTGTGCCAAAATATGATCTTTCTCTTTCTGTTCTTTTTTATCTTGATTTCAGGTGTTGATTTGGATTGTTATCCCAAATCTTAGCGGCTCAACGATGACTAACACGAAAAACGTTCTCCGGTTCACCTTGATCTTTCAGTATCTCCCAAGACTGTTTCTTATATTTCCCTTGTCATCACAGATTGTTAAGGCCACTGGTGTTGTCACAGAAACAGCTTGGGCTGGGGCTGCATATAATCTCATTCTTTACATGTTGGCAAGCCACGTAAGTTGGACTAGCTTTTCTCTTATTCATGAACATATTTTTGTCAAAGTGATTAGTAGTACAAAAATTTAGTAGCATATTTTCTAATAACTGCTTCTTGGTGAGCTTATTATTCCTTTTATGCTTTGGTTAATAATGTAAAACCAGGAAAAAAAAAAAAACTTGGAAATGAATAGAAATTGGAGAGTCTATAGTATCTAACTAATTACTAAGCAAGAAAGATAAATCTAAACTCAAGAAATTCTTCTATTAGATTTTTTGTACAAAAATTAAACCTATATGAAAGGTGAAGTGTGACATTTGACTTAAAAACATCACAGGTTTTAGGTGCTTGCTGGTACCTTCTGTCAATTGAGAGACAAGAAGCATGTTGGAGAAGTGCTTGTGACTTGGAGAAGCCCATTTGTGAAAATAGGTACTTCGACTGTCACATGGCTAAAGACACCAATAGGCAGAGCTGGTTTCAGTCAAGCAATGTCACAAACTTATGCAACCCAGATAATGGCTTTTATCCTTATGGCATATATGGCGATGCAGTGACATTCGATGTAACAGTCGCAACTTTCTTCAACAAGTACTTTTACTGTCTATGGTGGGGTCTAAGGAATCTAAGGTACTTAACTGAACAATCATACATTGTTATACGATAGTTGAATATTTTATTGGATTAAGTGTTTGCAGGTTGGGCATTACTCGTGGATAAGTAGAGCAACTTGGTGCTATTTATGGAATTTTATAGACATAAATAAGTTGATTTTTAGAGTTACCATTCTTAATGTTCCTTTTAAATCCATGATTTGTGCAGTTCCTTGGGGCAAAATCTATCCACAAGCACTTTTGTTGGAGAAATCACTTTTGCGATTATTGTTGCAACTCTTGGACTGGTTCTCTTTGCCTTGCTTATTGGCAATATGCAAGTGAGTTCTATCACATTTTCCTACTATATTATTTGTTTTTAGCTCAAAGTTAAAGGGACTTTAAAATATGAGACTATAATTTCTCCGAGTTTAATCACACATTTTCGTATGGCAGAGGTACCTTCAATCGACGACTGTTCGATTAGAAGAATGGAGGATCAAAAGAACTGATACGGAACAATGGATGCATCACAGGCAACTACCTCCGGACTTGAGACAGTCAGTGCGTAAGTATGATCAGTATAAGTGGGTGGCCACTCGAGGAGTCGATGAAGAGGCTCTTCTCAAAGGTTTACCTATGGATCTCCGCAGGGATATCAAGCGCCATCTTTGTCTTGACCTTGTTAGACGGGTGAGTTTCTTTCATTTCTTAGAAATATACTCTAGCTTACATTCGTAATCATATTCTTTCTCATTTAGGCCTCTTAGTCAAAGTTTAAAAACGATTAGGTATGTCTTATCACAACGTGCTAAATAAAGGTTAATTTAGAGTACTTATTAAGAAAGCAATAGTGAAAAATGTTACCCCCCCCCAAAAAAAAAGAAAGAAAGAAAGAAAGAATTAAGGGTAAGAGGTTGCTTTTGCCGATGCTATAGCTGCTCTCAAGACGTTTTTGAAGTTGCACTAATCTCTAGTTATTTTTAATTATCGACTTTTTAGTCCAATCACTTAATGTGATAAGTGATAGATGAATTTCTCTAGTGGGGAATACTTACTGATAAATGAATAGTTCTAAATGTCATAAATATTAGAATCGAATTTATGCGAGGCTAAGACAATTTAGACATATACATCCTCAGCAATAAAAGACATGTACATAATTCTTCCTGTGACAATGTCAAATACTCAAATTGTATTATAATTCATTAGAGACAGTGTCTTAATTTTCATATTGTGACATGAAACATACCACATGCCACAAATTTGATAAAAATCAGTGTGATTGTTAGTAATAGTAGCATGCTTTTTTCCATTTAATTTTTTATTTGACATGTATGATTCTTCCAAAATGACCATGATTAGGTGCCTTTATTTGATCAAATGGACGAAAGAATGCTTGATGCAATATGTGAAAGGCTTAAACCAGCCTTGTGCACGGAAGGCACATTTCTTGTGCGTGAAGGTGATCCGGTCAACGAAATGCTCTTCATTATCCGAGGCCACCTCGATTCCTACACCACCAATGGCGGCCGGACCGGGTTCTTCAACTCGTGCCACATCGGCCCGGGCGATTTCTGCGGCGAGGAGCTGCTGACGTGGGCGCTAGACCCGCGGCCAAGTGTCACCCTACCATCGTCCACTCGGACGGTCAAAGCCATCTCAGAAGTAGAGGCCTTTGCTCTTGTGGCTGAGGACTTGAAATTTGTGGCCTCACAATTTAGGAGGCTCCACAGCAAACAACTAAGACACAAGTTCCGGTTTTATTCCCACCAATGGAGATTATGGGCCGCGTGTTTCATACAGGCCGCTTGGCGTCGGCACAAGAAACGCAGGGAGGTGGCTGAACTCCGGGCCAAGGAAAGCCCAACAGTTGCCGAGCCCGAGCCTGTGTCCCAACACAGTTCGGGCTTGGCTATGTATGCCGCAAGGCTTGCGGCGAGCACTCGGAAGCCCGCTAATAAGCATTCTGGGCCGGACTCTGGGGTTGTGAGCTCGTTGCAAAAGCCGGCCGAGCCCGATTTTTCGGTTTGCGAGGATTAACGAAAAGAGAAAAAACAAAAAGAGAAAAGGAACGAAACCCTTTAATTTGGGCTACAGTTTGTAGTAGTGATCTACGATATGGGTCGGTCCAGTCCTGGCGCCTGAGAACCTTTGGATCGCAATTCGGACCCGATATTGGAAAAAAAGTTCTACTCTCTTTTTTACTCTCATATCTTATTATTTGACACGTAGATAACTCCAATAAAACATCTCATATTTGTCAAGTAGTCAGACAAGAGAATAGAGCAAGCATTCCGCTTACATACAATCAAGAGCTAAATATGTTTGAAAACTTGGTTGGACTGTAATTTACACATAGTCAGGACTTATTATTGTTGTACATTATTTGCTTCGGGAGCTTTTTGTGTAAATTTTATTCTTTCTCTTAGGACAATCAGGATTCTTTATATGAATTGTTTTGATTGCATGAGATAATATATTAGGAGATAGTTATTAGGAAATGTTTGTAAGACTTCGGAGGATAATTTTTTATAAAGGAATGTTGTAGCCGAAGTATTTAAGTAAAGAAATGAAGGACTAATGCATACAATTCTGTTCTTTTTCGCTTTCAATGTTTGCTACATTAATTTTACTAGAAAGAAAATTAGGTTCGATGCTATAGACTGATTTGGAATTTTTTTTTTCTTGGACTATTGTTGCATTACAGTAACTTCTAGAAGTAAATTGTATATGATAAAAACAGTTAATGACATAAAAATTATCATCACTTTTAACTTTTCTGCAAAAATTAATGACTTTTGAGTTCTTACAAATTAATATCCTAACTTTTGAATTATGCAAATTAATACCGTGATAGAAGAATGCTAACAACACTCTCTTTTGCACTCTTCTAATCTCACTGCTTGACACATGAATTCTACTATGATTTGTTGTATTATTAAAATATTAAAATGATAGTGGAATCCACGTGTCAGACAGTGAGACTGGAGAGTGTAAAAGAGAATGAAAAAGAGGTGCATTTAGCATTTCTCTAATGTGATAATTGAAAGAATAAACATTAAAACTGCATAAAGGTCATAGTTCAGTGTGGTTTTTCTCGAAAGTGGACATTTGTGCCAAATATCCTTTTTTGTTTTTTTGTTTTTTTGTTTTTCTTACATGTCATTAATCCTGATTTTTTATTTTAACAATTTCATACCCGATATTAGGTATATGTTTTGTGTATAAAATACATTTGTAGAATATGTATATATATATAATATATATATATGGGCACCAATGCAGTAGGTATTTTTTTTAACCTATCTATAGGTATTGTTTTGCCCAATAAAAGTTGATAACTTACGTCTTCTTATGGTAAAAAGTGGAGAGAGAAAAATATTAAATAATCGGTATTTATTTTTATTTTTTTTCCAACAACTTAAATTATGATAGCCATTAGATCAATGATTTAACGACTAAAAAAAATAACTATCAATAAAAAAAACTACGGAAATGGGAACGTGTATATATATATATATGACATGCATGATGAAATGTATATCTTCTTTTAGGTATACTTATTTTTTTATTATATAAAAAAAGGGCATCTACGGTATATATTTATCCAAAAATGGGTATCTATCTATAAGAAATTAAAAAGAGATATCTATATAAATATGCTTAAATAAATGAGAAAACTACATCTGAATGCCCCTTTTTTGCACCCAAATGTCAATCAATATCCATTTTTTTGTTAACTAAAATCTATGCTCCTTTTTAAAACTTAAAATTTTCTTTTTCCACATTTGTCCTTCCTGTTTGTCTTCGTCCCCTCGTCCTTTGGACAACAGCCAAATCCTCTAGGTTTTTCACGTTTGAAATATCGATCTCCACCAAATTCTCACAACTCAGCCAAATTCATCGACTCAGAGCCAAATTAATCTCGTAAATAAATGGGCTTCTTACAAAATTCTAGGACCAAAGTACCAAAAATTGAAAAAAGATAGAGTGAGCTGAATTTTTTGAAAAATCCTAGATTTATTTAGAAAAATATCATTTTTAAAAGATTTTTAGAACAATATCATTTTTAATAATAGTTAAAAAATGCCACCTTTTTTTTTTTGGCCAAAATTAGTATTTTTTTTTATGATACTCGGGGTAGTATCCAATCTATACTTGAGGTAACAGGTCATACTTGAGATAACTTGATTGATTACTTTAAGTATCTGATCTCATCAATTAATAAAAAGTGGTATTTTTATACGAAATTTTAAAATAATATTTTTCTAATTAAAATCAGGAATTTTTAAAAAAGTTTAAAATCCGAGAAATTTCAATTTTTTTTTTTAAATTACCGTAAAAAAGCAAATTTCCTCTAAATAAAGAGATTTGTCTAATTTTTCCGGAGAGAAATGTTAATGGGCTTCGCTTGGTGGAAAGGGTCCACAAGAAAACAAAGCCCAAAATATTGATGGGCAATTCGGCCGATGAAGCATGAGCATCCCAGTTGATGTTGACTCTAGTATAGGCTTTATAGATACGTGGTCTGTGTTGTAAAACTGTAAATGGGCCTTTTAGCCACATGTCCCAATTTTGGATCATAGTTTGCAAAAATGAGCGTTTTCCACATTTAGTATATCAAAATATATTGATTTATTAGTTGAAAATTGATTTATTTTTTACAGAATTGATTTAATTTTTCATTAAATTGGTGTAAAAAATGGTCCTTTTTAAACTGATTTTAAATAAAGGCCATTTATTATAAATACTCATTGTAAATTGGGTTCACATCTGACTGTGAAAGAACCTCAAGGGTCCATACACGGTACTTATTTGAGAATGAGATTGGCAAGAATACTAAAATAACTAATAATTCTAATAAAGTTTGTCTATACCTATTTTATCCAAACGGTTGTTAGGATTATCGAACCGAAAACGAACTGTATCAAATTTAAATGGCCAGTTCCCCAAAATCAGCGCAGCCGAAAAGAGAGAGAGAAAAATAAAATAAAATAACAAAAGGGACACACAAGTTAGTGCCCTCCTTAAAGTTAGAACATGTTTTCCACTGTCCCAGAAGAAATTAAACAAAGGTTAAAACGTGTTTTACTCGTGCTTCCAAAAATCCCAAGGCTTAAACATATTTAATGATTTGTAAAAGGTGAGCTTAAGACAAATGCAAGTGATATAGTTCCAAGCACTTTTATTTGACCTCACCAACATATGTATTAATTAAGCTCAACCAAAATCATACATATTGCACTTTATCATTGATTTAGTACAAAGGAACATCATGAATATGCCTTTGGTTATCATTTTAGAGTAGTTCCACCTTTGTCATTGCTTTATTAATTCTTAATATACCTAACTATAGTTTTGTCATTTTCAATAATTCCTCAAGCAGCAAGCTACACATTTTTCTTCCTTCTTTTTCACCGCTATCCATTTGACCAATAGTAAAGATTCCTTCACTCTTTTCTTTGCTTTAGCACAATAGATGTTATAGTAAATACCTTTTTAGGGCAGCAAATTTCTCTCCAAGCAGATGGGACAAATACCAAGTTCGAACTTTTATTTACCTTCATAACAAGAAAAGGATTTTTTGGCCCTTTTGACCCATAAATCTAGGGATTGCTGAGGCCTTATGATGGGCTTATGGTAGCCAATGGCCGAAGCAGTCTATACCTTTTAACTTTCTTGGCATGGGCTTGACAGCATTTGTCATGCAAAAAGAAACAAAATTATAATATTATATTTATCTGTGCATGTATTTTGCAAGTGGGAGGTTCAAGCTTCAAACTTGTTCTACTTATGTATGCAACCACAAAATGACATCTTTTCAATAGTAGCTAGAAATGTGAATTCTTAAGTTAATTTGAAATTGTAAAATGTTCTAAATATTTTAAAGATGGTTACTAGCTTAGCACTTAGCACTTAGCAGTTAGCAGGGTTGTTAATCGTATACTTACTTTCAATTGTTGAGATGATGAGATCCAAAGTTACAATCTCCACCTCTTGTAAAAAAAAAAATGTAATATTTAAGGACGCAAAATTAAGAGTGCCACGCATATACAGCAACTAGAATAAGATTATAAGTCTATTATTCTTTAATAGTTAGTTACGTATCAATGACATAATATTGATTCTAAAACAATCATGAAACGGAAACCAAGCATATAAATATTTTCATTAGCCTAAAGTATCTTATAGAATGAATATTAGACCGATCAAGGGTATGCACGGGATTGAGATGAGATTATAAGGGTGGTAGACATATTCATCAGATTCACCTCAAAAAGAGGGACAAAATCAATAAAAAGGAAACATGAACTGGGTCCCTGAGGACATCGTCAGAGTCCACACGTTACTCTAAAATACATGACCAACTTTTTAAGGGACATTTCAATATTTCATGGGTCCAATTGTCCCAGTCAGAACACAAGAGCCAATTTTCATTTTTTGGTGTGAGCCTAGTCATTTGCAGCTGGACCCCACTTTGACAATCGGCCTGGCCTTGGGTTAGAATGGGAGTAGTTCCTCGCAAATTTATAAATCCAAAAAAAATAGGTATAATTTCACATAATAAAAAGTACTTGATTATATACCAGCTAAAATTACCTTTCTAATAAAATATTTTCAAAAATTGGGAGTTATATTATAAGAGTTATAAATAGTAATGGCATCTAAACTATACTCATTATATCATTTTGGTTTTTAAATTTTTGACTTACATAACAATAATCTCTGAATTATGTAATTTTTAGAATAATGATCTATTTGTCACAAATTGTTAGTTTTATAATAGAAAATAACTATGGACAAAGCATATAATTAGGTATTATTTACTTTTATAAGTCAGAATCTTGTTTTCAGTCATAGTTTTCAAACTATATGCTTTTTACATGACTCATTTCTATTTAAAATTTAATGGTTTATGGAAAAAAAAAGTCATTACTCAATAATTGCATAAGTCTTAATAGTTTACTGTGTAAGTTGAAAATTCGGAGTCTCACTCTTGACTATAGTTACCAAACTGTGTATTATGTAATAACGTGCTTTGTAATAACCTATTTCTGTTAAATATTTAACAGTTTGCGATTGACAAAAATATAATTATTGTAATAATTATTACATAATTCAAGGATCATTACTATATAAATTGAAAGTTCAGGGGACAAAGTAGTACAATGAATATAATCTATGGGTCATAAGAAAAACTTCGGTACTCCAAGAAGAATATGCTAAGTAAGGGACAATCATATAAAGAAAGTACTAATGATTCTACCATCTGGGTCAATTGGCGCTTATTTTTTCCACATTATATAAGTGGTTGTAGTTTAAAATATGGAAGGATTCCATGACCTTGATTAGTACTAGATATGACATTGGAATAGAGTTCATAAAGCCACATTCATTGTAGAAAATCTCTACTGCATTAGAATATATTGTTCAATAAACTTGACTATATTTAATTAAAAAGATGATTAATTTTTACCTGCCTTGTGAGGGAGGGAATTAAATTTGAAGATTAACAATTAAAACAAAACAAGGGCGGCTTACCTAATTGTCATGCAAATTTGTGAGAAAAGGTCTATCATGTCAATTAGCCTCAATGATAATCCAAATTAAACTTACCAAATATCAACATATCTTTGTTCATATACCAATTGGAGAATTTCTCGTCATATTTGCTGTCTCATTTTTGGAGAGCAAGGTAACAATCAATGAATTCACGGATTAATATTTAAGAGTCTTTTTCAAACAATTATAAGTTTGGTAATTTCTTGCATTGCCTTCCTTCAACGGCTAGGAACTACTAAATAGCTAGCTTGTTTTGACATATTAAGCGACCGAAAAATACCACATTTCACGAATATTCATGTCACAACTGCCGCCCCCAGAATGGCAAAAGTTCCGGTTTTAACTTTCGACGTGTTTCATGTGTTTAAGGATGAGTTTGGATATTAAGTTAATTATCAAAGAATTAATTTTAATGCTAGTGATGTTGTGATAATAAGTGACATTATTTTCAAATGAAAACTGTTAAAGGGTATATATAGTGCTTAACATCACATATTAATAAAAATATTAGACTCACATACCTCTAAACCGAAAAAGGCTGATCATATACAAATTAGAAGTATGGTATTTATTCTTTTTATTAACATGTGGTGCTCACATGTTAAACATTACAGGTGCTTATAGCATCCACTTTCGAATTGGAATGCCACATGACATTTCACCATTTGCCACATAAGTGGTAATATAATTCCTAGTCCTAATTTCAATTTCCATCTATGCAAAGCAATCTTCGTCGTACAAGGAAAAACCTAATTGAACATCCTTTGAATTACTTCTTCAGTTCGGGGGAAAAAGAAAATTGTCTTACCAGATAATAAATTTCAGCATTCTAACAGTCTAAAAGTTTGGGACAGAAACGCGGGATCTCTTAGTCTAACTAAGGTTCTTTTATATGAAATATTAAATCAGTTATCACCAAAGAAATGATCGATAATTATTCTAGTTTGGTTTATTGATCTATTGGCCGGTTTTAGAGTTGGAATAAGTATTCTTGCTAGCTAGGTACTAAACTAGTTGGAATAATATTTATAACCAGCCCTAATGCTTCATCTTTGAGTTTGATTTTTATTTAAAAGAGTTAATTACAAAAAAAATATCTTGAAATTTGGCCTTTATGCAATTAAACCCTATATATGTTTTGATTTCTGTGAAAACATATTTCCACATTTTGAAATTTAAAAAATTTGTACCGTACTTCCATATTTTACCCAAGTTATGTTAGTCCAAATAATGCTTTTTTGTAGAGTGTGGATTATAAATTTTTTAGAAATAGATTTATCAAAAATATGGACAGAAGTACAAATCTTTTAAATTTCAAACTACGAACGTATTTTTTTATTTTTTGCAAAAACTAAAACATAAGAGTTAAATTGCAGAAAGACTAAACTTTTTTTTATTATTTTTTTAATCCTATTTAAAAATTAAAAAGAAGGCAAGTTCCATTTCATGTAGATCGAAGTACTGTAGACCATTTCAAGTGGCTAAAGGGATACTATTTTGTCCTCATGATCATGTTAAAGGGATACTATTTTGGCCTTTTTGCATTATGACAATCCGACTCAACTGATCAACAAAGGGCATGCCCACAATGAAACATTGCTATGCTCAGTACATAGGACAGCACTATATATAGCTAGTTAGCCTTATAGCCATATTATAAATACATAATGCCATTCGAATTATAATCAGTTCCTTTTGGATGAAGGTCAATAATATAATCGATTACCAAGCTTGACAAAATCTTGTAATGTAGGTTGAAAGAAATTAAACTTGATGATCATGATTGGTGTCGGGTAATTGCTAGGTAGGTTGCTGTTAATTATTTGTTCCATATAATATTTGGATTAATATTATTGATGATTGGACCCTTCAACAACTAACAAAGTAGTCGATCGATTGATCCCAAATATATGTGGTCTTACTCTGCATAGTGAGCACATATAACTTTGGAAAGTTCTTTCAATTAATTATGGGAAAACCCCACACTCTTGTTTAATATGCGCTAGCTACCATGTGAGAATGCTTACAAATTATTAAGTTCAAGATTATAATGTATAACCATATAAAAGGCATACACAAGTACAGAATTTTCAAAGGTTGTTCATTGATTAGATGTACATGTTAATGATTGATATTACATCCTTATATATATGGATATATATGCCCATATATATATATATATGTATGTAAATACAAGGAAAAAAGAAGCTAAATTGAAACTAATAACTTTTGATCTTCCATACTCCATAGTCCAATATTCCTTCCCATAATATATGGAGGCTAGGAAAAAAAAAAAAAAAAAAAAGAGATCAAACCCATCTTTTAGAGTCTTTCCCGGCAATTTTATTTTGAATAAGTCATAGCTATCTCTTTGAAAAGTTGACTTATATGTAATTTTAATTATAGGTGCATGCAGGTGGATTTGACTAATACCAAATCTTAATCTGTAGGCTTTTAATCTATTTGAGTTATTGGTCATAACTAGCATAATCGTTTTTTTTTTTTTTTTTTTTTTAAAGAATCTCATTTTTCCAATTTTTAATGAAAAATTGTATATGTTTTTCCTTAAAAAAAAATTGCATCTTTCTAGATTTAATTTCGTTCTTGTTATAAGATTACAAAGTAAAATGAAATAATTAATCTACAATAAAGGAAAATAATATATATTTATAAAAACCAAATTCCCACGGATTTGTGTAATTATGCTAGTGTATATTCATAAGAAGTTGTACTAATTATGTAAGGAGGAAAAGATGAAAAGTTTATGCGGCCAAAAGGAAGAAAAAAAAATCACTTTTTTAGAAATTCTTCTTTTGCTTCTTCTAATTTTTCGTTCAGGTGTTGTTGCTCCATTTTTTTAGTCTTTTTTTGGATACTATTATAGCTGATTCTCACCATATAATTAAAATGAGTATATTCAAATATAATTAAAATGAGTATATTCAATTATTAGATTGTTCTTTTTGATAATTCTAATTAAGGATAAAATTGTAACTAAAATTATGAATGTACATAGTTAAATTGTTGATGAATTTAGAACTTCCCTAAATAATGTCATTCAATATCATTGATAATGAGAATAATCATAGTTATAGGAAAAAAATAATATGGGACGTTGCCACGTGACATAAGACAGATACTTTAGCACTGGTTGTGGAATATAGTATGGTTTTCTATTGAATTATTTTCACTTTTGGATTTAAGATCAAAATGTACTTTAAAATACATATCAAGTGAGACTAGCAATATCTCAACTCTGGACAGCATTAGCACTCTATTAATCTCTCTATATCCTGATAAACAGCATGTTATATTTAAGAAGACTCTTATATGGTAATTATTCAATTTACATTGTCAAATTATAATCAAACAGCTAGTATAAATGTATTGGGCCAGTCTCTAACAAATAGTCTTGATCGATCCTCGACGTTTCTAAACTGTTCTTCGTTCGATCGCTGACGAAGGCAGGGAGGACACCTATAAGGTTATAAAGACCCCATTGCTTAAGTCAGAAATCAAATTGACAAAATTTTGGTAAGTAAAAGACTTTCCAATACTTAAGTAAAAAATCAAATTAGCAGAAATTAGTTATTCACGGATGAATTATATACATTGGTCAATAGATCAAATGTCTTTGCATTCTCTTATTTTACATGTGTTATCAATGGTATCAAGTTTCAAACTAAAAATTACAATGTCTAACGAAAAACTCAGAATTATGATATTCGTGTTCCCGATTGTGGATGAAAATAATTTTTATGGTATTCTAGATTAGGTTCTCGAACTATCATATATGAAACGATACCTAGTTTTGCTATTAGATGCAAATGTTTGACACTAATTCGAAGAAGAAACAAATTCAACAAGACGGTATATATTCACAAATGTATTTGTGGGTACTCAATAGTACAAGAGTAAGCTGTTTAATTACATTAATCTCACAAGCATACCTGATCTACTCGGTAGACACTCGTTATAAACAATTTTAATCCTCGCAATATATTAGAATTTTCTGATATTGAGAAAAATGTCGAAAGTTTTTCAACAAGCAATGACATTCCAATTTTGCAAGAATCAAATTCTTCTTCATTTCATATGTGAGTAGATCTTTTGAAGATAGACGATATTTGATTTCATTTTAAAGATGTTGAACTTGAAAATGTCAATAATGTTAATGAATTACTTCGAAACTCTCGTGTTATGATCATAGTTGATTTCTCGGTTGATGACGACAAATTTGAAGATAACGCACTAGAAGAATATAATGATGAAGAGATATAAATTGCTATAGAATAGTAGTAATGGGGCAAGATGAAGCATCCTCTAATGAAAATAGTTAACTTGTAAATTATTTGACTTTTCATATTTTTATACAGTATGTTTTGTATTTTTATATTTTTTTTTTTTGGGCAGTATGTCTATGTAGGGAGTGCTCCCAGTGAGAAGGAACCGAGGAAGACAAATACGTCAAAGTTGATGGTCCATGTAGTGCGATGCAAGGTTAGGCAAGTCGGTCCTAAAAAATAAAAAGTTGTTTAACAATATGTTAGCCTAATATGTTAGAGATACTTTCCCGGCCATCCACTTTGTCTAGGGAAAATACGAAGAAGGAGGATATAGAACTCATTTTCCTACAACTACTAGTAAGCAATGTATATATCCACTTTTCGTGAATTATACAAATATATATTATGTATACAACACTATTAGCTATATATACATATGTATATAGCATGAGCTTTTACGGACCGCCCCTTTACACGTGGAGATGATGAACTTAGTAAAATTCAATATATGTAAAAGAATTATGTAGCATATTTTTATTATATAGACCAGTGACAAGGATCATACTAATTAATTTGGTAACGTATGTATAAATATAAAATATTATAAATGTACATATATATGCTGATGATGGACGATGCTAATTCATCTCAATGGAACACATGCATTTAGTTGTAGCTCACATTATATGACGCAAATAATAAGCTAAGCTAGGATTGACCAATCTATAGTAGTATAACTCAATTCAGCCATGTGCGGCCAAGGAATGGAGGAGACAGCTTCACATGCACAAGTTTTTTCAATCTCAAGTTCTCTCTCTCTCTCTCTCTCTCTCTCTCTCTCTCTCTCCCTCCGTGCAGGAATTAATGCATTATCTTGTAAATGTAATGATCAATCGTTGATGGTGTCTCATTTTCCACTCGTTATGTTTTGCTTTTCCCATTTTCTTCTTCTCATTTGTTTTTCAATATATGTATATATATTTTTAAGTTGGGAGGTTTTTCTATTCCCAAACATGATCGATTAGAGGATTTTTTTTTCTCTCTCTCTTTTTTTTTTTTCGCTTGCATGCGACTGATGAAGGAATTACCATCCATGAAATTGGCAACTTAGTTTGACCCCAGCCTCAACGAGTTCATAAATTGAGCCTACATAGTTCCTAGGTAGTTAGGTTTATATCAAATGTTGTTTTTGTTTGCATCAATTCTATCTTTTCTACAACTCACGCTTTCTTAAACCATGTTTTTATTTTTATTTTTATTTTTTTTTCCAACAAAGTACAGTACGTATCCTCCTGATAATAAAGTCATGGAATACTACGTACACTAGCTAATAAGCAAATAAATATATTTGTATAAGGGGGACTCGAGAATTAAATTTTGATTTAACCATCCACGAGCCAAAGGAAACATAAGGAAATTAGTTAGTTATTTTAATTTAAGAATATTCTATGTATAAACAGTTGAAAAGAAAAAAAAAAGAAAAGAAAAAGGTTAGTTTAGTCGTTTAAGTTACTGATAAACCGAGTGTGGTAGCCTAATAATAAGAAAAAAAAAGCGCTAGGCGTCGTCGAACTCAAGCGGGCGAGAGGCGGCGGATCCATCCTTACCTTTGTTACTTTCTTCTAAACACTCCATGAGGGCTGATAGAGGATCACCCGGCCCATCGAAACGGTGTCTAGGTTATGATAGAGAGCTAGTTATCTCAGGTCGCTTTTATTAACCATTTTTTCCAAAAAAAAAAAAAAAATAAACAAATTATATTTATTAGAAGAAACAGCATATGATAAGAATTTAGAAAACAAAAATAAAAATCACGACACGAGTTGTTTTTAAAGTGGGGATCATTCAGAGATTATAACTAAAGAATATAATGCCGACAAGTTGAAATTACATCATTCATTTCCCATGTCTTTTGGCTTGTTTTAAGTACTAACGAGGAAATATAACAGAAAAGTGCAACTAACCGAATATATACCTATTCATGTTACCTGTTTAGTTAACTTTATGCATATATACATAGATCAAATAAGTCCGACAGAGAGAAAAAAACCATATAGAAATATAAGAAAATTCTGTCAAACTGAATAAGTATATTGAATTTTTTTTCTTTGAATATATAGATATATCAAACATCGATCGAATCATTTTAGCCACCACCGAAAGGAAAAGTGCAACTATTAATGAATGTTGTGGAAATAGATATATAGATACATCTGTTTCAAGTCAGAGGGTTTACACGCACATGTGTATGATGAATAAAGATATCAATTGCTTATCACCAGTTACGTGTAGAGTTTTGCTTGCTACATGATATATATTTTTCTTGAGGGATACGATATTTATTTTTGGCCCTATGATTATTTTGGTTATTTATATATATATAGATATTCTTTAATTTAACAATATGGCTCGGTCCAATCGATATTAATCAACCGGAATATAGAAATATATGTATAAAGATAGTGACAGGAAATTTTAGAAAATAAGAAATAATACGGAAAAAAAAAAGATAGTGACAGGAAGCCAAGAAGAAAATAATGAGACATACATTCTCTCTGGAAGTCGGTGGTCACTTTTGGTCCACATTGGAACAATTTGTTTGTCAAAAAGTTGACAGCCACAGCACCTTCTAGCCCATCCTTATTTATTTCGAACGGTTCTTTTCACTCTTTTTTTTGACCATTTTTTATTTTATCTTTTAACTATATATAATGACTCTATTATTATTAATTAATTTAGAAGTGGCTTCCATATAATTTATAAAATTATATGTATTATGTTTATTATTATTTTTTTTTTCAAAGTGAGCTTAACTAATAACCTTCATTTTTTACAAAAAAAGAAAAATAATTCAAGCACCCATGAGTCGAACTCATGACCTAATACCTAACTCTTAACCTATCTTATGACCTAATACCTAACTCTTAACCTATCTTATCTACTAAGCTAACCCCTGTGAGCAATGTATATATGTTTATTTAAAGACGCACAGAAGGGTGATATATACTTTAGGCCTCCAAAGAAATAGGGATTACAAATGAAGAAGATGGAAGATACTATAGCTATAGCTAGTATCAGTAGTATAACTCATTGCCAAAAGGTTCTCAAGGCGTTTTCAGTTCACAAGTCCCCACGATCAAAAGTAAATGAAGAACTCTATGTCCTCTCCAAATAATTTGCTCACTGTTAATTTTAAGCGAAAAAAAGAAAAGAAAAAAGGGTAGGAGGATTTTTGTTAGACTTAAATAATGCAAAACCTAGATATAAATTAATTTTACGTGTACTTAGTGCTTCTTTCTTTTTACCGCAAAAATCCCGTTACTTGCATGCTTATAAAATTATAATTATTGTATATAGTTATTCCTTTTTTTTTCCTTCCCTCTATTAGTGTTGGTGCTCATGGCGCAGATTCTTTATCTATTTTATATGTCATATTACCGTCCAATCAATAATATTTTAACACATCATTCAAGAATAATCAGTTAAATGCTTATATTTTTAAGTTAACACGTCATCTCAAATACATTTAAAAGAAAATTTCTATTCATTAATCAAATTTTTACTTTACGTTTACAAAATAATTTACCGGTAAATTATCATGAGTTTTACCAATGTTTTTTTTTTCCTTTTTAACTGGGAAGGAAAAAGAAAAAAAAAAGAAAAAAAAAACAAATTTTTTTTTAATTATAATTGTAAAATTGGACATCTATTATATGTAGTTTCCCTTCATTATTCCTACATATTTGATACTCAAAGAGTTCTTATTTTTCAATAAAATCACCTCTGCCGAAGGAATATATATATATATATATATGGGTACCAATCTAATATAGATATTATTTTTTTTTACTTATCTATAGGTATTGTTTTACCAATTAAAATTAGTCACGACTCACATATGTCTTTTTATGGTAAAAAGTAGAAAGAGAAAAATATTAAATAATGTATATATATATATATTTTTTTATTTACTCAAATTATGGTAGCCGTTAGATCATGATCCAAAGGCTAAAAAAAAATATGTATCGATAGGTTAAAAAAAATATCTATTAGATTGGCAACCTATATATATATATATGTATATGGCACCAATTTAGTAGCTATTTTCTTAACTTATGTATAGGTATTGTTTTACCTAATTAAAATTTATCTTATATGTCTTTTCATGATAAAATGATAGAGAGAGAAAGAGTATTAAATAGTGTATATTTATTATTTATTTTTTAAACTACTCAGATCATTATAGTAGTTAGATGATGATCTAACCGCTAAAAAAATACTTATTAGATTGGATCCAAATATATATATATATAATTTTTTTTTTGGGATATAGATCACAATATAGAGTAACCAACTAATAACCTTAATATTTTAGCCCAATAAAAAATGCATGAATGATGTAAATACAAACATATAGCAAAACACTATGCAAAGATCAAAAGAAAATGAACCACTGTACAAGCAAAAAGAGAAACAAAATTTGGCTCCTGAAGAACAGCTTGAAAATTGTTGGTTTGCATCATATTGGCCACCAGTTAAATATTTATTTTTCTGTCCAATTTTTTTTTTTGACTTTTGTTTTTGAATAAATTAGCCTTTTCTCGCTATATTTTTTAGTTAAATTTTTTTTAAAAAAATCTTGGTTAGTAAGTCCAAGTTCATTAAACTGGTTGATGGTGGTAAAATTCATTCGCTCATTTTGTAGCTTATATAGGGCCTACAAAAGGTATTTGTATTTTTATGGGATCCATATTTCAGAAAAGAGATAATTATTATATTATTATTTATGAATATCAGTCTAATTATATTTCAAATCAAGTATTATCTAGTAAGTATCTTATTTTAACTAGATTACCCAAAAATAATTATTATTAATTATCTAATTAATAGAGTTTCCTATTTATTAAACACCTCTTATTTGCCTATAAATTCATAATCTTCTTCTTCATTCTATATCTCCTTATTCTATTCTATTCTCTCCACACAGTATGTATAAAAAATTAATCTCTATAGCCATCCTCTTTATTCTCCTATGTAGTTTAATTAACTGATTTTTTACTCTGTTCTCATGAGCATAACTTAAAAAATTAACCAATTTTTTCTGAATACAAGATTACAAGTGGTTAAAGACCTTTATAAATTCAATTGTAAATTTTAATTTATAATGGGTCGCTTGTTTATTTACAATTATCAGCGGAAAAACATGTATAACTGTAGGAGTAGGCCATAGGATGGTTCAAACATTGGCCATGGTGTTGACTATTGCTAGGTATTGGAGTTGATTAATTCACACAAGTTAGAATTTTGGAATGAAGAAAAGGAAGTAGAGTCACGTCAGAACTTTATTTCAATTAGAATATCAAATGCCTTTGAATTTTTGTCTTCGCCAGTACTAATTAAGCAACTACTAGTAATTTTGAGTTGATTAATTATCTCCTCTAATGAAGGACGACCGACAAGATTTTGACATGGCACCCGAAACTCTTGGAGTTTGCAAATTTAATGACATAAATATTTATATATTGTACCTTTATACTGTATCTATTATATATCTTCTTTTGTGTTTTTATATGTTGAAAATACAATAAAGAAAACTATCCTTAATTAATTATATCAATTAATTAAGAAGCTGTGTTGCTTAAAAATGATATGGGTTTCCCTAATTTGGATCGTGTATGGTACTAGTTTCAAAATCCACGCGCAGCATTTTATTATGGGCACCAATCCAGTAGGTATTTTTTTTTTACCTATGCATAGGTATCAATTGGCCAATGAAAAATTTTTTTACATATTTTTTTATATTAAAAAGTAGGAGAGAGAAAAAGCATTAATGATGCACGTCTTTTCATGCATCCCATTTTAGCCGTTAGATCATTGTTAGATGATGATCCAACGGCTAGAAAAAAAATACCTACACATAGGTAAAAAAAAAAAATACCTACCGGATTGGCAACCTTTTATTATATATATATATGTATATATATATATATATATGGTTGCCAATCTAGTAGGTATTTTTTTTTTTATCTATGTGTAAGTATTTTTTTTTAGTCATTAGATCATCATCTGATGGTGATCTAATGGCTATAATGAAGTNTTTTTTTTTTTTTTTTTGAAGGGGTAAAGATAGTTAATTACTATGGTCAATTAGGAAAAGAAAAAGAAACGTAGATAAATATTGATGGATGAGAAGTGAATGCTAACTAGCTAGTCATGAGATCACATGTTTATGACTTATATGTAAGACTTGGAACATATATACTTAGAGAACAATAATTTGAACACAGTATGGTCAAGAAAGTATTCAAGATTCCTAGATCTTTTAAGAGATGGTTTTAGAAAAAGTTGATAGCTTTTGTCATAAGAAGAGAGTTAATTTGGAAAGAAAAAGAAAAAAAAAAGCAGTTACAATATGAACAAGTGGCTTGCATTACCATGATCCATACATATCATGCATAAAGCACAATGGCAGGAGACTTGTTAATGAGCTTTTTAAAGCTTTAAATAAATAATTATGTGAATTCATAATCAAACCTAAATAAAGTTAGTTTGAAAGCCCTTCAAAAAGGTACAAAAGGTGTTTCGAAGGCATAATGTCATTGTATTTTGACAACCTCCTTTCTGTCATTATCTTCTAAAACATCAACAACCATGTAGTACTCTTTTCTTTTGGTTGGTTAAGTAATTCCATATTCTTTTGATTAATGCCATTTCACAAAAGTGCATTGGTCCACATATAGAGTACGTTTCAAAGATGAAATACTGTGCAGGTCGGCCTAAATACATTTGAAGTGTATTAAAGTCATGTTGAAAGGAATATCTGCCTTATCCCAAAAGGGTTTAAACCCCGGACAAATTAACCACTAATATGTTAGAGTTGACTCCCGTACGCAAAGCTTGACTTTTCTAAATTAATATGATGTTCATGCTCCAAAATCTAGTTTATATTAAGCAATTCTAAAAATCAGATAATTAATTATGTACGCATTAGTTTTACTTCGTGATCAATACTTTCTTTGTTATTGCACGTTAAGTTCATTGATGAACTTTCTCACATTACTAAGGGAGAAAAGTACACACAATTAAATTAGTCAACTTAAAATAGATTAGTTACATAGGATATGCACATTCTAAGCTTACGACTCCAATCATGGATATATCCTTCGAGAACTAAAACTACCCTTTTAATTTGTAATTATATGCAAAAAAAAAAAAAAAAAAAAAGTAAGCTATATTCTTATATGTGTATACATATGCTTATGCATATACATATAGCATGTCATCATGAAGAGATTTTATATCATGTCATGAACAGAGTAATTTGTTATTCATTGTTGAGCTAATGAACTAGTATCTCCATTCTAATTAATAATAAAACCCAGCTTTTTGGGTGAAGGAAGAATTATATATATATATATATATATAGGTCAAGAAACTTTACGAATGGATGATCAGCTAGTACAAAATGTTTAAATATAAATATAATATATATAATGGTTACCAATCTAGTAGGTATTTTTTTTTACCCATGTATAGATATTTTTTTTTAGCCGTTGGATCAATCATCTAATGGTGATCTAACGGCTAAAATAATGTGCATGAAAAGACGTATATCATTAATGTTATTTTTCTCTCTTACTTTTTAATATGTAAAAATGTACATGATAAATCTTAATTGGTCAAAACAATACCCATATATAAGTAAAAAAAAAAAATACCTACTGGATTGGTGCCCATATAATATATATATATATATATAAGCCATAATCCAATAAATTTCTTTTATAGATTATTTTTTTAGCCGTCGGATCATTATCTAACGATTACCATAATTTGAGTAGTTAAATAATAATAACAATAAATACATATTATATATTTAATGTTTTTCTTCTCTACCTATTACCATTAAAAGACGTACATGATGAATTTTAATTAGGTAAAATAATACTTATAAATAGGTAAAAAAAAATTCATGTATATATATACATCTCTATTCTTCACTATAGTATCAAAAACCTAAAGCACAAAAAAAAAAAAAAAAAGATCTTTGTTGATTTTTACGTGAACTATAAGGTGCATGGATCGTGTTGAACAAATGGGTGTGGAATGCATGTTCTTTTAGAATACAGATGCATGTTTCTGGTAACAGGGACAAAACGTGACCTTAACAATTAGTATTTGTCTTTTAAGTGGAGCTTGAAAATGGCCATAATATTATATGAGGACAGATTTCCGTTCTTTATCACATGATATAATTCGTAACACATAAACATGGATATGTTTGTAGTGGGGAATGAAGAAATAATGGATATGATCAGTTATCTCTGAGTAGGAATCCCACCATTTTAAAGTGGAACCCTTGTATATTAGCAAATGCTCAAAGAAGCATTATTATTCATTTATTCACTTTTTTTATGATGAGAAGTACTCCAACAAACAAGGTAATTCCGGATTCCTTGAAAAGACTTAGAAAAGTGAGACCACTCCCGCCTACCAAACAGAATGTATCACTTGTTCAATAATTAGCAAACCATATTTGACTAATTTATTGTTGGGTTTTTTTTTTTCCTTTTTTAATCTCTTAATCTTTCTGTAATAAATTATTCTTTCATTTTTTTATTTTTTTTTGGGTGTGTTAGGACGTGTACAGTTTTCCAAATTGTATCTACACAGATTAGGGACGTATTTCTTATGATTAGGCCCCCGTATCTCTCATTTCCAAGTAATGTGAAACATTACAATCATCCAAGTTTAGGATCTAATAGCCTCGTTAGCATCATTCCTCATGTTATCTTTTATATGTCCCGCACCTTTGATTCGGATTAGCTCTTATACCATTTGTTAGAATATATCCTAGTAATTAGAATTATCTCACATATCATTTGTTAGGACTTATTACTTATGGTGATATCGTTCATTTTGGCTTTATTATTTTACGGTTTTCAAAAATCTGTCTACATACTCAAGTTAAGAGCATCTTTCTTTATAAGATCCAAATACAATGCGGTGAGGGGATTTAAGGCATATCTTTATTATTGACAATGAAAAACCTAAGGTATCTAGGAAAATTGATATGGTAAATATTAGGTAGTCAAATTTCAATTTCTTTTTGTTAAAAAAATAAGGGATGTGGGATTAGAACTTCAAATTTCAATAATTAATATTGGCCACGTATGTTTACTAGTTGGTAAATTAGGAAATGAGTAGAAAAGATAATAGAGGAGAATAAGAAACATTAATGAGTAGAAAAAATTAGATTCATTTTCATGTGTATCTAATTGGTATGTAAATTCATGAAATAAAAATAGAAAAAAACTCATTCTATTTTCTGAATTAGTAAACACGCTTTAGATGTAGTGTAGTTACTAATCACGATATGCCTGCAACCACATTAGGTGGTTAAAATTAACTAATATTATATGCTCTATATATATATATCAGTATCAGCACATTATTTCCATATATTTTGTGCACAATTTCTTTTTATTTGGTTGTTAGCAGAACAAAATAGTTTGATAAGATGTTTGTCATTATGGATTAATATTGTAATTAAATTTTTGTGTTGAATTTATTATTGCTATTCTGTATTATAGGATACTACGTACTAGTTATTGTAAGTTATGACTACATATTATGACATTCTCATATTTTGATTTCCAAAATAAAAAAAATACCATATATAGCAATATTTGTGATAATAGTAAATTTATATTAGTACATAAAGATTAGGTGGTTTCATGTAGGGAAGCAAAATTTTTTTGGAGTTCATTGATCTTGCCGAAGGTCTGCATATACAACACAAAATGACTTGAGACAAACTGAACGAGATCATAGCACACTTGGAAAGGAGAATTCAATCATCTTATCTTTTAAACTTTGTGCAATATATATTTCTACATTTGGAGAAGCCAGTTTGGGACCACGTATATATTCCATAAATGCAGAAACCAATTTGGCCACTTACATTTATCACATAAGAGGCGTCGTTTCCTCATTGGTCGTATATATTACGAAACATAATGAGATGATTATTTTGATTTAAAAAAAAAAAAAAAAGAAAGCCCCCAAAAAAAAACTTCCTTTTTTTTTTTCTTTTTTTTTTCCCGGGGTTAAATGAGAGATTAATAATGATTAATGACCCGATAGAGGAAACGCATAAATGTCCATAACTTGTGTTTCTTGGGGGAAGGTACACGTGTCACACAAGGGACGATTGACAAGCTTATCCTCTGCAAATTTATTTATTTATTTATTTTTAACTTATAGTTATATCCAAATGTCGTATTAAACTTGTGTCTGTTTTTCAACCGTACGTCTAGATTTTATGGATGGAAGACTTGAAATCTCAACATTACGTCCCTTCAAATGCCGGAGGACGTGGACACAATTAAGTACTAAATAGTGGATTTTATCTAATTAGGAATATTAATTAGTGTCAATAATATGTTTAAAGAAAAAGTGGGGTTTCACGTCACTTAATTGCAAAAGATATAATACCACCTAAAAGCATCTCTCACATTGTGATGATGATTTAACTAGCCAAGAAATTCTGATCAATTGATAAGTATTGACGTTCATTTTAGTCAACAACGATAATAAAAATTTCTAGAGCGAAACTGCGATGTAACAGTGAATTAAAAGTAAAGAATACAACGTATATGTGGATCGAGTACTAGATTTGCCTACATATTTCATACGATGTTTTCACTGTATATGATAGTTCACTATGATATAGTTGAGAATATAATTCGAGGAGTTCTACTAATCAATTAGTTTCATATTGTAACTAAAAGTACATCATATATTGGTCACAAAAACTAGTATATTTAGTAATTATTAAAACCTTTAGGCCATGAACATCTTAGTAATTTATTACACACTCACAACATTTTTATATATATGATATAGCTAATACTTTCAGTCACAAAAATTTATAACACATGTAGTCACAATTGCACACATGACACGTATACATTTATACACAATATGTACACTAGGAGTCATGTAAAATCGAAATATAAGTCTTCATTTATAAATAACATATTTCGATTACCTTAACATTACTATAGACTACATGTCAATTAGGGTAGCATGCACTTATATGCAGATCTTAATCATCCCACACACAACACATGTTTATATGTACATCAAATTAATCTGAAATTACGTAATCACACGCATGTTACTATTTCGTTATTACAATTTGGTAAACTTTTTTATACCTATTGTTATAATACCTAATCTTACAACATATTCGTATATATCAAAGAAAAGAGAAAATTACATGATAACTTTTGAAAGCATGTGTGATTATTAAGTTTGCAACCACAATGGTAACTTTGAATGAAGTAAAATGTAGAAGTTATGGATGGGTGGGGTATGAGAAAATCTGCCTAGCCAGCATGCATTGGGAAGAGATCTTAGGGTGTAATGAAGCAAAGGTCGGCTGTTGGTAGGACTGGAATTATTTTTCTTCCCTTCGGATCCCAACTGATGAGAGACAACACTGCACCAAAAAGATAGAACATTTATCCCCCACCTTAGCTCACCACCCCATGTCGTCTATATTTTACTACATGAAAACCCTAGCTATATATATATCTAGTATATACAACATTCAGAATAAAAAAAAACAAATAATATGATCTATAGCTTCATCATCATACACATATATAACTTGTTTTTAAAGACAAAAATACATAATTATAAATGTTGTCTGTAGTATGTACGCAACTAGTATCATTAATTATTACTTCTAAGTAAGAGATTCGATCTAGTCCCATTTGGGGATCGGTCCATCACATGATGTCTAAAAACTGGTTTTTTTATAAAGGTTAAAAATGTAATTTTTGGTCAAGGATAATCTATTAATTTCACATTTTCGAAATATAAAATTGAAAATATCTAAAATGTACCCGGACTTTATTAAGTCTAGGTTCATCCGGGCAAAAGTGTAACTAAATTTAAAAATAGGGACTAAAATGCAATAACCGAGGGGTGTAACTGTCAAAAAACTTTAAGAATCGAGTAAAAGTGCAAATTTGAAAACAGTATACAACCAATCAGAAACTGACACGTGGTCTATAGTTTCTAAATTGCCTATAAATCTCCGGGCTTTCTTTCCTTCTCTTACGAAGTCCTAGAGCCCCAAAGAATTTTCGCCCTCCTCGGCACTATTCACTAGTCAACCAACCGATGCGAGCCACTGCCGACGCACCAGTCTGCATCCTCCACTAGCCACCGATGAGTCAGTGCCGACCTTCACGGCTACTCGACGCCATCTCTCGCCGGAGATTGGAGCTGCCGAAGACGACGCCACCAGAACGATTTTTCGGCCGTAAAATCGTCGTCCGATGTTGTATCACCTCATCGACAACACGTGTCAACTGCTCGTGAGGTCGCCGATCTTCTCCAACTGGTTTCGGCTGGCAACTCGCCGCCAATAAAGATTTCTCCAATTTGGCCATTTTTCAAATTCTTTTATGGTATTTTTATAATTATTCTGAGAAAGTAATTATTTTGCTCGAAATAATTATACAGGGTTGTAGAGGACTAAAAATCATGAACAAATATAGTTGTTAGACGTTGAAATGATATGCGGAGACGTGTTAATTTTCGAATTGAAAAATAGGATATTTTTCTAATTATTTCAATAAGTAATATTTTTGTAATTTTTAGATTTAAGTTTCAATTTCAAATTTGGATTCAATGAGGTCGAGAAATAAATATTGACATATAATATCGATATGTTTCGAATTGACACGAATTTCAAGACACGAGGCTCGTAAAAAGTCTCGTTCGACGTACCAGGGGTCAGGTTTCTCCCCGAAACCCAAATTAGTCGAATTATATGCCAAAGCTAGTTATTTTGGATGCTAAGAACTCAATAGTGAAGTTTATTTTCTCATTTGAAACTCCCTTAGAATAGTGATTTTCTAAGAGCAAGCTAAATTGTGTTCTAATTCATCCAATAGATTTCCAAATAACTCATGAAAATTCATACAAACTTCAATAGAGGATTATTACACTCATCCAACAGACTTCCAAACGACTCACAAAAATTTATACGAGCTTCAATAGAGGATTATTGTACTTACTTGATGTAGAGATTCGATCACTTGCTTTTAAATTAGTTGATTTGAGTTGAATTTGATTAAATTAAATTTCGTGATTTAAATATTACGAAAAGTATATTTGATTTAAAATTTGTGATTTGAGTGATTGAGAATTTACTGCATGGTTTAGTATTTTAATTTAATTCACAAAACGTATGTATCCGAATCATGTCACGCATTTGTATTACATATTATCTCATGCAGCCGTCGGAATCACAGTGTTCTAATAGAACACTGGAAAAACTCGCGTTCATCATTTAGATGATACAGAATTCACGTATGTCATAGATAGGTATTATGGAATTAGGCAATAAAAAGTATCTTTGTGGTAGACTTGCACGGTAAATACTGTGTTTTAGAATGAGTTTTGATATTGGTTATAAATGTGAACTTTTGACAAATCTATTTGGGAAATTGGTATTATAAAATATTTGGAATGAGGAAAACTAACCATGCAGGAATTTGTGAAATAAAAATAATGTTTATTATAAATACTTATGATCGTTTCTATATCTATTGGGCGTTAGTTCATCTTTTTCCTTCCTCTCAGGTGGTATCCAGTGTGACTTGGACAAAGAGATTTAAAAAGTGGCAATTGAAAGTTTAATACTAGTGTTTATTTTAAAAATTCCTACGATACTTATGACTGTGAAAATAAGTAGGAACTTTACCTTGCTATGAGGGTTTAAGTTGAGAAACTGATTTTGGTCTGTATAAATTATATCTATGGTGATATGTGATGGACTTATGGTACACAATTTCAAATAAATATTATCTTTGTAATCTACGTTTAAAGTGTGATATATTAACTATGGGATTATCTTTGTTTAAATATTATTAGAGGCCAGTAAAATATTTAGAAATTTATTTAATTTTTAAAATTAAATTTTGGTGTTTTCAAATTGTAAAATATACATTCTGCCAATGACCCCGGCCTCGGGTCATGACATGATGTAACTAACACAGAACATATTGTCTAATATCATGATAATTCAGTTGTCCAATGTTATGATATCGAATTTCTCACCTTTATAAAGACAAAAAAATGTCTTCATCGAGAGAATCTTATTTCTTTAACATAATATATGTACGTATTAGCTACTAGCTAGCATTTGTTTCTCATTAAAGCTGTAAAACTGCATAAAAATATCAGTAATATCAGTTTTTTCACATTCAATCACGAAGAACAGGAGTGTTTAAATCAGAGTCTAGGAATCAAATATCGAAACTACGAGTTGATAAAACTTATTCTTCCTGATCGTCAAGAGGATATATAGCCAATGGAGATTGAAAACACTTACTACGATCATATATGCAGTCAATAGAATAGTTCCTACTAATGTTGCGTGAGCTCGTTCAAATTGGAATTGGGACATTTTGGTTGATTCTCAGTGGTCTTAGATTTTATTATTATTTTTTTTAATTTTTTTGTAGGGTGGGGTTGGAAATTTTGCAGGCTACAACGTGCATACAACATGCATGCACTGATCGATGATATATATATATCTATATATATAGACACCAATCTAGTAAGTAATTTTTTTTTTTATATATTTATATGTATTATTTTGCTTAATTAAAATTTATCACGTACGTTTGTTCATGATAAAAGATAAAGAGAGAAAAATATTAAATAATATGTATTTTTTATCAACTACTCAAATTATGCTAAAATAAATACCTATAGATCGGTAAAAAAAATCTCTACTGAATTGAAAATCTTTATATATATATATATGTATATTTAATGACAAGAAACTTCATATTGAGACGGGGCTCATCTGATGAGTGATCACACACCATGCTCCACCTTTGACCTGTGACATAAATATTGGTCACAGCGCCAGGGTTGTGAAGTGCATTTATGGATACGGGTAAGAACTAATTTGGAGCCGATCAGGAAATAAATATTAAAAAACGTTATCTCAGTATTGAAACGGTTTTTATAGTTTATAACAAATATCGACAGGGATGTACATATGGATAACATTGTGTACAGGTTAATCATTTTCTTATAATTTGTTTTCTTCGGTTAAATGTTCAAACACATATTATATACACTACTTGCATGTGCATTATATATATGAAAAAATAAAGCTATATGTAGCGACAAGATAGTGAGTGTTATATATTATTCTATGTGATAAACACAGTTTTTGGAAGTGATCATCAGAGGATCAGTTATATATATGATTAAGAGAAATTAGATGTTAATCGCATTCTAGTTTTTGGTTTTCTTGGAGAAGATAATAATTAGGAGATTATAAACTAAACCTTCTTATATGTCAAGGATATATACAAATATATATTTTATCAAGAACTAAGATCTATTGTCCTAAAAAGCTGTTTCATCTGATATCTCATTATCTCATGTAGTGCAGCCAAATCAGCAAAAATATAAAAATCACATTTAACAGTTATTTTTTAACCTTTTAAAAAAAGTAGTTTTAGCTGATCTGTCAACATCTCAGTGAATGGGACAACCTTTGAGACATCAAATTAGGATATATCATTTCATTCCCTTAATAAAGTACTAACTTGATCAATCTTTCTGACCAAATTTTCAGTACAAATGTGTGCATGCAAATCAAGTTCATAAAATTTACAGACAGACTAGTACTATAGTATATATATAGTAAGTGCGGGCAGGAGCGCACAACATAAGTAAAGAAAAATGATTAATAAAGCTACGTACACAACAACTAATTATGGTTGAAATTAAAGAATTCCTCGTTAATTTCAACATATATAATATTGATAATTTTTTAAATAAAAACTAAAAATGAGACGTTAAACTAGGCTCTAGAGACATTCCAGAGACATCCCAACTAAGTACTGGGATCCTCTGGCCTCATCATCCTTTGCTCAACAAGTTCCTTGGCGACCAAATATAGTAACTGCAGGAAAGAAAATTTCACAGAAAAGAACACAATATCCCAAATCCAAAGAGAGTACAAAACCGAATATATAGTTAAACAAAAGTCCAGACGGGTATCCATAAACTCATTCATGCTCCAAAAATAAAAGGGCAAGAACGATCCCTTTGCTTAGCATCTCCCCATAATTTACCTCATTAAATTTGTAATAAACTAACATGTTGACCAGAAAAATATTAAAAATTTAAAGGTCGGGAGACGAAGCAGGAAAGTATTGGGTAGGGCAGGGAGGGTTGTGTAGGGAAATGGAGTGATGTTGTTTTTTTTATGATTAAAATATTAAATGTTTCCTTTGCACACAACAAGTTTGTCTAGTGAGAGAAGGTGGTTGAGGTTGCAAACTAAGATGGGTTCATCCAGCAGTACCACCTCTAATATATTCCTCATACGTATGTGTATACGACACCTATACATATATATACACACAGAAACACACAGATACTATATGCATTTTTTATCAACATAATAAATATATACATGTACCATATGCATTAAACAGATATCTACATTTCCTTCAGAAAGATAAATATATATCCCTACACGTACGTAATGAACTTAATTTGTAGTGCGCGTGTGTGTGTATATATATATATATATATTATTTTTAGTATGGATATCAACAGGTAAATATATTATGTAACTGCATGAATGCATAAGTACAAATAAAAATTATTAAGTACTTATGTGTGCAAAACCAAAAGAACGTCATTAATATAATTACTTTGTCATTTAATCCTTAAACTATTACATATTATATTATTTTAATCAGCTGGTTCAAAAGGTTAAACATATATATATATATATAATATACATACATATAGGCACCAATCTAGTAGGTATTTTTTTTTTATCTACACATAGATATTATTTTGACCAATAAAAATTTATCAGGCACAATATTTTTTTATAGTAAAAAATAAGAGAGAGAAATATTATTAATAATGCACGTCTTTTCATGCGTTTTATTATAGCCATTGGATCACTTTTAGATGATGATCCAACAGCTAAAAAAAAAAAAACCTACACATAAATAAAAGAAAAAAAATATACCTATTGAATTGGCAATCTATATATATATGATCATGTGAGCAACCAGTCTAAATATGGCTAGCAGGATCGTTGCATGTCTCTGTACATAATAGTCCTAGCTTGCAAGCCTCCCCCACTTTCAAAAAAAGAAGAAAAAAAGGGGGAAAAAAAAGAATCCAAGAGAAGTGTGTGTTACGATAATAATATTCATGATAATTTGAATCCAGGGCTGTTATATAGATATTAATCCGAAAACAGCTGAAAAAGACACTCACTGCTAGCTGTAGTAGTATTACTAAGAAAGTTAATAAACTCAAAATAAAATGTAGTCAAAGTAATATTATCAGAACTTTCTAAGAGAAAAATTGGGTTCTCTTAAGAAAATTAAAGTCACATAGATAGTACGTTTTAGTACAAAATCATGGCCGGTCCTCTTATTCGAGGAGAGAGAGAGAGAGAGTTGACAAATTCAAGTAGTGCATATATTGATAAATAGTAGAAAGTCCTACAGTAAAGAAAGTATAGCACTACATAATTAGGACGCGTTTTCCTTGTATATTATCATATTGATTAAATATATATATATATATATATAGAGTGTGTAATACGGAATTGTGGAATAGGAATAACTAAAAATAGAGACCAAATTCTGTTCTCTGCCGAAATGTGTCTATTTATTAATGATGGGTCTATCCAGCTCCCGTGCTTTCTGATAACGCACTAAAAAAATAAAAAATAAAACTATATGTTAAGAAATTTATGAGGTGATGAACAACCCCATCATCGTCACAACCCAAAACCATATGTACATGTACTTTGAAACATATATATAGGGCCATTATGTCAGTCTCTAATGCCCTCAAGTAGTTTGGGCAAGCTCGTGACTAATTTTAGGGGGTGATAGTTGAATTAGACAAAATTGGATGAAAATGAGGGGAAAAATTAGCTCAAAATGTCTGATATTTTTCTTTGATCAGGAAAAAGCTTTGGGATAAAAGAAAGCCGAGTACAAGAAACTTTATTAATTAATTTCATGCACGGTATAATTTTCATATTTTTCTTTTCAATTATATATCATGATGAACTGAATTAAATGCCTCAGACATTTAATGAAAGGAGAAGTTCATGGAACATAGGCATTTAATATCACTTATCTAGAATTAGTAGCTACAGCGCTTGTGATAGCTAAACATGTGAAATGCTACTTTCATCCTTTTGAAACTATTAAAACATGGATGTAATATAACTTATCATAGTGTGTGTGTGTGGTTTTTTTTTTTTTTTTTTTTTTTTTAATGTGATAACAATTAGCAATATGGATAGAGTAGTTGAGTTTAAATTACTTGCTAGGTGAAACTACAAACTCATTATATATTATTATATAATTTTAATTTTTTTAATTAAATCAAATTCGCTAATTTGATTTAGAACCATAGAAATTAATGAAACTAGATGAAGGTAAAGCTTATTTTCCAATTTAAAGATGAGCAGTATCTAAAAAGGAGTAATTATCAACCCATTGAGCCATTGTCCAACCTTGGCAGCCAGCCCCTCTTTTGAGATAAGAAAACCAATCCTTTTCTACTGAAAATAGAAAGTTGAACTTATTTTTTTCCCTTATGAATTTTTTTTTTTTAAAAAAAAAAATCTTATTTTAGCTTATATAGAGAAATAGATGTTTAACTCGTTGTGATTTGCATTTGCCACCCTCATTATCCTGGTCCTATAATATGCTAGGTAAATTCCGGAGTAGGTTTAAAAAAAATATTACTCTAGCAACAGTAAACATCTCTGAAGATTAAATTTTCAATAGAATGCCCACCATAGAGTTCCCGAAAGTCACGATAACTTTATACAAAACAAGTTCAAAAATTACTTGACTTCCTTTGTATATGTACAGCAAATTGGGGCAAGTATTCTTTAAAAAGAAAAATACAAATATCATATGAATTTAGGCTAATACTCGATTTATGCTTGTTTTTATAAAAATAACAAAAATATCTTAGTGGACTAACAAATAGTGTCAAATTCCATCCCCCTATCTGACTTGGTCAATACTGATTAGGGGTGTTCAAAATCCGCACTATTCAATCCAATCCGCACGATCCAATCTAATCCAATCCGCAAAGTGCGGATATCCGCACTTGTGCGGATTGGATTGGATCCAAAAATTGAAATCCGCACTTCTGCAGATCGGATACTTTTTTTATCTTGAAAAGTAACCGATCCAATCCAATCCGCATAGAATATATAGATTTTCAAATAAAATATATATTATTTAATATTTTAGGTTTAAATTAAGTTTTATTTTAGATTTTAATAGATTATATTTAATTTATATGCATATATATGATCAATAATCAGCTAAATTTGTAAAAAATACTCAAATTTGTGCTAAAATTAAATAATTCAAGACAAAAAATGACATGAAGCCCAATTTTAAAAGTTTATTTATCAAGTCCAACTATTTGATCTAAAGTAACCGATCCAATCTGCACATTTGCGGATTGGATTGGATTGGTTTAAACGTTTTATGCGGATTGGATTGGATGAGAAATTTGAAATCCGCACCTAGTGCGGATCGGATATAAATATACTAAAAAAATGCGGATTGGATCGGATGAACACCCCTAATACTGATACCTGAAAAGATAATTATATATATAAGATACCAATTCAGTAGATATATATATATATATTTTTCAATTAAAATTCATCACATACGTTCTTTTATAGTCAAAAGTTGAAGAAAAAAAAGTATTAAATAATGTGTATTTATTTATTTTTTTTTTCTAACTACTCAAATTATAGTAACTGTTAAATAATGATCAAACCGCTAAAAAAAATACCTATAAATAGGTAAAAAGAAAAAATTCTTATTAGATTGGGAACCATATATATATATATCCTTGATTGATCAAAATTTATGATTTAAATGCCTTCAAAAATTATTATAATTTAATTGGACAAAAAAATAATTTTGACCGAAGTTAATGAAATTAGATATGATTTGTGAATATAGAAAGGTATCTTTCTTATTTTTCTTTCTTCCTTATAATAATAAACTGATACTTTATATAGCGTTGAGCATCACAAGTAAAAGGTAAAACTACTCATAGCATTACTCCTTTCACTATAGTAATAACAAAAGTAGAGTATCTCATTTTCATTGGTTAGCTTAGGTAAGGTAAAATTTATGGGGGTGAGGTTAGAAAAATTTATTAGATTTTCGTTGTTGCCCGTGAAAAGGGCATATAGACTATTTAGGTTGCGACTTGCGCGTGCCAATGTACGCCTTGTGAGTGTGAGTGACATTTATGCTTATATATACACATACACATGTATGCAAAACCAAACCAAACCAAACCACACCCCTCCATGAACCAAAGCTCTCTCATTTTGTCAAAACTGTGGGACAACTGAGGAGGAGGCCAGGGGATATTAGTTATATATATATATATATATATATATATATATATTTATTCTTCTTCCTATTGTTCTTCTCAGCTTTGCTACAACAAATATAAAGAGAGAGAGAGAGAGAGAGTTATGGAGATTGAGAATGAACTAAAGCTATCAAAATTCAAGAGAATTTGTGTGTTTTGTGGGAGTAGTCCTGGAAAAAAGAATAGTTATAAGGAGGCTGCTATTGAGCTTGGTAAAGAACTGGTAATGTCTCTTCACTATTCACTCTCTGTTTTTTTGTCAACCTTTCTTTTTCTCTGTTCTACCTATGCTTAGCTCTCTTTTTCTTTGGTTCAATTCATATTAATTTCTTTTCTATTTTTTCGCTTCTGAACTTACACTATTAATGCAAACTGGGTTTTTTTTTTCCCCCTCTCCTCTCTCTTTTATGAAGTTTTTTTTTTTTTTTTCTCCCAGAATTCTAGCTTTATGGGAATTTGGGAAATTGATTTTCCATGGTAGTTTATTGGCTAGTGTCCAAAATAGCCTCATTTATTTTCTGGGTTTTCTCTCTAGCATGGCTTTTTCTAGGAAAAGACATTAGTTTTAAGCTATAGTCAACTATTAGCCTCTGTTTTTGTTCACTATAACTCTTTCAGTACAAATGGCTTTTCCACCTAATCAACATCAAAATTCATGATGGGTTTCTCAATTGGCTTCTTAATGAAATGAAATTGTGGATTTTTTCTGGTTTTTTTCACTTACCTTAGCCTTCTTCTTTAATTGGGTACTTTTTATCTTTCTGCTTCAAAAGGTTGCAAGGAACATTGATCTGGTTTATGGAGGTGGGAGTGTTGGTTTGATGGGTTTGATTTCACAGGCTGTTTATGATGGTGGTCGCCATGTCCTTGGGTGAGCATAACTTCTTTTCTTTTCTTTTCATTTCCTATCCTTAATTTCCCGGAAAATTTGCAAGTTAGTAACTTTAATGTGTTTTGGGTTTTCTTCTCAACTAATTTTTTTGTCTTGTTATTGTCTGTAGAGTCATTCCCAAGACACTTATGCCCAGAGAGGTATGCTTTTTCTACTGTTATATTACTTCTCTAATGTTTTGCCAATAAGGCATTATTTTAAATTTTTTTTGCTGTAAGACGATTAAACTTGAAAATGACTGAACAACTAGAGAGAAAAAATAAAAATAAAAAGAGTAGAAGAGCATTATCTAGTTTCTTTTCTATTCTCTTTGTTCTTTTTCATCTTGTGGTAGTTGTATATACATGAAGTTCTACCTCACCTTTGTTATCTTAATCCTATATGGATTTTCATGCTTGTCTATTTTGTGATTCATGTAAGGTTCTTACTTGAAAACATTTTGATTGGTTCTAAAAATTTCTAAGATTTCTTTTAACAAAAATGGATTTGAGAAACTCATCTCCCAACCCAACTGTTCATCTGGGTCTTCACCATTTTGTCCCTCTCTTAACTTTATATACCCACTTGTTGAATTTTTTTTTTTTTTTTTTTTTTAGCATTTGAAACTCATGAAAAACCAAACAAAATATCAGCTTTTTAATGTATGTAATCCCTTGAGTTTGTTTTCCTTTCACGCCAAAGAAAAGAACAATCCAATCCCTTTGTATTTTCCTTCCCTCCCCTGTTCTCTTTTTTCTTTACCTCTTCTTTATGTTCCCCAAGTGTTTGCTCTAGAGAATTATAGCCGATTTTTTTGACATTTTTGGATTGAGCCCACCACCTCTGAGCCACTCATGATTTCTTTTCTCTCTCTCTCTCTCTCTCTCTCTCTCTCTCTCTCTATAAATGTACTTGTATGTTTTTATATACAAGTAGATATACACTTTGTTGTTTGTGTTTGTATTTTTGGACTAATGATTTGGTGTTTTGATGAGTCTTCAGATAACGGGAGAAACAGTGGGGGAGGTGAAGGCAGTAGCAGATATGCACCAGAGGAAGGCAGAGATGGCTAGGCAGTCTGATGCTTTTATTGCCTTACCTGGTTGGTAATACTTGGCACAACCTCATCATTCTAACACTTTCATTCACCTCAGATAAAGATAATGAGATAACATATAACATTAAAGACACCCAAAAAAGAAACTAATAAATTAAAATAATATTGTAGGACTAAATATTCCTGGTGCCAATTTGGGCTTTGTTCAAACATGCGTACCCTTGAAATTTATGGCACTGTATTGTGATGAGATAACACACCCAAATGAGTTAAGGACAGATATGATAGTATAGAAAGTTGCTTAATTCTCTTTTCCCCATGAGAGGTTTTCACAAGAATTCCTTTCTTTCCTTTCTTTCTTCGGTGAGAAACAAGTTTAAGGTTTATACATGTTCTTGTTTCAAAAGTCAACTATGTTGATATACCATGTTGTGCACTTAAAAAAAGGTAATACACACCAATACAAAAGAGTCAAGAGTGCCTTACCACTATGGTTTTTTTTCTAAAACAAAAAAATTCTCCTTTGGAGAATATTCTCCAAGATATGTATATTGTCAAGATCCCTGTCAAAGGGTCCCCACTTTGCCCTGGACCCCCTTTACCTAGTTGTCTAANAAAACAGAAAAATAAAATAAAATAAGAGTTCTCTGAACATCTACACCATGAAATTTCACGATAGTAATTTAAGTTTGTGTCAAAAAACTGTTGAGTTTTCCATGAATGGGTGTAGGCAAATGTAATGAGAGCTACTATTTGTAGTTAATTAAACAATGACTATAACATGTTTGATATTTGGTCCGAATGGACCCCAGAAGAGGCTAAAAGAAGCCATCATAAGAGAGAAACCATTCAAGTTTCTGACTTCATTATCATCAGCCTCTGACGCTGACAAGTAGGCTTCTGGGGTGCCCCTGCTTGAGAGCTTGTGTGGTTAATATGCACTTTCTCTCGGTGATTATTCTCTTAGCCTTGTGGTCTCACTGTACCATCCAATTTCCAATCCATTCACTGCTTTCTTTTTTGCTCAAAAAAATAATGGAAAACAGTTCTTATCTCTTTCATCTTAAAGAACTTGAGAAATATTGAAAAATTGTCCTTTTGCCTGGTGTGTTATGCACATGAAAAAGCTGTTTAAACTTGACTCTTTCATTTTTCTAAATGATTTTTTTTTTTTTTTGTCTATTTTCTCTTTTTCAGTCAGTAATTGAGACTGGAAGATTGATGATTAGTCATTTCTTTTCTCTTCTCATATCAATTTCCTTCACACATTTTTTGCTGGAAATTTTTTCTCCACTTGTATATATCCAAGACCTTCTAACCAAGTAGAGGGAAAAGGTCATCAAGCCTGCAATCTATTAAAAAAAAATGGTCCACCATCAACAAGGGCCCAGTCTCTTGTTTTGTTTGAGTTGGGCTCTAAACCTTCAAAGCTTCAGCCTAAACTCTCTGAATTGGGCTGCAGTCGGCCTAGAATAAAGTATGGGCCTTTTTTTATAATTGGAATGATGTAAAGGTTGGACCATGGTCTACACAATCTTTGGTTTGAGCTTTTTGATGCAAATTGCAAAGCCTTCTCTACCATCCATAAATGCAATACGCATAATTATTTGATTTTCTGCTGACACTTTTCTATGTTGTAAACTATTTGGGACAAATAAAATGGAACTTCTAATTTTCCAGACATTGCAATACTTATCAAGCATATATCAAAATTTTCGTTATTTCTATGAAGGTGGCTATGGAACTCTTGAGGAGCTTCTTGAAGTGATAACTTGGGCACAACTTGGCATCCATGACAAACCGGTAATGCAAATTTTTAAGCAATTTTGTAGTTAATCTATGATTAAGTTGATGATCATATCTCCACAATGAGATTTAAAAGCCAATATCAAAGATATGCTTCCTTTTGGTGATAATTTCAGGTGGGGTTGTTGAATGTGGATGGATACTACAACTCATTGTTGTCATTTATTGATAAAGCAGTGGAAGAAGGCTTTATTAGTCCAAGTGCACGCCATATAATTGTCTCTTCTCCTTCTGCCAGGGAGTTAGTCAAGAAAATGGAGGTAAAATTATATGTGTTTCCACCAAATAAACTACTACTTCTACTTTGTTTCCTTTTAATCCAAGTTCTATCTCATTTGGGATCAAAGAATTTTCTTAGACTGAACTTGGTGAAACATATTTGTTCGATGTTTTAGGAGTACGTTCCGCGCCATGAAAGAGTTGCCTCAAAACTAAGCTGGGAGATTGAAAAGTTAGGATACTCCCCCAAGTTGGACATCTCAAGGTGAATAAGAGAAATAATAATAGCCCATTGGTGATGGAAATGGACTAATTTTAGATGACTAAACCATTGTTGAAGTGGGAATTCCTTTCTTTCTTTTTTTTTTTTTTTTTGGTTGTTAATGTCCACTTCTTTTAAATTAGTGTAACCTTAAAGGTTGACCCTTTAAAGTATGTAGCTTTGATTTCTCTTTTGCATATATAGTTGGTTCTCTAATTCTCCCTTTGGTTTCCCAGAAGTCAATGAAAAAAACAAACATTTTTTTCAATGCTACCTATGAAGTTTTGTTGAAATTATTGTAGATTAATTCTGATTTTTCTTTCATATAATTCCTCACTTATCGGCAATGATTGAGAGCAGAAATTTAAAAAAGCATACATGCTGGACTTCTTGAAGAAAAATACTGGTTTTTCCTCATTTCTTTAACATACAGTTGTTCATCAAGTTACACTTTTAATATGAAATTCTTCATCAAGTTGAGAAAAATGCGATTATTAATAATTGGTTACACAAATTTTTTAATTCTTCACTTAAATAATGATATTAAGACAAAACAGACAAAAGTTTGGAAGCTGAAACCACTTCTCTAAGAATTCTTGTGAACTATATATTATGGGACTAAGATCCACATTCTTTGTGTCCCTTAATTATTGCACAAAATCCCAAATTGTCACAAATTGTCCTTGACTATAATATACATACACATATAAGTATGTATATAATCCCGTATTCATATTCATATGTATGAGACTGAATATTTAGTTGGAATACATCCAAAATGCAAGCAAGCTAATTTTGAGCAGTCCAGGGGGGAAAAAAAAAAAAAAACACCTAGTTTGGGCAGCACGCTTACTCCTAAAAAAAAAAGACCTTTAACAGCACTTATTTTTAACTGATAAAAAACTCATAAAAATGTTGTATACTTGAATGTGACTAAAGAGGGGCATACAACAACACTTTTTCCTATAAAGGGTGACTAATGGAGCATACGACAACACTTTCTGCTTAAGTGTTGCTATATGCTCCATTTAACGGCAACACTTGTACGAAAAGTATTGATATTTTTAATTTTAAATATGACAAATAATAACAATTTATGTACAAGTTTTGTTGTATTTGAAAATTTTTTGTCCATTAAAGTTCCGGTTTTTACAGCATATTCTAAAGTATAGAATATTCTAGCACCTTTTTACTGCAAAGTCCAGCCTAATTACAAAATTAACCAGTCAACGAAACAATCTTAACTACAGAATTAGTTAAATAGATCTAATTATAAAGTAGCTAACTAATAGTCCAAACATACAAAATAGCTAAATTTAGTCTAATAAGTACATGCAATGATACAATATAATACATATATATATACATATATATATATAGGCACCAATCCAGTAGGTAATTTTTTTTTTATCTATACATAGATATCGTTTTGGCCAATTAAAATTTATCATGCACATTTTTTTATAGTAAAAAGTAAGAGAGAAAAATAACATTAATGATGCATGTCTTTTCATGCATATCATTATAGTCGTTAGATCACTGTTAGATGATGATCTAACGGCTAGAAAAAAAAATATCTATACATAGGTTAAAAAAAAATACCTACTGGATTGGCAACCTATATATATGCACACATTAACATATATATATATATAGATTGAGATTTCCACAACCTTAAAACTCAAGAGGCAAGAAATTGATTAAATAATCTAATTACTCACTTTGTATCGTGTTTGTTTTGTTTATGTTGTACGTTACTTGATTGTAAACTAGAAATACAATATTAAAACTAAAATTAGTAAACATATAACGCATAAAACTTTTTTAAGAACATAATTATAGTACTTTTTATTTGTTGTAAAAAAACAGACAGATAAGATCTCAGTGGTGGGCCACTTCATAGAGCAGCCCTTATTCGGTTGGGCTTAACTAAGTAAACATACTCTTGTTATTATATAATAAAAGGTCGGTTGATGTTCGAATATAAGATCCCTCATCATGACATAGAATCGTGACTTATTACAACTTAATTATTGAGGATATTATTAAAAGAGGTTAACTAGCTAGAAGACTAATAATAACTAGGGTCCATATTAAAAATATAGCTAGGGTTTGTAAGAGATGATGCTTTCTAGAAAAGTGTTGCCCATTTAACGTTGTAACAAAATGGCAACGCTTTTTAGGAAAGTGATGCATCTTGTTTAATTCTATTAAAAAGCAGCAATTCTTTTCAGATAGTGTTGCCTTTTATGATCATACTAAAGACTTATAGCAATACTTTTTCACTCAATGTTACCGATTATAATAATAAAACTAAGTCGAAGTACTTTTTTTTTTTACAAGTGTTGCTAAATGAGTGTTGTTAAATTTTTTTTTTTTTAGTAGTGATTACTTGCTAAAGTTCTTTTATTTGTAATTTTTTAGCTTTATAATTATTGGCTTCTGAGGCATTTCAGCTCCAGCCTAATACCCAAGTGTAAATTGTATGCACTAAACCAATCACGTATGACAATCTTTGTAATATTAATTATGGACTTCAGTTGGTCAATTTTCATTTGGCTTTGTTTCAAAGTAAAAAATAATATATATTGGAGATCTTTTTCGTAAAAAGTAAAATCTTGGAGAACATATTTTTTATTTTTATTTATTTCATTTTAAGTTTTTTTTTTAAAAAAAAAAGGTGAAAGTGCATGTTAAGTACTGAGACCTTGTTTGGTACATGGGACTAGGATTAGATTATAGCATTGGATTAGATTTTAATGGATTAGATTGGATAAACTTAATACTATTTCATGTTTGGTATAGTATTGGATTGGATTAGGATTATTATTATAATATGGGACCCACTTTTTACTGGAATGTATAATAAATTTATTTTATATTAGTTTAAATATTAAAAAATATTTATAACGTGAGACCCACTAGTTTAAAAATTTGAAATAAATGTGGGTCTCACCACTTTTGAGTGTGGGATTAATAATCTCACACTTTTGAATAGGATAAATTATCCCACTCACGTGGAAATATTTTGGAGTTGTGGATTATTTATCTCAATCCCAAGTTGGCATCAAACATGAGTATAGGATAAATAATCTCAATCCTAATCTTAGTCTCATGTACTAAACAAGGTCTGAAGGATTTTTATAAAAGGAATTCAGAAGTGAGAACCTAAAGAATTAAGCACTGATCAATTGATCATGGCTCTGCCAAAATAGACAGCTCACAATATTTGAAAAGAAAAAAAAAAAGTTCATTAAGAACCCAGCACAGCCAGCACTGACCAAAACTGCTGCTTAATTTTTGTTATTCCTCCCAAAGAGAGAGGGAAAAAAAAAAAGATGCCTTTTTTAGGAACCCCAAACCGTTATTTTAATCTATCTCATTTACAATTATTTAAAGGGGATGGCTACGGTAGGGGCGTTCCTATGTAAGGTCATGCTTTAATTATCGTTGGATGGGAATCTGTGGAGAATAACGGGAATCTGTGGAGAATCTATTTATATACAGATTCCCATCCAACGGTGAATAGACAGGGACCTACGTAGGGGCGCCCCTACTGTAGACACGCCCTTATTTAAATGTTACAATATAAAATGGCAAAAAGGACATCCTTAGTGGATAGTAGTAATTGGTATTGAATTGGGTTTTGGAAACTAGTAACAAATTTAACAATAGCAAGCCAGCACACAGTTTTTGAAACTAAAATTTAAAGCTAGCAACACTTAACATCCGCGCTATATATAAAAACTTCGATACTTGGATCTCTCTTGCCTTAATTTTTTTGATCTTTTTCTTTTTCTTTTTCTTTTTTCTTATGCTAATAACGTTCAACTTGAAGTTGAATATTGAATACTAGAGTCCAGATTGTCTTTGTCCTTAACACTGATAATTTGGAGAGAAATCCAGTAATTGTGACTAAAAAATTCGTAATTAATTAGGAGAATTCACTATTTGTGTTGTTACATATATATTGAGGTGTCAAATGGACTAGACCGTCAATTGAGCACGACAATATAGCACAAAAAAATGGGGAAAAAAATATTCTTGGAACCACATAACATGAGATTTTAGCAGGTGGTATCAAGCAGAGGTATGTCAGGCTCTTATTTTAGGTACATCTACTCATGGCATAGCAAGAAACAATATTGAGCAGGATCTCTGCACGAAATAATCCATTAAACACGAAAAGCACAATTATAGAAGAACGATACAAGTGCATTTACATACTTGTTCATAAATGTACTTATGTGTTATGTTTTGTATAATTTTTGAGTATTTTGTTGTATAATATGTGTTATGCATTGACGTACATAGGGCGTATGTAATAATGCACATATTTTTCTCTATCTTTTTCATTAGTAGTGAATTTTATCATAGTAATTGTTTTTTTTTTTTTCATTATTAGTGAATTTTATCATAGTAATTGTTATTTTTTTAACTTTTAACGAATAATAATATACTTAATTATTTTTTTCCTGTTTGACTATGGATATATTATTATCTTGTAAACAAAAGACATGATAAGTAAATTACAAACAATTAAAAAAACAAAAACACACAAAATGATAATTGCTCCACACTTCCACTGAAAAGCTGTTAGAATTAAAGTTTTTTTTTAAAAAAAAAATGAAATTTTGTACTCATTAGGGTTTTACAGTATGAGCTAAACAAAATAAGCAATTATGTCCAAGAGTGATCTCTTATTTATTTATTTATTTTGATATCACTTGATGTGATATATGAATTATCAGTATTCAATTGTTAAATGTTATTAATTATTTAGTTGTAATAAATTTAAGTTAGGCAATAATTCACTTGTCAAATAAGCTGGTATTAAAAATTAAAATAGGATATCCTTTAACATTATTCATTGCTATTTATATACTACTTTATTATACAAAATTTTCCTTCTATTTTATTTTTCCTCAAAGATCCAAACTTTGGATACTAGTTTTATATAACAATAAGTAGTTGACTTAAAAAGCTTTAATCCTTCAATATCGATCCTCTAGGTTTTAGTTTTTATTTTTGTCTGCTAATCATAAACCTAGCTATAAAGTAAGAGCGGTGTAGATCAACTTGATAAAAGAAAACCAGATCCTCAAAAGGTCTTTTTTTTTAAAAAAAGATTAAAAAAAAAGGAAGGGAATAATTATCATCTCACTTGAGAGAATAAGTCTATATCTTCCGAAGCTGCTTTTAAACCATGTGAAATGCCTCGAGAAAACCCATTAGGCATCACTCCACTTAACAATTAAGCATACAAAAAAAAGCACACTAATTAAGACCAGAATCGTCACATTGACTTTCTTTGTGACAAACCAAAAATGGCACAAGACTTTCTAAGAGGAGCTGCACATGGAGACCCCTTAGGATGAAATGCGTTCTCTTTTTCTTTCCTTCTTACAATTATATTGATATTATAATTCACTTTTGTTAGGTGATGATATCATGGGAAACTAGCAGTTAGCACCAACATCATGCTTAATTTTTGCTGACATGGCTTCCACTAGATCTGCTTTCAGCTGAGTCAAATGCCCAACTTTTGCCTGCCAAATTCTGGCCTAGCTCCTTAGTCAAACCCGTCTAAGTGCACTTGATTCTCTCTTTCTTTTTCTTTAAATTAAAAAACAATTCTCCATATATAATATCCGACCACTAAAAGAATATCCATAATTTAAATAAAAAAAAAAGAATAGTTACTGCAATATATAGTTGACTTTCTCTAGTGGTTTATGGTTTTGACCTCGGATGGATCTAATTTATTTAATTTAAGAGAGGTTAAATTCTTAATGCATGTCCGTGATCTATTTTTCCTTTGGACTTGTGGGGTTTGATTGACATTCAAATCTAATCCTCAATATTCGACAGGTAGTATGTTTGCATGTGAAAGTGGACGTGCGTGATGTGTCACGTGGATAAACTGCATGGCACGTGGGGAGGAGCTTCCCATTTCGAAACCATGTTGCAATGAATAGCTTAGAGAGTACTCAGAATTATTGTTTATAGTGGTAATAAAAAAATATTAAAAAAAAGGTCGGATTATTCTTCTTCTTTTTAAAATGCGAGGTTTGATTATGTTAACTAAGTGAGGCTATTTTTACTTTTGGAATGAAAGTTAAGCTACTTTTATGGAAAAATTTGAATATAAAATTCAATTTGCTTGAATTTTATCTGATAAGACAATAATTACTGATCTTAATTATATACTTTGTCATCATTGCCTCATAACCGTTATATATATATATATATATATATTTTAATGACTTATTGTCATTGTAGAACCAAATAATTCCGAGTCACTACTTGATCAAGGGCCAGAGATTAACGTGACCCATCTAATCATCGTCATATCCCCTAATTAAGGGTGCACCTGTAATAACGACTCCAACACTCGAGTAAAGGTAAAACCTTGATTTCTATGCTCTTTCTCTTTTTATTCATACGTACAACTTTTCTGACTTGAATGCCAAATTTTTTGCAGGTATACCCTAGGCATCTCAAGAAATTCTTAGGCAATTGCAGCAGTCTTAATGATATCTGGCCTTAGATTAAGATTGTTGGAATTTAGTTCTACACCTAACTTGGTTTTGTTATTTAAATTTTGGATTTCCCAGATGTGATACAAGAGGTAAGTAGTTAATTATCTTATTATGAAGGCTGAATTTTTGTCAACCTAAAATAGGATGACTAAAACTAAACTAAATTTGAGAAGTGTTAAGAATTAACGAATGATAATCGACAAAACAATGAAAATAATAACACACAGATGTAAGTAAAAAACTCTAATTATAGCATTACACGGCCAAGCCGAAATATATATAAAATCCTAAAATCCTAAAATATATATGTGTATGGACGAAAATTGTACAGAAAAATCAGCTCTATAAAACATGCCCATCTAATCACCGGCATATACCCTAATTAAAAGTGTACCTGCAATAACGACTCCAACACTCGAGTAAAGATAAAACCTTGATTTCTATGCTCTCTCTCTTTTTATTCATATGTACAGCTTTTCTGACTTGAACGTCAAATTCCATTTTGTAGGTATACCCTAGGCAGTACTCTCAAGAAATTCTTAGGCAGTTGCAACAGTCTTGATGATATCTGGCCTCAGGTCAAGATCATTGGAATTTAGTTCTACACGTAACTTGGTTTTATTTCAAAATAATTCGATCCCTATGCTTCCACCACTGATCTCAAAAAATTCTTCCAATTACAAAAACGTCACATATGTCGCACTACGAAACTTTCAAGGTAGGGCAAATAGAATTTGAGTCATGAACTCTAACAAGAAGGATGATTGAAACTCATCAACCTTGAGCAAGATGATTGAAATTGAACCAAACACCACCCAAAAAAAAAAAAACATCACTATTTAGTGTTCCCTTTTATCATGAAAATTTTATAACTTATAACATTTACTAATGATTAAAAATTTAATATGACTAAAAACTAGTATTTAGTTACAAGTTGTTATAATTAGTAATATAATTTTTATAATAATGAAATTAGTTATGCCTAAAAGTGCCATTTGTTATGGCTACAATTTTTTGCCAATGAATTTTTCAGTCACGGTATAATATTCATGACATTCTTTTAGTCAAATTTTTTTTTCAATTTTAGTCAAATTTTGTTGTGACTAAAAAAAAAAAAATTAAAATGAAACCCTGGCTTGTTGATTAAAGTCCATACTACCTCATAAGGTAGAATCAAATCACAGTCAAGGCGTCCATAAACGGATTGATCCTTTCTTTTTTTCACGTAAGCGAAATAGATTCGTAAATTTATCTTTCAATTATGATTTCAAACAACCTAAGACCATACTTGGATGCACTTTTATTTTTTTGTTTATACAAAGTACCGAGAACAAAAATAAAACTTTAATTTATGTTTTAAAATTTTAAAAATAGAAAACTTGTTGGTAACTTAGCAAATCACCTTAACTTAAAAAAAAATAAATAAATAACATAAACATGCTTGATAACTACAAAAATTAATTAGAAAAATACCATTTCAAAAATTTATTTAGAAAGATATCATTTTCAAATTTTATTTAGAAAAATATTATTTATAAAAATACTACTTTTAGAATTTTACTTTAAAAAAATCAATTGTTAAAAATTTATTTACAAAAATATCATTTTAAACATTTATGTGGAAAAAATACCACTTTCTATGTTTATCTTTTTGTTTAAAAAAAAAGTTTTCGAAGTGAAAATTTCTCACTTCCATTATTTTTTGAGGAAATTTGATTTTTTATGGTAATATTTCAAAAAAATTGAAAAATCCTAGATTTTGAAAATGTTTGAATAATTCCATAATTTAAGTAGAAAAATACCACTTTTAAAAGTATTTAGAAAAATACCACGTTTTATTAATTGATGAGATACTTGAAGTTATCAATCAAGTTATTTCAGATAATTTAACTGGTTACCTCAAATAACTAGATTATTAGTTAACCCAAGTAACCTAACTGGTTATCTCGAGCACTAGAGAAAAATACCAATTTTAAATAAAAAATAGTATTGTTATATTTTTCCAAATCAATTTAGAATTTATCAAAAAATTCAATCCATCCGGAATTTTTTAATTCTTGGAACTTTGGGTCTGGAATTTTGTAAGAAGCCTTTTTTTTTTTTTTTCCTTTTATAGTTCTTTTAAGGATTTTTGGCATATTTGGCCATTATATTTTGCAATTGGTAAAGTAATCCTTGAAGTATTATTTTTTTAGCAATTAAGTCCCTGAGTTTTAAAAATTTTATAATTAAGTTCTTTTCGTTAGTGACTGTTATAATGTTGGATGGAGTTAGTTAAGTATTTCCAAGTCACATAATAAGTTTTTAAAAGTCAAAATCAATATTATACTAGCACAAGTTGAAATTGAAAGGAAAAAAACGAAAAATTAATTATAATAAGCAAAATAATCTAAAAAATTTTAAAAATAAAAAAAAAGTTTATTTTTGAATTTTCTCTTAAAATTTCTTTCTATTTTCCTTCCAAACTTATTAGTATTAGTGAAATACCAATTCTTTCACTTAAATATTCAATTTCATAAAAACTTTAGTATTTACAAACAAAAAGGATTTATATTGCCAATGTTTTTAAAAATTAAGAACCTAATTGCCAAAAAAGAAAAACACAGGAACTATTGTGCTAACCTGTGAATAACACAAGGACCGAATATGCCAAAAACTATTTTTTTAAACAGAAAACAAAAACAATATTACCAAGCACGTTTTCAAAAAAAAAATTATAAATTTTTATTTATTTAAACATAAAACATAAAATAAAAGTGTATCCACAGGCCTAAGAGAATATTTTAGTTTCGTAGAATGTAATGAGTTTCCATACAAAATCCATAATCAGTTGATTGCTTTGGATTTGAGACAAAGAAAGAATGATTCTTATGGAATCATAATTCCATTAATTGTTATTCATTCGAAATAAGTATGGAATAAACCACTATATAAAATTTTTTTCCCTTGGAAATTATGCAACGTATATTTGACCTGTAAATCAACTTTATGTGGTGTTGTCTTCTGTATAACGTATTTTTCTTTTCATGTAGTACTCCAATAATACATATTTATAAACACATTTATCTATACAAATTGCGTTGTTTCACACTAGTATAATTTTAAAAAATTTGTCCGTTTATAGTTAATCCATGCGGCCATGCCAGATTAAGGAAGCTTGGATCAAAATATTGAAAAATATTACACTCTAAGAAATTGAAGGTGATTATATATGTACACGCGGTTAACGTGAAAAGTTCAACGCTTTTTTCAATTTCTTTTAATGATTACGGTAGGGGCTTGATGTTGAAAACTACATTAGCTGAAGCATAGGTGGCATGATTTGGAGAGATTAAACGCATTGTTCCACACCCGTCTCTGCGGTTCGATATATATGGTTTATAAATTTTGTAAATTATATCGAGTAGTTTGGTGTGCAATTTGGAAAAAAAAAATAAAAAATAAAAATTACGCACCGTATAGCATGAATTGAATACATTATTTAATCCTACAAATTTTTGCTTGTAATTTAGATTTTACATTCCGTAGAATGTATTTTTACAGGTATATGCAATATATTTATTTTCTCACGAGGAAAAAAATAATAAAGACCGAACTAATAAGCTCATTACCAATACATATATTGCCTAAGTCTAGGAAACCGAATAGTACCACACTGCAAAATAGGTGCACTTTGATTTAGTTTCCTCGCACTATTTTAAACTGCATAACTTGAGGATATGTATAAATTATACATGTGGTTTGTGCACTAAAGTAAAGGTTAAACCGGCCAATCGCACTGTGATCGATCGCCCTAATCATCATTAAGTTTTTGTTCTAGAACTATATTGCAACTCTCTAAGGAATTCCTTCGTTGATTCCTAAATAACGAAAACAAATCTTGTTTTGATCCATAAATATTAAAAGGAATTTTCAACGAAAATTCAGTCTCGAAGTTTCATTTTTTTCTATACCGCCTTTAGTTGTTCCCTTAAATCAGGATCTGAACTAACACAAATCATCCGTAATCAATATTCTGATGAATTTCTCCAACCCATTTTCTCATTCTCACCTCATAGCTTCTACATTGATACACCACTGACCTACAAAACAGAGACTCTTGATCATATTAAGTTTACATAACTACCCCTCGAGAAGTTTCTCATACTTTTTATTTTTCTCTCTTCTTTTTTCTTTTTTGTATTTTTCACCAGACCCACTTAGTTGTCTTCCTTTTCAATATTTCCCAAGTTTAGCCCACGGATTTGTGGCATTATTAACTTATAATTATTCTACTTTGTACCCTACAAAATTATTAATCTATGATTTGTACAAGTTCGTCTAGAAGCCAAAATAGTTTGTTGTATTTGTAAACTTTGTATCAAGTAGTAAGAGCATTCACTACTTAGGATCTCGGTCTTAAAGTCAAGTCACACTGGGAATAGACATAAAAGCCTATTATCCCTAATGGAGTAGGATGGGGATTGGGTAGTAGTAAGTTTTTTCCTTTAATTTGTAGTAAGTGAAGGTCATTAGTTAAACCTCACTTGTAGTAATAGGTATCTTTATGATTACAAAAGTCAAATGCGCTTTCTGATATATATATATATATATCTTCTCCGTACTTGTTATCTAAATATTACTCTTTCCTTTTCTTTTTATTTTTCTAACATATAATTAATAAATAATAGGAAAAATAACAAAGGAACCATAATAATAATGTTAACATTATATATGTTGACTATACTCTCTTAACCAAAGATAATAAGAGTAACAACAGAAGAACGAAAAATTAATAAAAAACCAATGAAATTCATTACATTTAGCTATGTTATTCTTTTCATTCAAATACTTATTTAATTGATGTTTTAATACAAACAATTCGAAAAAAAATGAAAGCCAAAAGAAAATTTTCTGTGAAATTTAACTAATTGAATAAAGGGTTATTTGTGGGGATGTTCTTAGGGGTTTTAACAATGTTTTTTTCAAAATATTTCACCATAATTTTAACATATATACTAAGGAGAGTGTCTTCGTTTTTTTTTTTTTTTTTTTTCTAAACAATATTTGCTTCCATTCTGGTACATGCAACTTCAGGCCACCCTGTCATACGTGAACAAAACATCCACTTCTCATATGGTTTTAGAGCCACAGACATGAACCCGGCTAGAGCATTGTTGCTACCCCCTTCGTTGATTGTGGTTTATTTCACTTTTTCTTTCCTAATTTATTTCTTTTTTCCTTTTTTTTTTCCCCTTTTCTCTTTACATGTGAAAAAAATCATCACGACTAATGAATACGAGACTATTTTAGTATGACTTTGTTTTTAAAATGGAATGACTTGAGACTTAGTCTGCCAATCTACAAAGTTTTTAGTTTGGGCTATTGTTGTCAAAGATTATGGGCACGAATTTAAGTAAATCATCGGTTTGACTTTTTTCTTTTAAAAAAGGTGTTCTTTACCATAGAATAGAATAATTGAAGTGGGAAAAAAAAATAATTAAAAGAGTTTAAAAAGCGGTCCTCAATCTAATTTACTTCTTTTTTTTTTTCTGAAGGAAATCTAAATTTTCTTCTTCAAACAAGACTTTTGTAATATACTATGGACATATAGAGTAAAGTAATGAATAATGATGGATTAATCATTTTATTGTTAGGTAAAATATGGGGAGAGTCATTTTGGTCCCAAACCTTTAAATTTTATCATTTTAATTCTTAAACCATTAAAAGTTTTCCTCATTTAGTCCATTAATACTATATAATATTCTCAACATAACATGTAATTAAGCACTTACCCTTTCCAAGTTTTATTCATTTTAACAAAATATTACATTATTTTGGAGATATGCTGAAATATGTGTGTGTCTAAGTTAGCTGTTTACTCAACCAGTCATATTCATCCTTATTCTCATTTTTCAGTTGTTCTATTTTATATTCAAATAAATCTTTCTTACAGTATTGGTTTATACTTGTGGGTATGAAATAAATAGAACAGAGAATTGAGCTAGTAGTATAAAATTTTTCGCGTGCTCATTTTTTTATGATCAAGTAGAATATATAGCAAAGGACTAATTATAGAATATTTTTATTAATTTAAGGACCAAAATAACAAAATTTTAAATATTTTTATTATAGAATACATTTCGCGTGCTTCTTGTCTTATCGTTTTTCTTCTTTTTTGTTATTTATTTATTTATTTATATTATTTTGAGTCATAGGGTTATCACCATCTCCATTATTATTTAGCCTGGAGATACAGAATCCATAAAAATTAAAGCCGTTGGTTAAAAATTGACAAATCAATTTTTTCTCAGTACAAATGTAAACCGATGTTTCTTATACCGAGCCCTAAATTAACGCAAATTAAATCATCTCTAATTAATATTAATCCGATGAATTTCTCAAACCGATCGTCTCATTCTCATCTCGCAGCTTCTATACAACTCTAATAATGGCAACTCACCAACAAAACAGAGACTTGACCATAAATTGAACGTAAATACACAAGAGGTTTCGCACACGTTGTATTTCTTTTTTTTTCCTTTTACTTCTATTTATTTTTTGTTTTCGTATTTTTCGCCAAACGCATTTAGGCATTTAGCTATCTTCTTCTTCAATATTTCTCTCAAATTTTAACTAACTGATTTGTAACGTTATAAATACTATTATTATTCAACTTTGTACAAGTTCGGCCAAAAGCCATATTCAGTTTGCTGCATTTATCAACTTCGTATCTTAATTCATGCAAAAAGTCAAAGCACTTTCCCATAGGCACATACGTATCTATTTATCTTCATTTTTTCCGTATTTGTTATCTCGATGATACTCTTCCTTTTTCTTTTTTCTTTTCCCAATATTTTTATTTATTTATTATATATAAACAAAATTTGCTTCCATTCTCTGCAACTCTACGCGGCCTTCTCCTACTCCATTCATCGACCCTAGTTTTAGCTTGTTTTGCTCAAGAAGAAAAGGCTCTCTAATCCCTTCAACATCTCCATTCTGCTTAAACATTGACCACTACTACTTCCTTTGATTTCTGACCAAGGTATCAAGTATGACCTCCCCTATTGTCCTTTTTCTAATTTATTTTCTATGTTTTATTATGTTTTTTTTTTTTTCAATTTACATACTATAGAGCTTATTATAACTATTAAAGTGTTATGTCGTAAATTTATGGGGAATCGAGTTTTTATTTTTATAAAATTACAAACATTAATGAAGAGTTTATAGAATTAATTCGTGGGCTCTTGTAAAAATTAGACAGACGGTGCCAAAAACGCAGGGGAAGCCCTTTTATGCGGCAGCAAAGGCGGCTTTTAATTGGTGAGTTTAAGTGTTGAAATGTATGAGGACATAGTGAAGGTAACGCGTTATATAACCCCAATTGTTAAATCATCTTAGACCTATATTAATCTAAGCGTTTGGCCCATGTGACCTCCCTTTCATATGCAATATTTCTCATGGCCCCTTCTTTTATACATTTCATTAAACAACTTTTTAAAGCTACCTTTTCCCCTGTATTCTATAATATAATATTTGTATGTATATATATATATAAATACAACCAATTAGAGTATTCATTACTCGTCAAACCATTTTAGTATTACACCAACTTCTTCCTCCTTTAAAAACCTCTCTCTTTAGTTTCTCATAACGTGAGAACTCATAATATGAATCCTCATAAAAAACCCAAGTTGTAAAATCGAAATTTGAGTGATTTTACTTCTTGTGCTTATTGTTTTGCTTATTAGCTTAGTGGGTTTTCGTATTTCACCTCAAACCTTGCTCATACACATAAAGATTCATATATATATATATATATACATACACGTTGGTTTTTATCATAATACGTAGTACGTACTAATTATTGGGTTATTCTTCTTCTTATTCAAATTATGGGTTTAGTACGGCACCCGGGGAATATGAGATCAAGCGGTGATTACTTAGAAGGAATGCTTAGTGACTACGTTAATGGCGGCAAAGCCAAGCTCATCAAGGCTCAAAAGAGTGGCTCGGCTCGGCTCGTAACGGCCTTGACGTGTCTCCAATTCGCTTTCGCCGTATACGCCACGTTCCTCCTCTACTACATGAGCCCGGCCGTCGTGGACCTCCGGGCCCGACCCGACTTCTCGTGGGCGACCCGGATAGCCCAGAGCTGGAGGAAGCAGTTCGTCATCCCTCCCCACGTCCTGGGCCACAACCAAGAATCCGCCTCCCTCGTGTCCGAACCCGAAACCCGACCCGTCTTCAAGCCCGCCGACGTCTGCGAGAGCGAGAAGATCGACTTCACGCAGAAGAAGTCGAACGACGCCGTCATGATCAAGCTCAAGAGGGAGCTCTACGCCGAGGTCATGGACTTCCAGGCCAAGGAACTCGGGTCGGAGACCCTGGCCCAGCTCCTCAGAATGAAGTCCAAGTGGGACATTCGGGTCAACCCGACCCGACCCAGGATCACGGTCGTCCTGAATCACTTCAAGAGGAGGACGCTCTGCGCCCAGCTCGACTCCCTCCTCCACCAGACCCTGCCCTTCCACCGGGTGTGGGTCCTCTCCTTCGGAAGCCCGAACGACGCGTCGTTTAGGAGGATCGTGGAGAGCTACAACGACACCCGAATCAGCTTCGTCAGCTCCAGCTACGACTTCAAGTACTACGGGAGGTTCCAGATGGCCCTCCAAACCGGGTCGGATCTGGTTTATATCCTGGACGACGATATGATACCGGGTAAGAAGATGCTCCAGATACTGTCCCACGTGGCGGGGACTGACAAGTATAGCAATGCCGTTTTGGGGAGCATTGGGAGGATACTGCCGTTTAGGCAGAAGGACTTCACGTTCCCGAGTTATAGAAAGTTTCGGTCCAAGGAAGCCGGGTTGTACTTGCCCGACCCGGCTTATGATATCACCGTTGATAAGATTGTTCAGGTGGATTTTCTTTCTAGCTCTTGGTTTTTATCGGCTGAGCTTGTTAGGACGCTTTTCATTGAGAATCCTTACACTTTTGCAACCGGAGAAGATCTTCACCTCAGGTAAATATATAACCTTTTTTTTGCTTTTACTGTGAGTTTTTAGGTTTCACCGTGGTCTCATGATGAAAAGAGTATCACTATTAATCACTGTTTGGTTTATACGTGGGTTTTTTTTTTCTCTCTCTCTCTATTAGTGCATGGCCTTGTGCACGAACAAAGTGGTAACTTATACATGCATTTATGATAAAAACGATTTCATTTGTATATATGAATATTTTTGTGGTAGATTATGGAACGATTATTTTCTGCGGATAGTAAATGTTTATGCACTCTTTTTTTTCGGGGGGGTTAGGATTGCTTAGTATTTACTTCTACTACTATAAGTTACGTTACGTGTGCACTACTGGAAGGTATTTTATACCAAAATATATATATATATACACACAGAGAGAAGGTCAAAATTGGACGCATGTAAACTTGTTAATTGGAGTCAACTCGATCGGTAATAGATTTCTTAATTAGTTTAGTAATTTAGTTCCTAAGCTCAAACTCCAAAATTAATGGTTAAAACTTTATTTTACAGTTTCCAATGTCATAATTAAAGATGGGTTGCTTATTTTCAGTGAGGGTGTCTGCTAATCCATCTTGTTTGGTCACCAGTTTAATAATAATATATATTATATTACTTTTATATGTATAACTTCGTCACAACTCACAATAATGTGTCAGCATTAATAATTGTACCCAATTTGAATTTTTATGTTTTTGAACAAAACCAAATTGAATATTTGATTATCTTATTAAGGGGTTATATTTTGTCCTAGAAGTCATCATCTGTTCACAAATATCAAAGCAGGGATTTTGGTTGATCTTCCATCAAAACCGCTCTTGGAGCACTAAATTGATCCGTACGTTTAGATATCAAATCAATAGATTGATAAACAACTGAGAGTCAGGGAGGATTAGCACTTACATTGATACATTGTACTAAAATATTTTTATTAAGCTTCTTAATTAGTTTAATTAATATCATTTCATATATTTAATATCACTATGATATAATCTATTTCAAAAGGGTACTGTTCTTCCGGCTTGTTTCCACTATTGTTTCTCTGTATTAATTCCACTAATAATTTGTCTGTTTGTATGTGATTTATTCTGATTTTTCTGGCTGAAATAACAACTTTCTTGGAAGCTCAGTGCCCACTTTTTGAGATTCCCTGTAGCACTATGTGCTCATGTTGAACGCTACATTTTCTAAAAATGAAATTTAAGACCAAACCCATTTAGGCAGCTGACCATTTGTTAAACTTACTGGCATTGTATCTGACATTAAAACTTCATTACCAACCCACTCAAATGGAATTTACACGTATAATATTCTACGCACACAAAAAATATTTGAAAAACTAATAATGTGATATCAATTTGGTTACTCTCTTACAATGTCGTACGTACCATCTGATTTGTTGTCGTTTCTGATACAAACCTGCAGCTACCAGCTTCAAAAGTACAGAAACGCAGGCTCATTTGTTCTACCAGTTGATCCAAACGACAAGGAAACTTGGGGTGATAGCGAACACAGGCTTGCATACGTCTCAGAAACGACAGTGATTTTCAAAGACATTGTTCAAGTCAGGGATGACCAATGGTGGAAGGCACTATCCACCGGCTACATCACTCAGTGGGCTGCAATGCACCCTCAGAAGATTGATGCACTCTTTTATGCTCATTCCATTGATGAAGTGAAAGCACTCTCACCTCTACTTGAGAAGTTCAGGTCAACCGCTGGCAAGAAGGCCTATATTGCAGTCTCTGGAGGCAAATTCTGCCCTTGTGAAGATGCTGCAGTTGCTCTAAAGTGGCCTAAGTTGGTATGCAAGGAGAGAAGGTTTAAGATTTTCGATTTGGATGTGGGGGCGCTTTCGGGGATATCGAATTCAGAAGTGCCGGTTGTCCAAGCAGTTTATGCCAGTGTTAAAGGATTGATCAAGATTCATAACCCCAGTGTGGTGATCACTGTGGCTGACATTGATCTTAATGTGAAGAAAGCCCTGAAAATGGCCTCGGAGACTAATTCGAATGGTACAACATTGGTTCTTTTGCCAAGGCCTTCCATTTCGAAGGTTCTTTGGATGGTGGATTTGCGATCAACAGCTTTGCCAAGTAAGAAAACTACCCCTTTTTTTTTTTTTTTTGTTTCTAGTTCAATTTTGTTCAAAATGGGGTAACATAACTTTTAGAGTGGAGTAAACACACAAAATGGTGACCATTTAAAAATGAATGTGTGCTTGTGTTTCAGTCCAATTTATTAAAAATCAGCAAAGTCTGCATTTGAGGTTTTTTTAGCTCCTAGGCAATGTTTTGTGAGTGAAATACTTTCCAAGAATTTTACATATGGATTTATACCAACCACACTGACGAATAACAATTAGAATAATATGTTCTTCTACATTAGCTACTACAATTCTAGGTACAGTTGGCAAATTTGACAAGGCAACAAGGTGTCAGATTTATTGGATCAATAAAGTAGCTAGAAATCATGGGCTATATTTTATATCTTAAAGCACTTATAATATTATGTAACTTTGAGTGGCCATTTCTATCCTCAACGTTCTTTTCCAAACTAAATTAAGGATTCTAATTAACTCAAAACTAAATCAAAATTCATGTTCTTAATTTAATGAACGTTTTTTAGTCTCTTTTCTGGTGCTAGTCTAACAAAATGAAATTTTGTCATATGCAGATTGGAACCGCATGAGGATTTCTGTGAACATAATCACTCAAAATCGAGTTCAATCACTAACAAGGCTTCTCAACTCTCTAAGCAATGCCTACTATCTTGGTGATGAGATCCCTATCAGCTTCAACATGGACAGCAAAGTGGACGAGTCAACTATCAAACTAGTAACCTCATTCAATTGGCCTCATGGCCCCAAAACACTCAGGAGGAGGATCATCCAAGGAGGACTAATCAGAGCCGTCAGTGAAAGTTGGTACCCTGCATCTGACGATGACTACGGTCTCCTACTCGAGGACGACATAGAAATCTCTCCATACTACTATCTGTGGATCAAGTATGCCCTCTTAGCTTACCACTATGACCCTGAAGTGTCCTTCCCTGAGCTCTCCTCCATCTCTCTTTACACCCCTAGAATAGTAGAAGTGGTGAAAGAAAGGCCTAAATGGAACCCAACTGAGTTCTTCAAGAAAATCCATCCGAACACGCCTTATCTTCACCAGTTGCCCTGCAGCTGGGGGGCAGTGTTCTTCCCAAAACAATGGAGAGAGTTCTATGTTTACATGAATATGAGGTTCACTGAAGATGCCAAGGCAAACCCGGTTCAAATTCCCAAGTCTAGAACCAATGGATGGCAAGCTTCATGGAAGAAGTTCCTCATAGACATGATGTACCTCAGAGGCTATGTCAGTCTCTATCCAAACTTCCCAAACCAGGCCAGCTTTTCAACCAACCATATGGAGCCAGGGGCTCATATCAGCGCGAAGGACAACGTGGTTCGCCATAACAAGGCTGATTTCGAGGTGCCATTGTTGAAGGAAGACTTCAGAAATCTGTTGCCAAATGGGAAGTTGCCTTCTGCTTCAAGGCTTCCTTCTTTGAACCTCTTTAACCAGCCAGTTTCTCTTAAGGGCCTCAAGGCAGCTGGAGCCAAGCTTGGCCAAGATGTCCTTGGATGTAACAACGTTTCAGAGATAGTGGCTGTTGATCACCAAACGGGTCTTCCAAAGAGCTGTGCCAAGTTCTGATGATGAAAATTGCATATGGAGATATGTTGTGATTTATTAATTATTCTTTTCTTCTTTAAAGGGAAAAAAGGAGAGAATTGTTTTCTTTTTTTGTTGATTATTATTGGTGGGGGGTTGGAGTTCAATCTTGTTTAAGTTATTAAAAAGGAATTTCAAGATATGGGGGTAGTGATTCTTGACTATTATTCCTCACATTGATTCTCCATGTAATGGGATTGGGATTGTGTATTGTTGCAATGCAGCCATAAGTGGCTAAGCTCTCTTAATTTTCTAATGCAGAGAAAATTTAGCTCAGTCTCATTTTCTCATGCAAAGAAAATTTAGTGCAAAAGAAAATTTAGCTCTCTCATTTTGTAATGCAAAGAAAATTTAGCGCTCTCTCTATCTCTCTAGAAAATTTAGCTCAGTCTCATTTTCTCATACAAAGAAAATTTAGTGCAAAGAAATTTTAGCTCTCTCATTTTGTAATGCAAAGAAAATTTAGCGCTCTCTCTCTCTCTCTCAACTTGAGTTCAAAAATCTCAACTTGAGTTGAATAAAAGAAAATGAAAGAAAAAAAACTCTCAACATATATTTTTTTTTTAACTTGAGTATGAAAAAAAGAAAATGAAAAAAAAAAGTTCTCAGCTTGTGTTTAAGGGGGGGGAAAAAAAAAACTCTCAGTTGAGATTGCTTTATTTTAATATGATGTTAAGGATTTTATGAGCAGTGTTATTTGTGCCGTAGGGATGTAAATTTTACCGAACAGGTGGTGTACGGCAGTGCACTGACCCAAATGCGGTGGGCCAAGGGGCAGGGATTTTTAGTTTAATATTTAGCGGGGCAGGGTGGATTTGGGATTAAGTGCCTCGCACTGATCCCACCCCGACTATATAAGTTAATTTTTATATTTTATATAATAATTTAATTAGATTTTTTTTAATAATATATAGTCATATAATAATATTATTTGAGTTATTTGAGGTTGTATTATGCTATATGATTTTGGTATCAAATATTTTATATTAGACAACTCTAAAATTTTAAAGTTTTATTTGAATGTATTTTTTAGTTATTTAGGTCTATTATTAATTTATAATTCCAATGGATCTAAGCTAAAATTAAAATTTATTAAAATTTTCAATGAAATTAACTTTAATTTTAATTTTTTTCTATGTATTTAGACTTTTAAAAGATTTGTACCAACATAGGATTGTTTAATTAATTCAAGATGACGATTCCAAACAGGGATCTCGATATATCAATTGGGAAACCGATCACCGATAGAGATTCTCTGAAATTACCGCGCACTAAATTAAATAGTGAATGATGCAGGAATGGTATAGTAAAATAATAATGGGGAAGGGAATGGTAATTAAATACAAAACTGATCTCGCCCTGCCCCGTTGACATCCCCGTACATGTTATATTCTTAGGAATAGGAAGGGATAATATCACTTTTATAATTTGTATTTTGACATTTTGTTCAAATTGTACCTTGTATTTTACTTATTATCAATATTGACCTTTAGATTTGAAATATGTTATAAATTTATACCCGAACACCAATTTAGAGTAATTGATTTACCAATATGTTGTTTAAAAATTGAAAATAAACCATATAAAAACTGATCTGAGAATAAATTTATTAAATCATCTTAATAAATTAACTGTTCTAAATTAGTGTTATAGTATAAATTTATAACAAATATTAAATCTAAGGGTCAATTTTAATAATAACCAAAACACAAGGTACAAACTGAACAAAATGTCAAAAATTAAAGTATAAAAATGAATTATCCTGAATAGGAATATGTAGGATGGCCCATAAATTAGTAACTCATCTTCCCAATGACATGGATTGGGTGAATAATTATATTCCTTTATTTATTTCCTCCGCTATTTGGGTAGACCTGAGCTAATAAAGTCATTTGTTTTCCCTAAAAAATAAAATAAAATAAAATAAAAGTACAACAACCCTCAAAAAAACAATCTCAAACGAGCTCTATATTAATTTATATGTACTAGGTATTTCAAGTAATTCACAATGTACTATACTAGATAATTGGTAAAACAGTTTGATATTCCAAATATACGAACTGATATATTCGACCCCTTAATAAAATGAAAAAATGATATTTTTTTTAAATGACAAAAAAGTCGAATGAAGATATTAATTATAAAATCGCTACAATAAATAAATTTTATAAATAATGAAAGGCCTTCCAAATGCCTTTATTTGGGCCTGGAAGTTGGTTGGGCTGACTTTAAATCCTGGGTCTGTTAACTTCACTGCCCATACTGCTGCTAAATGGCCACAGTTCCACCAGTATTTAAAGGTTCTGCTTAGTCCCACCCTATATTTCCCTTTGCTGATAAAGGATCAAAGGAATAGGTAGAATATTGTTCTACTTTTTGCTGATAAGGGATTGTTGGTACTCTCCGTTTGGTTTAAGGAGTTTCAAGTTTTCAGATTAATAGGGAAGTAATTGCCTAGAAACTTGAATAATTGTGTTTGATTGTATATTGGAATATATTTCAAATTTTCAGAGAATATTAGAAAACTAACTGTGTTTGGTTGCATATGAGATGGTAATCTGGAAGAAAAAAATAGGATTGAAAAGATTGTGATTCATTGTAGGGCTCACGAGTTCAGAAGAGAGTTAATGTGAAAACCACCTATTTGGGTTGTATTACCCCAAAACATGGGTAACTAAACTCCTTAGATTTCACATTCTCGTGAGTAAAAAAATGTAAAACTCATAACAAACAGCCTGTAATGCCATGTCTTTGTTCCCATTTGGTTGCTTAATATATGATTATATGAAGAAAAATATTTCAACCGTAAGAGGGGGGGAAAAAAAGAGAAGAAGAAGAAGAAGAAGTAGAATTGTGAAACATAGTTGCTAAAACCTAAATTCTGAGATTCAACAGTGGTAGTCATATATCTGTTTTTGACTTTGGGGTGATGAAAGATTCATCTCTTACTCGTTTTATCTATGAATTTGAGAGTGTTTGGATGGAACTAATTACTATTTACAATTCCACATATTAAATAGTAACTATAAAAGCCCATAAAATAGTATATTGTAGCAGGTTGACTAGGTTCTCTTTATTCCCTTCTCAAAATTGGCATGCTTACGTTTTTCAATTTTCATTGATAATGAATTCTAGAATATTTAACTTCAATGTTTGCCTATATCTTAAATCACAATTGGAAACTCGATAATCTAACATGAAGTCTAAATTCAAACCCTAGCACATAATCTATGCTTCATTAAATACTTCAAGGATATCGTTTCTAGACACATGAAGTTTTTTATGGTACATATAAGGATACATTAATTTAGAACAACATATTAAGTCATATTAAGCTATCATCAGAAAGACACAACTTTAACCTAAAAACACTCAATATTGATATTTCAAGTATCAATTAATTACCTGACGGAAATCACTTGTCTGTTAATTACTAGTGGCAATTCGAGTTGAACCGAGATAATCTAATAATAAATTTATAACCTCTAAGCACCTTTTTTCCCCTTATTAGCATGATCACGAGGAGTTTGAATATGATTTGTTTACCTGATTATGATCTTATGGTTAATCGGAATGTCTGGTGAATGTGATGCCGTGGTGGGTAGGCATGTGATGATCACCAGTTAGCAAACATACAAAAGGATTGATCACCTAAAACCCAGCTGAAAAAAGTGCCAAATTAGGTTATATACAATATATACAACTGATTTAAAAAGTGATGTGTAAACTGTAAAGGACGCATATATGGATACAGAACCAAGGATTAGGAAAACAAAAGTTAAAATGGATGTGATTGTTCAATGATAAATCATCTTACTGTTTTAGAAATCTCTTTTCTTTTTTTCTTTTTTTTTTTTCCTTTTAAATAAGCTGAACTAGAAATCTCATTCATTAGAAGGAAGACTATGCTTAGGTTTGGTGGGTTTTTTTTTCTTTTTTTTTTTTTGTTTTAAGATAATGTTTCTACTATAGGTATACATAGTTAAAAAATGTTAGTCCAGAAGTGAGAGCTTGACTAAGAAAAATGTGAAAAATGTGGAGTTTCGAGGGTAGCAATCCTAAACAAGGAGAAATTGTGGAAACACAATTAAGTGACTTCTAATAAATGAATTATTTTTTGAAAAATCTTTACAAAATTGACTTTTTAATAATTTAATAAGCTTATTAAACACGGTCCAGTTATAACTATAAGGTCTATTTTATGAAATAATTTTGAAACTCATCTACTAAAAGTTACTTTCTATATAGTCTGTTTCGTGAAAAGAAATCCGCGACTATTTTTTTGAAGTCAAGGAAGGAGGATCAGTGAAATGAGATTTTCGAGGTAGTAATCCTAAAGGAGGAGAAACTCTGAAGACTAGACAATTTGAAAAGTGACTTTTAATAAATGAACTATTTTTTAAAACCTCTTTGTAAAATTGACTTTTAATGGTTTAATATGCTTATTAAGAAGAGAAAATGACATGGGCTACGACATTTTAACAAAAAAGGATTTTGGACACTTATACCTATTTTTCAAAAAATAATATCAAATTTACGACCTTTCAAAAATAATAAAAATCCGTACGACCTTTTTATGGCATTTTTCTAAATACTTTGAAAGTTAGAAAACGTGGTGGTATTTTAGTAAATAAGTCATCTTTTTTTTCTAACAGGAAACCACAAAAGTTTCCTGGAAACAAATTTAGTTTCCTGTTAGCAGAATATTCTATAAGTATGTAAATTACAGGAAACCGCAAAAGTTTTCTGGAAACCAGTTTGGTTTCTTTTAGCCAAAAACCCTGTACGTAAGTAAATCACAGGAAAGCACAAAAGTTTCTGGAAACCATTTTAGTTTCCTTTAGCCGAATACCTGTATGTAAGTAAATCACATGAAACCATGAATATTTCCTAGAAATCATTATGGTTTCTTTTTTACAGAATGTCTTGTAGCTAAATAAATCACAGGAAACCATCGTGGTTTCTGAATATTCTGTACGTAAGTAAATCACATGAAACCATGAACATTTCCGAGAAACCGTTGTGGTTTCCTTTTTGTAAAATATCCTGTAGCTAAATAAATCATAGGAAACCATCGTGGTTTCCGTTTAGCAAATTACCCTGTAGCTAAGTAAATCACAGGAAACCACAAAAATTTCTTAGAAACTATTGCGGTTTCTTTTTCAAATCACAGGAAACAATGAAAGTTTCCTGAAAGTTATTGTGATTTTCTTTTTGAAGAATGCCTTGTAGCAAAAATTAGGTGAGGCATTGAACAAAGATGCTGAAAAATATGATCAAATTCTCAAATTAAATAATTATATTTTTGAAGTAAAAGCAACAGAAATATATATTAGTTTTTGGATTCTGGCAACTAGTTTCCAATAACCAAATTGGTTTCTAGTGATCAATAATTGAATTAACCAAATAGTTCTGTTGTTTATGATAGAAACTAATTTAGTTTTCAGTTTTTATTAACTAAATAGTTATGATATTTATGGTGAAAACTAATATAGTTGTTAGTTTTTAGTAACCAATTTGGTTTCTAGTTTCCAAAAATCAATTAGTTTATGATTTCTAATAATAAATTGGTAATTAGTTTTAAGAGTGATCAGCTATAAGTAAACTAGTAGCAAAGAGAAACAAGGAAAAATATAAATTCTAAGACGTTATTTAGTCTTTCTTAGCAAGAATTTGTTATTTTTCTAAAAAAAAGTAGTACAAAAATAAGTAAAAGTTTGGATATAGTACTTTTGGTATTATTTATCAAAAAGTAGTTCTAGGTGTCTTTTTCCCAACAAAAAATTCCAAAAATACGACCCGGCCCAATTTGTTTTATTTTGTACGACTTTTTTATAACATTGGACAGTTTTTGAGCTTCATCTCTGTTGTTGACTTTTAAGTGAAATGAGGGTTGGGTGATTTCCAGATTTTTGTTTTCATTTTTCAAAATTATTTCGCCATTTTAGCTTTCAAGTCCTTTTTTTTTTTTTTTCCTTTTTACTGATTCGTGATCTTCTTCTTCTTCTTCTTCTTCTTCTTCTTCTTCTTTACTGCATCTATCGCAATTCTTCTTTTTAGTTTCAGCTATGGTCGCAACTCGGGTACAATTGGTATCTCTAGTTTCATAATTGAAGGAGGTTTCGTAATTGAAGGGAAACGTAGCTCCTCCAAAGTCACTGCAACCTATTTGAGAAAAAGGTAAAGTTTTTGAGTCAAAGTTGCCCAAGTTAGAGATAAGAAGAAGGAACCCACTTCGAAGGACCTTAAAACTTCTGTTAAAAATTGTTGAGTTAAAGCTCGAGCTAAATGGGCAAAAGTCATTATTTTGTAGTTTGCGAGGTAAGATATTATAGAAGGAAACATTTTGGTTGCATTCTGCAAAAAGGAAACCACAATAGTTTCCAGGAAACTTTCGTGATTTCCTGTGATTTATTTAGCTACAGAACATTCTACAAAATAGAAACCACAATGGTTTCCTGCGATTTACTTAGCTACAGAGAATTCTGCTTAAGGAAACCACAATGATTTCCATAGTTTCCTGTGATTTACTTAGGTACATGGCATTTTGCAAAAATGAACCCATGATAGTTTTCAGGAAACCTTCGTAGTTTTTTTTAATTTATTTAGCTACATGGCTTTCTGCAAAAAGGAAACCACAATGGTTTCCAGGAAATATTCGTGGTTTCCTATGATTTACTTACGTACAGGACATTCCGCTAAAAGAAACCAAACTGGTTTCCAGGAAACATTTGTGGTTTCCTGTGATTTACTTACGTACAAAACATTCTGCTCATAGGAAACCAAATTGGTTTCCAGAAAACTTTTGTGATTTCCTGTAAAAAAAAAAAAAAAAAAAAAGGCTTATTTACTAAAATGCCATCGCGTTTTCTAGCTTTCAAAATATTTAGAAAAATATCCTAAAAAGGTCGTCCGGAATTTTTTTATTTTCGAAAGATCGTAAATTTAGTAATATTTTTTGAAAAATAAGTATAAGTGTCCAAAACCCTATTAAGAATGGTCCGTGACTACTTTTTCAATAATTCTACAATATATGGGATCCTGTCATATATTTATTTTCCAACGTCTACCATGTTTATTTTTGGATTAGGGGGTTTATGTTTTAAACGTCCAATCGTATCACACAATCAAATTCAATAAATTTTGAAAATATTACTAAAATTACATGCATTTAACCAAACCAATGACCAAGCATGTGTAAATGTCGAATTGCATGCATATGATTTAAATGTGGATTGGACTTACAATTATCGCGACAATTGTGAAATATTGTGATCATACCTTCACAATTAAAAGAAGTAATTAATTCAGAGAAATACTATATTTTATTTAATATTAATAAAATATTATTATTAGTATTAAATCTCTTGGTCTTATCAATTTTAACTCTCTTTTTAAAGCATTTGATGAAAAATTGGATAACCTATAAATTACTTACAAAATTAGAACCTTTATTTAGTGAAAAATTCGGAATTACCCCCAACTCGACCTTAGTCGAAAAGATCAAAAGTAAAGAGACAGCGCCAGAAACTAGAGTCAAAATTTTCCGACCACCTGTCGAAAATCATTCAAAATGGCTAGTAGAGGCGGTATTACAAGTTTGACCACGATCAAAATTTTTCGACCCTAGTTGAGTGGAGACGTCACCGGGATCGGAATCTGGATCGACGATGATAGCAGGGTGTTGCATATGGCCGTGGTGGCAGAAGTAATTTAGAGCGTATTGGAGAAGAATATATTTTAGGGTTTGTTAGAGAATAGAGTATCCAAAATAATTTTAGATATGTGACATGGCAATAATGGTTAGTTTTGAAAATATTTATGGATAAGTCTCTTTTTCCATCGTTAAACAATCAGTAGAACCCTAGGTGTAAATTTCTCTTTTTTATTATTATTCTTTCAAAACAAAAACTATATTATTACTCTCGAAAACGTCTTAAGTCTGAGATATTAATTAGGGTTTGTAACATTGGTAGAGAAACAAATAAGTGTCCGAACATTGTATTTCAGGAAAATTATTTACAATTACTCAAAAATTTAGGAAAAAAAATGAAATATTCTTTCTTAACTCATTTCTTTTGCATCTTGGAAAAATTCCCAAAAAGGGACAAAGGCTATATTTTTATTAATTAGGATTGATAAGTTTTATAGAAAGTTGTTTACTAATAGTAAAATTAAGCAAAAATGACATTCTTTCTTTACTCATTTCTTCCCAGTGTTCTTCTTTTTGGTTCCATAGGCAAAAGATAGGAAATAAAGTAAGAAATTATAACTTTTTTGTTTTGTTACTTTTAAATTAAATACTTGCAACATTATAAAAAAAATGATAAGAAAGGGAAAAATAATAATAAAATACATATTTTTATAGTGAGTTTTAGAAAATACACCTAAGTTGAAAGTAATTAAATAAATGCACCCCTTTTAAAAAGTAGTGAAAATGATTTATATACTCTTAGTTCTATTGCGCTATACATAGTATCAAGCGTTAAACAAGGTATCAAGCATCTTGAAGAAAAAAAAAAACACTTATTATTGAGCACTAAACAAAGTATTAGAGCACTACACATGATGTCGAGTAACTAGACGTGTCGAGTACTAGATGGAATGTCAAGCAACTTAGTCCTCCTATCTAATCATATATGAACACTTGATAAAATAAGTGCTAAGGGCATTTTTGTCTTTACAACAAACTTAAATCTTAAAAAAAGAATTATTAAAAGAAAACAACAAAAAGTGTGTATTTTCTAAAAGTGACTTTGAAAAATAAGTATTTTATGATGAGTCCCTCCAAAAAAAAGCTAATAATCACCTTTAAATAAAAATCTAGAAAAAAAAATGGCTATGTGATTTAGCCAAAAGTTTCATTTTTTTTCTTTTTATAAAAAGAAAAACCAAAAAAAAAAAAGAAAAAAGAAAAAACAAACACAAAATAAGTTGCAACTAAAGATGATAGATATACTAAAATAAAGGGCTACTTCCAAAACATAAAAACTACATAAATGTCTTTGCTATTGACTCTTACACTTTTCACTTTTAGTTTTTGAAAAAAAAAGATTTATGTATTAATGTTACCCCTACTATAATTTTGATGACCATAAAATTTTTTCTTGGCTCCTAAAGTCACTTGTAAAAATTGCTTTTTAGAAGATAATTTTGTTGTTCGGATTAACAATTTTTTTTGTCTAAAAATGAACATTAATGTATATTATTATCATATCATTTCCTCCCATTAATATCAAAGAGCCATGTATCCTTTTAGTCAAACCTCCACTACCAATTAGTATTAAAAGATAAACAAAACAAAACAAAAAAAAAACTCCACTACCATTATCCTTGTTTGGAAAGAAGTAGGAAGAAAAACAAGCATTAATAGCATCATGCATTTCTTTAATTTTTTTTCTTTCCTTATATATATATATATGATTGCCAATCCAGTAGGTTTTTTTTTTTTTCCACCTATGTGTAGGTATTTTTTTTTAGCCGTTGAATCATCATCTATGGTGATCTAACGGCTATAATGAGGTGTATGAAAAGACGTGCATCATTAATGTTATTTCTCTCCCTTACTTTTTACTATAAAAAAATATGTATGATAAATTTTCATTGACCAAATTGATACTTATGTATAGCTTAAAAAAAAATACTTACTACACTGGTGCCCTATATATTTATGAATGTGAATTTAAACTCACATTCATATAAGCTATGAATGTGATTTAAACTCAAAGTCCTTTATAAGTTATGAATGTGAATGTGACTATTAAAGTATTAAAGTAAACTATGAATGCGACTACTCGTTAATTGCTTTCAATATCTAGAAATATGCAAATCGATAATTCCTAATAAGCTAATGGATCCCACAAGCCGTTATCAAATCAATAGCATGCTATAAATGAAAAATATAACCTATTAGGAATTAAAATCTCAATGGTGCATCGAGCTGGATTAGTAGATTGTGCATTCAAATAAGAAAAGGGAAAAAATAATTGGATTCGCAATAGGATATGTAGATATTTTTGGCTTTTTAATAACTGAATTTTTCCAAAAACAAAAAATTGTTATAGAAGAAGAATATTGAGTCTTTATGTTTCTTTCTCAAATTTCACGTTTTGTTTTTATTTACTTTCCTAACAGGGAGTTGTAAAGTTTGACTAAACAGACACGACTTTTTACCATTAATGGGATATAATGAGACATAATTGGGAATACGGTGATTTGAATCAATATATCGAATAAATATAGGCGGAGATCATTACTTAGCCTAAGAGCTAATCTAACCAAGCTATATACATCATGCATCTACAAGCAAAAATTGATAGCATATAATCAATATATCGAATAAATTTAGGCGGAGATCATTACTTAGCCTAAGAGCTAATCTAACAAAGCACCATGCATCTCTTTTCTACAAGCAAAAGTTGATAGCATATTATATGTACATGAGTGAGTATATTCACATCCCATTATTTACTCTCTTTACACATCCTTTTGTTAATTTCTTTTATTATTAAAATAACACAATTGAATTACTTTTTAATATAAACTTTAAAAAAAATGTATTTGTATACATCTCTCTAAATGCTTTATTTAATTAAAAAAAAAAACAAAAAAACAAACTCACCCTACCTCTTCTCTAAGCACAATTCATATTGAACCGTATTTCAATTGTGAATAATATGTTTAATCATAGTTGACCTTTTTTCCCCTTTTCATTTAAAGAACCTTTGTTAGATTCCAATCCAAAGATTAATATACACAAGAGTAATGATAGGGACACTAAAATTATATACCAAAAAATTACACCAGTGATGTGGCATCACTTTCAGCCTTATAATTTTCAATAGTGTGGTCCCACTCTAAAATAAAAAGTGGTTGAAATACAGGCCACATCATTTGATGTGAGTGTTTGGTGCAAGATTTTGGTGTCCCTATCATTACTCATATACACAATCACTTGCTAATAAAATTAGATAAATGGTCCCTAAATTATGAAAAAAAATCTTGTTTTTAGTCAACTTTAAAAGAAGTTCCATTTTAGTCTTTTTGTTATTATGTATTTCATTTTATTATTAACAGAAGGAATATATGAGATACATGTGCTCTTCTACCTACTTCAAATGGAAAAGCATAAATCAGCGCTATAAAAAGATGAAAACATGAAATGAAGCAATTTAAAATAATTAATTGAAAAAAAATCAGTTATACATTTGACAATAATATATTTTTAAAATGTTTGAAATATGATATTTTGGTAAAATTAATAATACAGAAGGGAAAAATTCTTCTCATGTGCTTTTTCTTTTTTAAGAACCAAATATAGTGTATAGCAAAAAGTATTAAAATGAAGTTTTTTTAATAATTTAAAGACCAATATAACAAAATTTAAAATATAAGGACTAAAGTGAGATTCTCTCCATAATTCAAAGACCAATAGAGTTATTTATTATAATTTTTTTTTTAACCTAGATTAGCAACTAGACTCATTTATAAAGGAGCCCAATCTTTACAGTACAAACTGAAAAATTCTCAATCCTCGCGTAGGCGAAGAGGACAAGGTCGAGTACTTTCTTTATAAATTAACCAAAAAAGACAGTATATAGAATTATATTTTAAAAAAATCTAAAAGAACTTTACAGAGAGAAGCAAATAGGAAGAGAAAAGATAAAGTTATATTAATTTACGAATAGTTTAGAAAAAATTAGGGAATTAAAAGGTGGTAATTAAATTGAAAAATTTAAGTACCTCTGGTAGTGTAGGTTTAGAAATAGTACGGGAAGACCATACAAAGATGTGACACTAGAATTATCCTATATAAATATGTAAATTTAACATTGTGGATAAAAAAATTGATCTCTAAACCTCAATATTGAAAATATGTGTAGTTACCAATCAGCTTAAGTCTGTAACCACATAGCTTAAGTCTGTAACCACATAGCTTAAGTCTGTAACCACATAGCTTAAGTCTGTAACCACATGTATAATATACCTAAATTCTTTAGTCTTCCACCCTTTATTCCAATATGATGAATCAAGATCCTTGGTTCAAAAAATATTGTGTAGATCCACTGGAATAACCACATCATTTAAAAGAGAGTATAGAATTTTGATGGAATCAGAAGAGTTAACCTTATAATTCTTTTCCAAAAAAAAAAAAAAAAACCTTTTAAACTTTATAAATGACGTGTCATTATTTTGGATAGAGCACCTTGATCCCATATGACGTACTCTCCCTTGTTCTATAGCAGCAGCAAGTGCACCTCTTGTCATTAAATCAGAACGTGGCTCCTCCTGATTGGAACGTTCTAACAGAATCAGGGACTTTTTCTTTTTTTTTTTGGATTCAGAGTAACTATCAAAAAAAAAAAGGGTGGAAGGTCCATGTCACGTTGCACCATGTGATGCCACCTCATCAACGGTAGAGCAAAAGTTAGAAAAGGGAAAGGCGCACACATGACACGTGGCAAAAAATATTAGGCGGCGTCGGAAATTCAAAACGAGAAAGCGGGGCAATTTCGTCCACCTAAAAAAAAAGCTTCCATTTCAGTTCGATCGATCGGCCCATCTTAAAAACCCAGCTCTCTCGCTCTCTCTCTCTCTCTCTACCAAGAACCAACATTCTCTTTCTTTCTCTCTCTAACTGACTCTGATACGATCGGAGAAAGAGCACGTAAAAGCTCCAAACTCTAACCGTCTCTGTAAGATTTCTTCATCCTCTTCGTTCATTTCTCTGTAATTTATTGCTCCAATTTTGATTTTTTTTCTTTTGGGATTTCGATATGGCCTGTTTTGATTTTGATTCAGTGCTTTTAAGCTTCGTTTTTTTTTTTTTTTTTTTTTTCAAATGCTGTAATGCTTGCTTTGATTTTCATTTTAATGGCTGCTTAATTTGTCACCTCTGGTGACATTTTCAGATCACACGACGGTTATTCGTTTGTCCGCTTCTTCTGTGATTAATTTTGCTTGAACTTCTTCTTTTAGTATATCAAATGGTCGTAAAATGGCTTGTATAATGTTCGATTGTGTGTTTTTTTTTGGGGAATACTTAACTATGTACCTTTACAACAAAATTAAGCTTTTGGGCATGTAGATTTTTTCCTTTTTCTTTTTTTTTTTTTTAATTTTTTATATATGAGACATTGTCTAGGATGATTTTCAGTCACATATATTAAACAGCGGATTATTCACTTGGGTTTGTTGAGTTTTAGGTTAGTTGACACGAGATTGGGTTCACACACCTATAAAGGATGTATTCTGAGTTAATTTATGAGCATCTAATAGTGCTTCGAGAGTGGACTAGAGTTATATGGTTTATGTGTTTTCTTTTTTCATTCTAATCTTAACCATTGGAATCTCGAGTGATGATTAATATTATTCCTATTGTGAATGTTATGCCGATAATGTGTGTGTGTTACAGTGGAAAATGATTGGGAGTGAAATAGATTTGGTTGTGGTTTTATTTCAGGCTGTTGATCCCAACTTTTCGATTGAGAGATAACGGTGATTACTTTGCATGGGGTCACATTTTCTTTCTTGGAGCTGAAGAATGCAATATTCATTTCTTAATTTGCTCGAGGAATATAAATTTTGCTTGGAGTGTCACCTTTTTGGCTGATTTTCAGAGACAACAACAGTATGGGGGGCTCACACCGCAGGTTAGAGTCAGTTATATACTTCTTATTGTCGCTCTTAATTAGGCTTGTTTCCCCAGAGGCCAATGCTATTACGGTTTAATACTCTAGTTTGCAGGGTATTTTTATATGAAGTGTCTCAATAGCTTCTTTCTTTGTTGCAGTGGAATGCCTAAAAGGTCAAGTGATGGTGCAAGACTTTTTATTGCTACTATCATGGGAATCGTCTTCGGATTTTTTGTCGGCATGTCCTTTCCATATGTTTCTCTAAATAAGGTATATCAGCCTCCATCAATATGCATTTTACATCAAAACTGAACACCTATATCTATTTGATTTGTCTTAAACTTCGCAGATTAACTTACCCTCAAGCCTTATATCATCTCTTGATGTAGCCATCACTGACATACATAGATCCACCACAAGCAAAAGTCTCGAAGATCATGGACCAAGCAATGTTCCTAAGGTAACTCTTATGCTTACTTTAAGATGTAACTGTTAGTAATGTTTCAACCTATTTATTGCCCAAAATGCGAAATCATGAGGATTAGTACCCCTGTTAACTACATAGATTTAATTGATATTGGTGATAGTTTTTTTTTTCATATTTTCCTCTTGCACTGTAGTGTCCAATCTAATAGATTTGTATCAAACTATTAATTTGTCCGGCATACCTTTTTATGGCTAGGGATTGAGAATTTCCATTAAAATTTTTTTTTTTTAATGCTATTGTTGTTGGTTTTAATTTTATGCAACCATGGCCTCACTCCATCCTGTAGTATAGTGACGAGTGAGAAGATATGCAATTTGGCATGGAGGATTTGTTTTTCTTGTTAGTATACTTTTTTGCTCTATCTAACCCCTGTTTGTAAGTTTATTTCGCACTTTTTGCAAATTGCAGCCAACTAGACTGGCCCATGTTTCTATCCTGAAAAAGACTATAGTTTCAATCATAAAGAATTTAGACAAAGTACCTTGATATAATGCATCTTTTTGGCAGAGTTTTATGATTTTTCCTTTTCCTTAGTGCTTCGTCTTTCTTATTGTTACTGAGCAGCAATTGATTTATGAATTAAAAACATAATTCAATTTTAAATTCATCACAGATCTTAGATATAGTTCAAAATATGGTTTGATACTCGAATATGTTGAGAGAGAGATTGATAATGATAGTTATAGCTTATCAACATATTTTAGTCATCATTAAATTTATTTATTTCTTAGTTTTTGTTTTTCTTGTATCCTATCCTCTTGTTATTATAATTTTTCTTATTTTATTGAGATTTCTGTTTCATATAAAAGATGTGTTGACACTGATAGGGCATGTTTGGTATAGTTTTCAAAGGCTCAAAAATTACTTTCAGGAGTATTTGGATGAATTCTCAGAAGATCTTTTTTTATTTAAAGTTTTTTTTTTTAAAAGAAGCATAGACTCACTATTTTTTTTAGGAAGATTTTCTAATAGTTTTACTTCAAGAAGTAAAAGTTATCTCAAATAGACTCATAGTTGGTTGTTAGGTGGAAGGTGATGGACCGCATTCTAGTTGTTAATTGACTTGAAATTTCAATATCACAATCAAGTCTTAGTCTTAAGATGAGATTTCTTGAAGATGCAAACTCATACTCAGAGTGACTTTTTTGGGGCCATGTTTTGAAGCTCAGCTGGTAATATGGGTGGGAGAACTCAGGGTTGTTGGGTTGAAATCTCATTAATTGAAACTTCAAGGAGGAAAATGGAGAAAACAATAAAGAAAAGCTTCAATTTTTTCGAAATGTTATTTGCTTTTTTTATTTGTTTATTGTTACTGTGTTAAAGATTAAGTTCTTTCCCATGTACTTTTTTTTTTTTTTTTAAAATCTCAATTCAAGGCGAACAATATGTTTGAAAATAAAAGGGTGTGTTGAACTAAATGATTTTCCAGTTTGGATGGTGTTTTACTTGTCGAGAAAATGTACTTTTGTGAACCAATGGAAGTTGTTGTTTTTCTACATTTTCTTACAATTGCTCTTACGTATATATATATCTTCTGCTAGTGTTTCTGTAACAGCTTCTTTTCAGTAAATTTAATTGACAGTGTTTTTTTTTTTTAATTTTTTTTTAATTTTTTATGATTATGTGGTTCTAATAGATAGTATGTATTTTTTTTGATTGCTCCTAGATATATGTTCAAACAAATCCTCGAGGTGCCGAATTACTTCCTCCAGGGATTATTGTGTCGGAATCTGATTTATATCTGCGTAGACTATGGGGTGATCCCAGTGAGGTATGATATAAGTTAGTTGTAGTAAATATAGTTGTTAAGGGGATTCAAATTTGTTTCTAAAAGCTGGATAAGTTGGTGATCTTTATTGTGTGATATTGGTAATCAATCTAAGTCCTTTTCAGAAAATTTTGGTCAAGTCGTAGAGCAGCATTATAATTCGTCATTTGTGCTCCAAACTCTCTTTTTTTTTTTTTTTTTTGGGTATTATCAGTTGTCCCAGTATTCGAAATGTAGGTGTACGTTAGAAGTTTGTAGTGGTTGGTCTGTCAATGAGCTTGGCCTGAGCCAGGCCTGAGGCGTGTCCAACCTTATTCCAGAAGGAAAGTTCATTGAATTGCTCAGAAGCTGCCCCTTTGCTAGGCCAAGAATTTCTCAGCCTGAGCTCAGGCAAATTTTGGGCTAGAGAAAGATTGATGGGTTCAATATATTAGGAAACCTGTATAGAAATTTGCTTCTTTGGTGTTGTGAGTTTAACCTATTGCTCTTAGTTAAAGAAAAAATAACCAGCTTAACCTACAAGCTAAGAAGCAATTCTATTTATCTTACATACAAAACTTGCAATTATCTCAAAAACTGAGGAAATATTTCATGTAAATAAGTTAGCTTATATCTTTGCCCAAGTTTTCTGCAACGAATTTATTTTGGATACTGAACTCAAAGTAAGTCAGTTTCACGGTAAGCTCAAACCAACAAAACAATTGGGTTTTTTTTGTGAATTCAGGCCAATTTGAACATTATAGAAGGCGGGGTGGGGATAACAGACCTTTTTCTTGAACATTTTTTTTCGACTTGATATGATTTATTGATTTGTAAGATACTCTTCAAGTTTGAGGCTTTTATAGGATGTGCACTTGAGTTAGCTGTCTAGATTGTAACCTCATGGGGACTATTTGAATAATACAGGATCTCAAGAAAAAGCCCAAGTATTTGGTAACGTTTACTGTTGGCCTTGACCAGAAAAACAATATTGATGCAGCAGTTAAAAAGGTTTAAACCCAGTCTTCCAGTCTTCTATACATAAATAAATGTATATGTATTATATAAATAGTATTTTCTGATATGGTCGAGGATACTGATTTTGATTCTTATTCTTGTCATAGTTTTCTGAGGATTTTATTATTATGCTTTTTCACTATGATGGCCGGGTTACTGAATGGGATCAATTTGAGTGGTCAAAGAGTGCAATTCATGTTAGTGTTAAGAAACAAACAAAATGGTAAGCTTTTATTGTGCTTTTCCTAGGTTTAATTTCGTGCTTTAAACTAAGTTCTAAAAGAGTAGATGATTTTTCGTTTGTTCTTACATTCTTTGCCACAATTAAATTTCTCACTGTTCTTGTAGTGATACTTTTACATGTGTTGCAGGTGGTATGCAAAAAGGTTTTTGCATCCTGATATTATAGCAGCTTATGAATACATTTTTATATGGGATGAAGATCTTGGAGTAGAGCACTTTAATGGAAACAAGTAAGTTTCCGTTTGATAATTTTTTTTTCCCCGTTCTTTTTTCTTCTGTCAGTTGCCTTTATTAGTTGATTCTTCCAATGGGCCTTCATGTAATTTACCAGGTACATTGAGTTGGTTAAGAAACATGGTTTGGAGATCTCTCAACCTGGTCTTGAGCCCAACAATGGACTGACATGGCAGATGACAAAGAGGAGAGGAGACAGAGAAGTTCACAAGTGGGTCTTTGCCTCTTCACCCCCCACCCCAATTCCCATACACACACACACACACACAAGTTGCATGTCATTATCAGATACTTTTGCCACGTTGAAAACTGATTTTAGATTTTTCTACCTGTCAGGGATACCGAAGAGAAACCAGGCTGGTGTAGTGACCCCCATCTGCCTCCTTGTGCAGCGTACTCCATCTTCCTCTCGTTCTTCTTCTCCCTCATTTTCCCTTTCTGTCCGCACAGTGTCGAATAGGTTTTTACATGCATGCATGATTTTGAGGTGTGCATTTGCATGTGATTTTGAGGTGTGCATTTGTATGTCCACTAATACGGTCCAGGCAGACATCTAGTCTTTGCAACAAAAGCTTCTTACCTTTTACGTGCTCACTTATTCTCCATTCTACATTATTTATCTGTATGATTTGTATCACTGCAATTGTGAGGAATATTGGTGTTATAGAATTATGAGCTTTTTTCTCAACTGAAAATGACCAAGATTGTTTATAATTCTTATTTACTACTTTGCTTATATTTACATTCAATTTTAGTGTAACATGGTCAGAGGAAATTTATTATCTTGTAAGATGAGAGATTGGTCTCTGCATGGGTCTTAATCTATGGATTTTGTTATAAAATGAGTTGAAATTCATTTGTAAATGTTTCTGGTTTGTTGAAAGATCATTTAAAATGGATTTGAAGTTAACAGTACCTTCCTGACATGTTTCAGGTTTGTGGAAATTATGGCCCCTGTCTTTTCTCGGGAAGCTTGGCGATGTGTATGGCACATGCTTCAGGTATGGCGTATATGGAAGGTTGTTTGGCTAGGTTAGCCAAATTAAAAATCCATGAACAGGAAATCCTCAAATTCACATCAAATTGGAAAGAGGAGAGATAAAAAGGAAAAAAGAATTAGTTCCTTTATTTTATAATTAAAAATTAGGAACAGTGCTCACATACACGATATTTCTTTCAGTGTTCATTTCCGAATTTCCTATATTTTTATTTAAATATTTAATTTGATGCTTGTAGAATGATTTGGTGCATGGATGGGGATTGGATTTTGCTCTCAGAAGATGCGTAGAGGTCAGCAATTTTCTCTTTTTGTTCCCTTGTGGTTTTCTTAGGGGAGCAAATGAGCTGTGAATCTGAGATGCTTGTGAAACTTTAATAAGAGATTGTTTTTTTCTGATTACAGTAGCCAAGTTAATTCAGATTCTCCTTCTAGGAAAACTGCCATCGTCTTTTGCTCTCCCTGTAGTTATCTTATTGAGAATAAATCACCGGAAGATTGTTATGATTTAGAAAGCGAGTATACTATAATCTTGATTGAGAGTTCAAGAATTATAATCTCTCATATAATGTATTAGAAACTTTGAACAAAGATGGGATAAAAGTATTTAAACATAACCCAGTTAAATTTGGGTGGATTCTGCTTGGTTGCATACATGGATATTCGGATCTTGATCCTGCCAACCCCAGAAACATTTCTCATGATAGGGCATTGCACATGCAGTCTGATGGAACACTAATGGCTTGTTTTACCAGTTAATTTGTTTTGTTTTCTTTGCCTAGTCAGATTTTGCAGTTCTATCTGGAATTTCTATGTAGGGCATGCTTCAGCCTATACCCCTAAGTTGTAGCAAAACAGATTTAGGTTCACTTTTCTGATTTTCCATTTTCTCTTGCCAGCCTGCACATGAAAAAATTGGTGTAGTCGATTCACAGTGGATTGTTCATCAAGTAATACCTTCTCTCGGGAGCCAGGCAAGTTCAATATCTGTTATACATTTTACTTGTGGTTTTGTTGTGGTTTTGTTGTTTTCGTGACATATCAAATACATCTGGGTGTCTGCACATGCATGTAGAAGGAAGTAGAATACTTGTGAGTTATGAGTGTGGCTGCATCTATGCATGCACTTTTTCTGACACTGTTCTGGCATATCAATTTGTTAAGACAAAATAAGGCGGGGACTTGACAAGGGAAATTATAGTTTATTGAATGAAAAATGCAACACAAAATCAGGTTCTTTTGAAATTCATGTAGACCTCGAAAATGTGCAATTCAAAACCAGGATGTACTCTCATTGGACAGCTAGTCAGTCTGTTAATCCATATACATTAGAAGGTCCTGAGTTAATGTAAGCCTCTTCTTATGGCTTGGCGCAATACATGTCCATATGGAGTGAGGTAATAACACATGACCTGCAAAACGAGGACTTATCTCTAAACTCATTAGCATTCATGGCACATCCTCGAATCTTAATCGAGTTAATGTTGTCTGTTGTCTCATCTCAGGGGAGTGAGCTATAGATTTGAATATAAAGCTGTCTTCCATTAAAGCATGGGAATAATTTTTTAACCAGCTGTAAGTAAAAAGGCAGGTAATTTTAGTTCTATAGGAGATGCACAGAAGCACATTTGACAATTAAAAGTCCAAAATTGTTGGGGAACTGATGGAAAGTTTTCCTATCTTTCTTCTTTTAACGACAATTTGGTTTCTAGAGGTCAGTTGTAGACGTATAATTTTAATGATTATAATGGTTAATCTTGTCATCAATGTGAGTGATTCATTTCCTTTGCTTCAATTCTTGTCAACTCTTCACTTTTTCCTCTTATTTTTCTTTCCCTATTATACTTATCCTTTTCCATCTGTCAATTTCAGGGCCAATCCGAGAATGGCAAAGCTCCATGGGAAGGGGTATGTACATCTGAGAACTACTTTTTTTGTTCATCGGAATTTTCGGACAATAGTAAACTCGAATTTTCCCTTGCTCTAATAACAGAAATGAAAAAGGTGACAAATATTTTTCTGATTCATCTATTTGGTTTTCTTGCTCTGTTCTTTATGCAGGTTAGAGCAAGGTGCAGAAGCGAGTGGGCTGAGTTCCAATCTCGCCTCAACAAGGCTGACAAGTCATATCTTGCTCAATCCGGAAAGGTGTAATTTTTTATTTATTTTTTCGTGTACATCATCTCTTTAATTTTTCCCCTCCTCCTCCACCTTATCCCCTTTGTACAGGTTTCCTTTGGCCTTGAGGGGTGCTTTAAGATCCCAATTCAATTCCTTCTTTCTGTAGTTAAGCCTTAGCTCGAGGTTTAAAGCTCGATTTCAGGGCTTTTTTAGTCTGTGTTACGGACATTATAGTTATATATGTAGAAGAGAAATTTACATTCTCCATGCCAGTTTTGCTTCATGTACGAACAGTGTTGCACTATTTTTTGTGGTCTTATAGCACTTGTGTGGTGGCTTTTCCATTTAGCCTATAATACTGAATTTGTATTTGATTTTGGAATCGCATCCCTGGAATATAATCTTCAGAACACAGATTAGTCATGCATTCTTTTGTGTCGAATAACAGACACGATTAAGTGGTGTTTGGTTGAAAGAAAAAAATTGGAATATGAATAACAACATAATGACATTCAACTGAAGTGAATAAAGAAGGAAATGGTGATGTTCATGCCAGGATAATATTTACATCATAAGTAATTAACTAATATGAATTTTCTCTAAGGTGGGTTGGTATTTTGGTTTCTTTCATAGTTTAAATATTGTTTCAGTTTCATCTAGATTTAATTTCATTTAACAGATTGAAGATTACATCAATAAAACATAAATTGTCCAATAATGTCAAGTATAACATATGCATTTGACGTCTTAACTTGGAAATAGACAGCTTTTGACATACAAAAAAAAAAAAAAAGAAAAAAGAAAAAGAAAGAGATTTTTCAAATATTGAAATGCATTTATTAAAGAAGAGATGTTACTGATGGACGTTTAAAACGTGATTCATGTAATATCCCAAACACCAAAAAATAAAAATAAAAACCTGGATAGGTTTCACAAGAATCAAGCAGTTCAAAAAGTGCGACGATCAGTATTGTAATTATCAAAGTGACGTACAAATGAGTACTTGGTCGTATAAAAATTAGATCTTTCTTATAAATAAGACCCTAGAATGCTTTTGCTTTAGCTTGTAGCATGACTTGTGCAATTCACTCTTTATATTCTTTTAGAAAAAATTAATTATTTTTTTTGGGAGGAACCGAGGAATGGAGGTATCTTACTGGGTCCTCAAAAGGTCCCCAAAAAAGAAAATTACTGAACACAATTGAATTGCTTTTTATTTAAAATGACAAACCAAGTACCAAATAATATAATGAAATGTTATTCGTCTTCCTCTTGATTTTTAACTGACTATACGTACATTACATACAATGTCCAGATCCACACTACTTTTGGGCAAAAAACAGATCCACACTTATTTCCCTAGCAATTAATGATTAGTTGAATACTTCATTTGGTAACCAACACAAATGGTATTTTAGCAGTTTCCAATTCAATAAGCGAAAATTATCATTACAAATGAGATCGTTGTACCCCATAAGAGGCCAAAAAGAAATATCAAATGAAAATGAAAACGAACTTGTAAGGGGAGCAAATGCGTCAAAATTTTCTTTTGTTTCTTATCAAAATAAAGTACTACATCCTTCCTGACGTCTTGTTTAACTCCATACGGGTTGCAAAACTTGTTGCATTTTTCCTAAAATTTTCTGTTAAAAAATCGACATTTTCTTTAAACTTGTCAATCTGACATGATATAAAAAAAATGCTAAAAAGGCGCGATACATTTTAGGCGACAGTTAATGAATTTAGCTAATATATATATATATATACACACACTAAATATTAACAAATTATATGGTGTCAAATAATCAAGTAAGTTTTATATATATGATCTCTTTTTTTTTTTTGAGGAAATATATGATCATTACTCTGTCATATATCATTTACTAGGCAAAGAACATTTATTTCTTGTCATCCTTTTTTTTTTTTTCGGGACTAACTTTTGTCAACCTTTTGGTAAGTGGAGAGTGAAAATAACTTTCAGAAGTTTTTGGTAATATGATGATTCTTTGTAGCCAATTTGTGTCAACATAAAAAGTGTGTACATCCTAAGACATTTGACGTCCCACTTTCACCAGCTACTTCCTATGATTAATTTAGACCAAGAAAATCAGCTCTGCCTCCAACATAATGCCTGGTGGTGGGTAATGCTAAAAGAAGTCAAAAAAGAAAAAAAGAAAAGAAAAGCAAAAAAATAATAATAATACCAAAAATAAAAGAAAGAAAAACTTTATGGAGTAAGATTTAAGTTTTCTTCATCACCAAACACTAATTGAGTTTGAGGGTGGCAAACTTTTTTTGCTTGCTTTGGCAGATATCTCTACCTCACTCACATTGAAGAAAACCCTCATCTCACCTTCCTGCCTTGTCTCATAAGTCTTATTATAAGATAATATATATATATATATATAAAAATAATCTAGCCATAAAATAATACTAGCCAAAACTCAGTTGTTTACAAAAATTTAGAAAAATAAAATAACCTCTTTTACTTAGAGGATTTAATTGGACCAAAACACCCTTTTCTACCACCAAAACTATGTGGAAAGAGTAAATTTGTGCATTGAGGAAGTGCACAATCATCTCATCTTTCGGGTAACTTGTTTTTAGTCACAAAATTTTAATCTTATTCTTTTCTATAAACAAAGATAAAAAAATAACTAAAAAAAGACCATTATTATATATTGAAGGATCAATTTAGCATTGATATAAATTTTGATTAAAACATGAATTAATTTCAAATTTTCATTAATTAATCATTTTATTTGGGGTAATCTTTTTTAGCAATAATATTTCCCTTGAACTAAAATATTTCCATTCTTTTTCTTTCTTTTTTTGGAGTTAGGTTATTAGTGGAGAGAAGTCTAAGCAAAATCACATTTCCAATCAATTACAATGTCATATTCAGATTCTTTTGGGTCAATAATCAAAAAATCAAACTCAAGACTTGCCACTAAGCTAAAGACAAAGATATGCATTATGGAAATCAGAAAAGGAAATACAACCCCCCAACCCCAAAGGGTATTCCTGTAATTTCAATCAAGTCCTACCACCTTTAACGGTCATTTGAAATTAACTGTCTGGCCTTGCTTTTGCTTACGTTTGCCGTTAACTTCCTTCTGGAAAGTGAGCCACGTGAGAAGCCAAAACCAAAAACAACCAAACCAAAACCAATTCTCTCTAAACAATTTAACGGCCGTTAGTGTTTGGCACCAACCACAAAAGCCTTCAAAAATAAAATGGGCGCACAAGCACATTCTCATACAAGCCAACTTCTCTCTCTCTCTCTCTCTCTCTCTCAAATTTCATTCTCTCAGCTTAAAGCTCCTCCTCTGAATCTCTTTCAGACCCCAAATTCAACCGAAGACGAAGTCTCGAGCAGCCATTGCCGGAATCGGGCCGGTGAATTTCCCGGAGATTTAGGAGCCCTACTACATTAGCTTGTATGTACTTTAATGCATTTATGCCTACGTTTTTTTTTTTAAGAATATATATGTATCAAGGCTTATTAATAAAATTCAGGTAGGTTTCTTTTCTTTATTTTTCAGGGCTCCTAACACTCCCGGATTTTCCCTTTTTTTTTTATTGATAAAGGTACACTCATATTTTCTTCAAAACTTTTGATTGAAATACTACTACTAGGATTAGTGACATTTAAAAAAAAAAAATCAATCTATTTGATCCAGTTAGAAAGCGTATTCTTTTATTTTCATTTTTTATTCACATTTAGTTTAGTATGCCAAATTAAATTGGGTATTTATTATTGTTTTTCATATGTTGTCTTTTTATGTCGATTAAAAGGAATGAAGATGGGAGAAATGTCGAGCTTCCAGTTGGGCGTTATTGGTGCCCTTTTTCTTTCGGTGGCTTCTTCTGTTTCTATTGTCATATGCAACAAAGCTTTGATGAGCAATCTGGGCTTCCCATTTGGTAATTATCCTATAAATATTATACATTTATATAATCATTTCACTAACATATTTTTATGATTCATTTCTTTCTCAATATACATATTAATTAGTTTCACTCACGTCCCCTGAATTTTAGACATTGTAACACTTTTATTTTTAGAATTTCATTTTGTAACTCTCGTGGTCATAGACCTTTCATTTTGGATTTTATATCCAATCCTGGTGTTACAACCTCAATAATGAGGAATATATACACATACATACATATATATAAGGCCATAATTTAGTAGGTACTTTTTTTTTTAATTATCTATAGATTTTTTTTCTTAGTCATTGGATTATTATCTGACAGCTATCATGATTTAAGTAATTAAAAAAAATAATAACAATAAATATACATTATTTAATATTTTTCTCTTTCTACTTTTTACAATAAAAATGTGTGTTGTTAAACCCTCTAAATTTTAGATAGAGAGATCACAGGATGTTAAAAAATAAAATTTCAAGAATCATGGAGTTTTACAAATGAAATTCGAGAGTTAAAATGTTACGACTCTTACAGTTGGAGGAGACAATATTGTGAAATTAATCCCATTTGAACAACCAAATTCTCAAGTTACCCCGCATCATGTTTAATTTCCTCTATTATTGTTTATATATGGGTTAATGCAGCTACAACACTTACTAGTTGGCATCTGATGGTGACATACTGCACACTTCATGCGGCCCAACGTTTCAACCTGTTCGAGAACAAGTCCATTGACATGAAGACCGTTATGCTTTTTGGCATTCTAAATGGCGTTTCCATTGGTCTTCTCAACTTGAGCTTGGGATTCAACTCCATTGGCTTCTATCAGGTTCCAGTTCCCTTCTTTATAAGTTTTTCAATTTAACACGTTTTAATTAATCTATCCCTAATGCCAGAAGAGTACACCCTAATAATTACAACACAACTATGTGCTTATTCATATAGAAACTATGTAATAGCTTCTTAATGGTTTGTAACTAAACTCCTTATTTTAGCTGTGGGATAAATTGAACAGTCAAGACATATCTTGTGAGACGCTTTAGAAGGATCTCACATTGTATATTATAACAATCATCATTGTGAATGTCCCAACTTCGGACTCTTATGAGAGTTGGGAATTATTTGTTTAATTTTTTTGATTTTTTTTTTTCCTTTTGTCCATCTTGATCTCGACACGTTAACTTAAGAACATAGCTAAGTTAGTATTTTATTTTTATTTTAAGTGCTGTAATTGAATAAATGTAAAAAAAACTAATTTGGTGGGCAGACGATAAAATGGACAAAATGTTTGTTTCCAAGTGCCAGATGTGGTCAATTTTTGGTACAATATTCTTTGTATTTACATTTGATTAGGGTTCGAATTGGTAATTTCTTGCAGATGACCAAGCTTGCCATTATACCATTCACTGTATTACTAGAAACACTGTTTCTCAAAAAGCAATTCAGGTAATTAGAACCCTTTTTTTTTTTCCTTTTTTTGCAGATTAAACAAAAATTTTCTATTCAAAGGGGAGAGATAATCCAAGTTCTCCCCTATATTACTATATATTATAATATCATGTTTTGTGCTTCTTTGCAGCCGAAAGATAAAGTTCTCTCTCTTTCTTTTACTCATTGGAGTTGGCATTGCCTCTATCACCGACCTCCAGCTCAATTTTGTTGGAACAATTCTTTCACTTCTTGCCATCATAACAACCTGCATTGGCCAAATTGTATCCTTTTTTTTTTTTTCTTTTTAAAAATAACTAATATCCCAAAAGAATTAAAAAAGATAACACTAGCGTCAGTCAGATGGGACTGATGCATTTTCACATTCTGCATTTTCACGGTTTTTTGAGTTGATCCATGATAAGCTCTTAATGAATAATAACTAGATGCACCAGATATGACCGTACGTTTATCATTAACGGTAGGTTTTAAGGCTAACAAATTGGCACATAACGGTCTATACTTCAATGCAAAGTGTTTTACACTTTAAAACATAGAGGGTGTTTTGGACCCATCGGAACATCTAACAGTTTCATTAAAAAACATAAGATGAATTTATTATAATCAGTGTAATAAACTATCTAGGTCTACAGCTTGTATTAAGAAGATTGTATTGATTCTTAACTCTATGAATTCAGCTAACAAACACAATACAGAAGAGGCTCAATGTCTCCTCCACGCAGCTGTTATACCAGTCAGCTCCATTTCAAGCAGCTATTCTATTTGTGTCAGGCCCCGTGGTAGATCAGTGCCTCACCAAGAAAAATGTCTTTGCCCACAAATACACTCCCATAGTCTTGGTATACTCTTCTACACACTGTATATATTCTCTCAGCAAATTTTGTGATAGAATAAATTTACTGATAATGATAATGCATGTTTCTGAACGTCAAATCATATCAGAACACATAGATATAAAATTAACAATACGATAATTAGTCATAAAATTAAGATAACATATGTAAATTGTTAAACTTGTCTTGTGCTTTATGATGATCAGATAATTAATATTAGCACTCTTGACTAATATATATATATATATATATATGTAGGCCTTCATCATCCTTTCGTGCATAATCTCAGTGTCTGTGAACTTCAGCACATTTTTGGTGATTGGCAAGACATCACCAGTCACATACCAAGTGTTGGGCCATCTCAAGACTTGCCTTGTTCTTGGCTTTGGCTATACATTACTACATGACCCTTTTACAGAGAGGAACATTATTGGGATATTGGTAGCCATTTTTGGGATGGGGTTGTACTCTTATTTTTGCACACAAGAGAACAAAAAGAAACAATCCGGAGACCTTCCCTTGGGCTCTCAGGTACTTCTTTTTCTAACCTCTTTTCCCTTTCCAATTTTGAACCCAAAAAAAAAAAAAAGGTTTTTTAGTCAATTGCGTACATACTATAAAGGGGATTTAGATCCCTTATAGCTATTTTTGGTAATAATTGAAAATTCTTGATTCTTTTTTTTTTCAATTACTATTTAGATGGTAACTCATACTAACTAGATTTTTCAATTTGTCATACTCCCTTAGATTCCCCACCTATAAAATATAATACAGTAGTTATTACAATGCATGTACCATACCGAATGCTTTAAATACAAAAAACAAAAGAAGGCTTAATTGGTTTTTTTTTTTTTTCCCCAGACTAAAGACAAGGATGGTGCTCCACTTTTGGGAGGAAAGAACATGGTTCACCAAGAGAAAGATAGTCATGAGGTCAAGAAATCAGCCAAGGACTCTCTTGTTTGATTGATATAGAACTAGCTAGGCTTTGAATTAAAGAAGGTTTCTTTTACTTTCTTCTTTTTTTTTTTTTTGTATCACGCCCCTTTATTTTTAAATTTGAAGATATGTTGATGAGTGTAAATGAGTTTTGATTCTTTGAAATAAAATTAATGCTATACCTGCAAATTTTTTCCACCAAACCTTCTACTCTATGGTTTTGGCTTTTTAATTAGGATCAAACTCACTGTCACATACTTTTCCTAAGGAAATATTAATGTCCCACATAATAACTAAATTTACTATCAATCAATACAACAATAGACATCTCAATTTTCGATTAGTCAAATTCAATATACACATAATCAACTGAAGTTATTTTTACTAAAAGGAAAATTCTTGAAAAATTAGACCATTACCACTTATTATACACGATTAATATTTATAGCTATTATCTTTGCTCTCGTTTATACCACTTTTTCTTTTAAAAAAATTATTTTGTTTATTGATTGTCCCCTCCAAATCAAATCCAAATGAGAAGTGTAGCTACTTAAAATGGTAACTAACAAAGAATAAAAACTGCTAATTAATTTTGCTTTACTTGTCTTAAAAAGTGGTATTTGGCTACTTGAACCAAAAAGAACACCACTGAGTTGTAGTTTAATTGGGCTTTTCATAAGTCTCGAATTTAGAGTGGGTAAATGGACAAATTTAGGACGTTCTGGGGCCAAAATAACATTTTTTAGGCTTAATTTTCAAAAAATGATTTTTTAAGGGCGGATTGTGATTAGGATCATAAATATTGTGTCATCCTAAAAAATGTTATGATTACCGGTCATAAATTTATGATAACCCTAAAAAAGTTGAACATAAAAAGTCATTTTTGCCCAAATTACTTTTGCCCAGGTCCAAAGGACTTTAAAATATCCCTATTTCGTAGTCTCATAAGAATTATAAAGTATGAAGTAACAATAAAAACTCTACTTCTTGTCGCTTTTCCCTCCGATCTGGAAAAACGAAGCGGCCCATTCACTCGCCAAGAATTGTATTAATGTTAAAGGCGTTATGTTTTACGATTTAGAACTTCCTTTTTGTATTGCTCGTGTTGTAGCAAAAGATATTACTCTTTAATGAAGTTATTGCTTTTTCAAAAAAAATAAAATAAAAATAAAAACTCTACTACTCAGTAGTACTTTCAGCCTAACTATGATTCGTAACACTGCTATTTGGTTACCAAAATTTGTTAAACAAAAAAAGTGCCAATGGTATTTGGAATAACTATGTTTATAGGTAAGTATAAACTAGTGACTTATAAGGATGACATGTCATTGAAGTACACAGAAAATTTCACAAAATTAGCTCAATTACATAAAATGGTCATATTCTAGAGCTCAAATAAAACGGAAAAATTCTGCGACAGGGTAATGAAAAGTATCCAACAATTACTAGCACGTTTTAAAACTATCCATTTTCATAAGATTTCATCATATTTTTGTATATCTATTCATTTTATTCAATTTAATATAGTTCTGGTATAATTTGACACTTAGAATCGCATTTCTTTCACATAAGTACCAAACAATTTTTTTTTTTTTTTATGCAAGCCCAAACATGAATTTTGGTTCACCGTTTTACGTAAACAAAGATGAATAGTTCTAACCGCTTATTTCACTTGCGTCACACTTTGTAAGCAATACACCCTTACTGTATATAATGTATTAGGATAAACCTAATATTCATGGGTAAATTTAAAATTTTTCATTAGAATTTTCACTACCTGATCATGTTATCATCCACCATGTCAATTGGATTTGGCCCCTTGTTTAACAACACATAATTAATATAGTTGGTGATAAGTGATCAGAACTTGCTATATCACAGGACCTTTAAGCTATATACTGCTTTGTTCTCTTATTTGGTGTCCCTCAATCTCATCGGAATTGTTGTTTAATAGAAAACATATCTATGTTGAAATTTTAGAAATTTCAATACCGGGCCTTTAAATTTGTAACCTAAACTCTGGTAAGGAAAAAATCAAATTAGGACAAATACTAGGAAATTTATTAAAGAGAGAATTATCCAACTGTCCGTTTATGAAATTCTATACATATGCTTTATATAGAATTTGTCGCCTCATACTTGAAAATTTCTTTCATTTGACTTGATTCTATTGAAAAGAGTTCCAAACTATTTTTTTTCCTATTATATGAGATTATTTGGGAAGGGAGACTAAAGTGCTTGAAAAATCAAGTTAAATAAGAGCCAGATCAACTAATTCCCCAACTACTTTCATTATACCATATAAACAATTCAGGGTTTCTCGTTGAAACATGTGGACTACCTAAATAAAAATTATTTTTTTAGAGGTACTTGGCCGGGTATCTTCCCATTAGAAAAATGGAGCTTTAATGAAAAAATATTTGTAAAATAATTAGAAGGAACAAAAAAATGAACAAAAGCTTTTCCACAAGAAGTCGCAAAACAAATATATTTTACTCATTTTGACGTTGCAAAATATGACTGATTAATATAAAGAATGGAATATTAATTATATTATCAAGCACCCTTCACTACTTCGGATAGTATTTGTGTAGTGTAAGTAATAGGAATAAAATATACATAAACCATTAAGATTTTATTATATATTAATATCCCAATAGTAGGAGTTGAAATTTTGTAAAAGGAGTAGGAGTTGAAATTTTGTAAAAGGAGAGACGTAGTATGTATGGACAATGAGATAAAATTTCATATTTAACAAGTTGAGACTAGAGAGTCTCAGTCTACAACTTAGGTAAGTTATATTCCCGAATTTTGTCATGATGGAATATGGGCTTTTTGTTGCCCAAGTTGCTTGTTGGTGTAGAAAACTAGTTTTGAAACTTAGTTAACGTTTGTAAGATTCTCATTGACCAAACATAAAAATGATATTCATGGGATATTCTTCTATTATTGAGCGTGATATGGGAAGCCATGTTTTTGGTTTTGGATAGAAAATGATTTTTTTTCTGTAATTTCGGTTAATATCCAATATTATATATATATATATATATATATATATATATATATATATCTCCAATTCAATAGGTATTCTTTTTAATCGTTGGTTATTATCTAACGGCTATCATAATTTGAGTAGCTAGTTAAAAAAAATAAATAAATACTCATTATTTAATATTTTTCTCTCTTCACGTTTTACTATAAAAAAGACGTGCGTAATGAATTTTAATTGGGCAAAACAATACCTATTAAAAAAAAACTACTAAATTAGTGCATATATACATATATATGTATATATATATGAGCTAGTACAATAGGTATTTTTTATATTTACTATCGGTAGGTACATCAATTTTGACCGTTAGATTTCAATTTAACAGTTACAAATATAAATACTATCATTTAATTAAAATTTAACGGTCAAAATTGATATACCTCCATAGCAAATAAAAAGAATTACTTATTGTACTAGTTCTTTATATATATATATATATATATATATACACGTGTGTGTGATATCATCCTTATCAAATTAGCACATGAATTTATTGCAACAAAATATTTGGGCATCCTCGATAATTAAAACAATAATTAAATAAATATTTGAATAACAACATTTGGTAAGATTTTATTTTTAAAAAAAAAAGTTAGAAAAACTTATTAGACAAGCAACATGCAAAAATATATTTTTAAATATATATATATGTGTGTGTGAAAGGGCATTAATGATGGTTTGTTCCAATTATATGCCAGCTAATACAAACACAATAAAGGGAAATTGACATTAAAAGGTACAATAAAGCTTTATTGGTTGTTTAGTAGCACCGGTAGGTAAGACTCGAGAGCTAACTCAATTATGAAGAGAATTAATCAACAAAACCTCTGGCATAACTAATTTTAATATAATAATATGCATATTTGGTTACTATTTCTCTTTTAGTTAAAAGCTAAAAGCATGAATAACGACAGGCCGGTAAAAGCACCCAAAAAAAGCATTGGTAACTTTGCTAAGCTTATTGTTCAAAAAAAAAAATAAGAACTTTGCTAATTTTAGGATAACCATAATTTGTAAAATAATGGGGTCAAAAGGTGGGTGAAGTCAGTTCTCTATCAAGTCTCAAGCTTTTAAATAATTCTTTTCAAAAAAAAAAAAAAAGCTTTCAAATAATTAACGGCGTACTCATATTTGAAAAAAGATAATTAAATAAATACATAAATAGTACATGCAAGAGAGCGTTTTAAGGGGGGAAAAAACCATTTTCTTTTTTAGAGAAAAAATAAATAAATAAAAGACAGAAAACCCAGTTTCAAGCCATCAAGCTTTCATTAAATATATTACCACAATTAGATCTTTTTTAAACTTATACTATAATTATTTATAAACGTACTAACTTCTTTTTAATATTGACTTAACATTATAGCTTTGAATTTCACAATCTTTGCATCATTTATTATATGCATCGTTAACTACTATTGATTTTAAGGTTTTATTGACTTTGACTAGGATGTTTATACCTATGACAACCAACAAGATATAATATGTTATTTATATGATAATTAGATTTTTTATGAGAAATTAGGAAATTTACACTTTTTGAAAGTGCTTCTTAGTAGATAACTCCCCCCCCCCCCAAAAAAAAAAAAAAAAAAACTACTATTTTCTCAAATAGACCTTTTAAGTTAGGAAAATGGACCTACTAGTAATGTTTTGGGCTAAAATGACTTTTCCACAAGTATTTTGTAGAATGAATTCTAAAATGGGGTAGAATGAATTCTAAAATGGGGTATAGAAACTTTACCCATTTTGAGGACATATTTGTGCAATATAATTGGTCTAAAATCCTTCTCGGTCCCACCTATTAAAGGTTACACGTAGTAAGGGGTGCATTAGATTTGATGAGAAGATAACCTTTGGATAGGGCTGGCAACTCGTGTTATCGTATTATGTTCAGGTCGATACGATTACGACACAACACGATAACACCTTAACTCGAATACGACATGATTAATAACTGTGTCAAAAACTTAAACTCGAATACGATATAATTAATACAAATATAACACGACACAACACATGTAACCTATTTAATAAATGTGCCATGTATTATATTATGACTTGTTTGACATGATTATTCAAAGTTGACATAATTACTCTAATTTAATACGATTATGCACTAATTAATTCAATTTTACACATGTAAATATGTTTAGAATTAATCAAAATCACATTTAAAATATTAAAATATCAATAAAGATGTCGTATTAGTATCGTGTTGACACGACACGAAAATGACATATTTAATTGAACGGGTTATAGGGGTCATTTTTGGGTTAAGCGGGTTAATCCCAAACCTACCCGTTTGTTATATGTGTTATATGAGTCAACTCAAAATTGATATGAAAATTAAATGGGTCACCCAGACCCATTTATTTCGTGTCATTTTCAAGTCGTATCGTCAAGTCGTGTAGAAAATTGCTAGCCCTAACTTGAGGGCCTTAACATTGTTCATGTTTTTTTATTCCTAATTGCCAACTGTAGGACATAAGTAATGAAGGCATAAAAACCTAATGAAGAGAGAAAGAATGAGTTATTTATATTAGGGAGAGAAAGTACAAAGTTATAGCTTTTTACTTGGGAAGTTGTTGTTCTTAGTCTTTGAGCTACAACTTGCCCAAAATAGAGTCACTTTATAATAAAAAAAACATCCCAAGTAAAAGGAAGTTATGTGAAAACTATATCAAACTAATCCCAAACCCCATTTTATCTCTCTTCTCTCTAACATTCAAAAGATCCCAAACAATATATGAACTAATGGACTATAAAATCAAATATTGATTACAGATGCTGGACACCTAGAGCAGCGACGAGATAACACACCCACACCTACGCCACCGATATATGCCAAAGGACTGATCGGATGTTGGAAATATACTCTAGAAAGTAGTTTCTTTGTTTGGCATTTTAAATAATATTTATTGGATTTAAGTGTTATCTAATTGTTGTCAATAAATTTCATATTATGTCCCAATTATATACATGTAATATTTATGTTTTTTATTATGCAAACGTCTATAAGTTTTCATGACTAATAATGAGTAATAAAGAATTATTCGTATGAAGTGTTTACATGTGGTAGACTAAATTTTTTATTTCATTATGTCTAAATAAAGAGTTCACATTCTACAAATAAAGATGGAATACTTTATTTTGCCATAGAATGTGGTGTTGTCTATTCCAACGGGATTGATAAAGTCTTAAATCATTGAAGTATCTGACTTCGGATAGAAATACTAGTGCGTTATAAGAAAGTTATACGTGCATTGAACTGGACCAAGTGAAAATAGAATTTGAGGTTAAATGTCGTAACTGAATATTCTACCTTTTACTAATCTAGCACCATTGCAAGATTATCTTAATTCTAGTGATTGTCATACTTACTTTCATGAGTTTTATCTTCTTGACTTACTAAAAGACTATTTCTGATTATATGGTTTGAACTTCGGTATCTTGGAAGATAAGATTTGTGAATTGATGAGAATACCATTCATGATTTGGACACCATGCATATAATATCACTTTAGGTTTTTTCAAGGACTTGGATAATAAAAATCAGATGCCAGGTAGTCATTTTGTGAATTTGACTGTGTTTGTATGGGCAGTTACAAACACTGTAGTCAATTATTATCCATTAGATGAAAAATGGTAAATCAAATGTAAATATGTACTAGAGGGGTAATATGGTAATTTCATCTAACTAGTACGACATTGTATTGGATGTATATCTACATGTATAGTATATGCTAAATGGATCAAGTTAATTAAAGTGTTAATTAGCTTCACAGAAAATATATAACATTTAGTCTAAGAGTGCAATATTGGGCCTATAGTAGAGTGCCTCAATATTAATGGACAAGACCCAATTATAGTTAAAAGTTAATTATTTTTAATTATGACTATGGATAGTTGGCCCATTGGAGCTTAGACTATTTGGATCCATAAGGTCCCATGTCTAGCTCACACATAGTCTAATATTAATTGAATGGTCAGTTGAGTCCAATAGGCCTAATAGGGTTTACATCTCTCTAATACTTAAGAGAAAAGTTCTCCTAAGCCTCTGTACAGTAGCCATACACCTACTACATGAACAGTAACTATGCTTAACGTGATATAGAGAGAAAAAGAGAGAGTAAGAGAGCCGAGCTACTGCAGGATAAATTCCGAGCTCGTTCATGGCAACTAAGGGAGAGATACCCATGGTCATAGATGTACAATCAAAGAGAAGGAAGAGCGTCTTCCGGATCGTCTGCTCATCTCTCGTTAGGAATCAAGAAGGTACCCACATATCGGATCATTCAATGGGCCCTAGAGAATTGACGGGAAGGCTCAATGGTTATGAAGCGCTTCCAGGTTTTATCTAAACCAAGATCCATAAATTGATTTATGTTAGATCAATGATTCTATGTTTTATTTTGTAAAGTTTTAAGAAAATTTTAAAATACCAATTCCACTGCATTCTTGATTTTTTACAAAACTGCGGAAATCATTTTCAGTAAAATCGTTTTTTTGAAATTATTTTTTAGAATTTCCAGCATCAAAGACACCTAAGATTAGAGACCTGCAGCCGCACCCCGATGTCATGACAAGAGGAGGGATTGAAAACCTAATTACACTTTACTTTTTTTCTTTTATTATTTACCATTTCTAAACATATTCGATTTAGCGTTACATTTACAACAATTAATTTATTCTAAAAATTGATACAGGAAAATTAACAAGGACAGACTGCAGCATAATAAATGTCCATTTGAGCCCACTCAAGTACATCTGGTTTGCTGGATAAAGATCGAGTATCGTATATTTAAGCCCTCATCGTGAATGAAAAAGTTAATGCCCTAGGTTAGACAATTCGTATCACAATATTAGTGAATGGTAGTCACTATATTTGTGGCCATTATTGATGAATTTTCAAAAACCAACCATCGGTCACTTCTAAAAGTTATTTTTGCCCTAACTGCTCCTAGTTAGGTCCATTTCCCTTTAGTTATAATTTGGCCCATCAAGCATGATGTATAATTGAGTTATAACTTAGAAATATTATTTTACAAAATATTTTACAAGATAGGACTTTATTTAAAAGTTCTCTTTCAAATAAGTTATTTTGCGAAGAGCCTCTACTTATTCTAGGTGCATAAATATGTTATTTGTTGATGACTGCTTTTGTCCATATCGGGATATTAAAATAGACGTATATCCTTGTGAAGAAAATGAATAGAGACACAAATGATTCGGTTTGATATCATGTTTATATCCACGAGTTTCCACTATCTAGATTACAATTATTACAATTCGAATTTGTGCAAAGTTCGTAGGTAGTATTCTCTCTGAGTACAGACTATTATTTAGAAATGGTTGCACCTATTTATAACTGTGTTCATGCCAGTTTTTCCTAATTAATCTCATCAATGACTAAGTTATGACCTATTTGGGATTGCAACTAAAGTGTTGTTTAGGAATTATGAAAAGGGTTCAGAAATAGGAGGATAACAAAGGTGTTTTGTATTTTATATTTTTTACTACAACCTATTTAGAGTTACGTTGAGGATGGAGTTTCCTAATTAATCTCATCAGTGGCTAAAGCCTAAAGATCCGTTTGGGATAGCAACTAGATAGTTGCTTTAGGATTCTAAAAGCTATTGAGAAATAGGTGGATAACAAAAGAATTCACATATAGTAAATTCTGTTTCTAACTGACAGATTTTGAAAGAGAATTTGAGAATAACAAGCAACCACGGAGCCAGCACAGGCTTAGGAGAGGCTGCAGCCCTCTCACTTTCTTGAAAATTATATTTTTTATCCCACGTGTATTTGAAAATTTCAATTTTATTCTTTATTTGCCCCCTAAATTTTTATAGTTATAGTTTTTGCTCCCATATTTTATAAGAAAATTCAATAATGCCTCTCATATGACTACTTATTTTTTGTTTTGTTTGAGCTTTATTTATATTATTTTGAAATACTTAGTTTTGCCATTACTTTGGATAATTTTTCTTTAGACTCACTTTACATATTCTTTTTAGTTCACTTTTTCCCATGAAAAAATATATAAGATAAATTTTAATTCGTTAAAATAATATCTATAGATAGGTTAAAAAAAATACCTACTGAATTGGTCCCCTAAATATATATTTATTTATATATTTTGAAAGAAACAATTTTATTAAACTTAAATAAAAGTTATATAATCGGGTTACATAGAACTTCTAATAATAAGAATCACGAAATCGATTTGTAAACTTGAATACAAAAAAACCTTCAAAAATCTAATAGCAAAGGCGATCCGCGTCAACAATCTTAGAAAAAAAACTCTCTTCAATGACTCGTATTGATTCATTACTATCCGAATTAGTACTTCTGATTGATTCACTAGAAGAGTTTCTTCAAAAACTATTCTGTTATAATAACAAACTCTACAAATTTGAATAATAAATGATACAGATTCGAATAATATACATACCAATAAAACAAAAAATACTAATCAAAATCAAAATCACCACAAATCTAGATCTATATGGACTAAGAATATTATAGATCTAGATCTATAAAAAAATCTACTTTCATAAATGGAAGGATTATTTGAAAACAAAAGTAAAGACCAAAAAAAAAAAAGAGAAAAACTTATACCAAAAGTGGGAAATAGGTTAAAAGCAATTGTTAAACAATTCAAGGATAGAGAAAGAAGAGAAAGATGTGGCATTATATTGAATGTCCCCATACTCAAAGTCGGCTTTGCAATGGGATTTTATTTTTATTTTTTTTTGGGGATAATGGTGAATGTAAGCTACTATCTTGCATAATGAAGACATAAATTTCCGTCTTCTTTAACGTAGTGACACGGATATTCTACAATCTCATTTTTCTCTATAACTTGTTATAGAGAAAGATACAGTACATCATTATTTCTAAATATTCACTTCGGATTGGCATTTTTTTACCAAATAAATATATGTGTAATATCAAGTCTGTCCTATAATATGATTTTTGTTTTTCATGTGTTTTAAAATATATGGTTATGATAAGTGAAATGGTTATACCCTAACAAAATTTTTGTGAATATGGTTGCAGTGGAATACGCATATGAAAGCTAGGTTGAACTACGTATCCAATGAGAAATAAAATTTTTTATGCATTTTTATTCATATGTGATTGTTATAAACGTATTTAGAGTCCAAATAATTTGATAACAAACTTATATGTATATACCTAAGTTTTAATTAAGCACACTTTGTATATACGAATAAGTATGTCTATTGTTGTTATTATTATTATTATTATTAAAAAAGTGTGAAGTACGTGAAGTTTTAATTTCTACTACTTTATTTGTATGAATTATTACATAGATTTTAATTTATTTTACTACTTATGTATAGACATGATTTAACTTATACTTATATATATAAAAAAAAAGATTAAGTCACACCAAAAAAAAAAAGGAAAACAGGAAGTTTCCCATAAGTTTATAAGTATAATACTAGGTTTATTCATTTAGGTTATTAAAAAAAAAACGTTGATTGATTTTAAAAAAAAAAAAACCTAAGACAAAAAGAAAAACCTATATATTTTATGCTTTCTCTCTTGAAAATACAATTAAGCCTCCTCCTAAATTTCTCTCTACCTCTCTTTCTCTCTTAGTTGCTGAGTATTTGTGATTTCAAGAGTTTTTGCTTAGTTTTCTTTAATTTTTCAAGAAGAAGGTAAACGCTTAAATACACTCTTTTCTCTGAGTTTATTGTTTTGATGCTGTTAGATTAGAATTCAACCTATGATATATAGAGCTATAATTCCTTTTAGAACCTGAAATTTTTATGAGATGTTATCTTATATGTCTACATGATTCCTATAAATTTTATGTTCATATCTTAATTTTATATTTTATATAACATTTAAATACATGCTAGTCGTTACCTAAGAAATCCTGACAGACAGACTTGATTAAATTTTTATTCTATAATTTTAGAAGGTGAACGATTTATATTTAAGGTGAAATTTTAGCAACTTGTTTATTTATATGTTAGGTTATATTCTAAAAATTTGTATGGTCATAGGAGTTTATTTTAATTCATTATTAAATTTTCTTTATTTATATTGTCCTTAATGTCAGTGAATTTGACAGATTTGATGTTCCTGATTTTTACTGTTAAAAACCCATGCTATTGACATTTTTTCGACTTAAAATTTTTACTGGACATTTATCAATATGTGATTAGATTTTAAAAATATTTTCATGATTTTTAGAAATTTTTAAAATTAAATATGATTTTCAAAATTTTTATTATTTCGCTGATTTTGGTGCTAATATGAATTCTGATGTAGAATTATATGAATTTAAAATGCTTTCTAATGGTCTATTTTGGAATCTATAATTTTAATACATGTTTTATATTGTGTTGAAAATACTTTCATAAAGTTTCAGATTATTTTGATCTAAGAAAAAACCTATAAAATTCTATTATTGTGCACTGGTTTTTAGTTTAATAGTTTTACTGGGTTACAAGATTTGGATTCAAAATTATGAAAAATATATTAAATCTTTTTTATAAATTCCGATAATTTTTCTGGATCTTTGTTTATATATCTTAATGAGCTATGCAAATTTTTAAGATAAACTGAATTATATTGTTGAATCTAAAATTATTTAAGTATGCCTAGTTTACTGAATATTTACAGATTTGGTTTTGTTATAAAAATTATTATGTTATTTTATGTTATAGATATTTTCAAACATATAAAATATGTTTCTAAAGAGCAATGATAGCATGTATTAATATTTTTTTTATAATGAATGTTTTTACATAAATAATAAAAAATAAAGGATAAAGAAGAGGCACGTGGTTTCAATACTACAAAGTTTTTCTAAGGACTTGAAGTAATTAAATCTCACTCTATGTGTTTATATATAAATTTATATCCTATTATGTGATGTTATTATGATTATTATGATATGTAGTTATATGCTATACTATATTATTTTGCATATTAAGTATGACATGCGTATGCACAAGTATTGCATAAATTGCACAAGAGATTATGATTTTCAAAGAATGATTTTTAAAGCTTTATGCATCCAAATTTTGTTCAAAGAAAAATGGTTTTATTTAAGTGTATGTTAAGTTCTTAAAAGGAGTATGTGCACCTGACTAAATGACCTACAGTCACCATGTTAAGAACGAATGTTTAAACTGTGATGCTAGCCATTGTAGTATGATAACTTTATGGGATCCGAATAGCTACAAGGTCATATGCTTGTCATGATACTATGTTTATAGCTCATCACTCATGATAGACTTGGTATTACACGATGTTAAGCTCAAATATGAAAGTTTTTATGAAATGGTAACGTTTATGATTAAGATGATTTTCAAAGGAGGGGTTGCATAGTTATGATTCTTAAAGTGTATTATTATATAAATCACGACATTCATTGTATGCATGAGATTTACTTACTGGGCGCAAGCTCATCCCATTCTTTTTAAAATTTTCAGATGAGCAATAAATTACTGGAGGTTGGTTGGTGGCAGCGGTGGATTCCCAAATGGCATTAGGAGGTTTTTTAATCGACTTTAAGTTTTATTTTCTTGTATTTGGTTTTTGGATTAAATTTAGTATTCTTTTTTTTTTTTCATAGCTTATTTTGAGTATTGAATTTTGTTTCTGGATGTTTTAATAAGAGATTGTTTTTCAGTTTAAATATCAATTTTGTTTTAAGGAAAAAAAAATTATTACTAGATTTTTCCGCTTTTATGATATAAGATAAATATGAAAATTAAACATTTTCTAGCGTAGGTGCATACCTGAATTAGGGGATACTACAATATGGGAGCTAGTATAATAGATATTTTTTTTATTCACTATCGGCATGTACATCAATTTTTACCATTAAATTTCAATTCAATAGTTACAAATATAAATACTATTATTTAATTCACACTGGAACTTGTTCCAATATAATTAATTATAACATCATTAGATTGAAATCTAATGGTCAAAATTGATGTATTTACCAAATAAGATAAATACATATTATACTAGTTCCATATATATATATATAAACCTGTGGCATAAATTTCCTTAAATTTTATTATCAACATATAAATTTTAAACGCAAAAATTACAATTCATCATGTTGGCTTACTTTTTAACCACATTATGAAGCTTTTTTTTTCAAAAAAAAAAAAAAATGGGGCTTAACTAATGACATTCGCTTATTACAAATTAAAAGAAAATACCTACTACTACTCAATCCCTACCCCACCCGATTAAGGATAATAGGTTTTCACGCCTACCCTCGGTGTGACTCGAACCTAGGACCGAGATCCCAAATAGTGGGTGTTCTTACAACTTGAGCCAATCCATTTCATCAATCACATTATTCAACTTCTTACTCAATATATATATATATATATATATTTATTTATATAAACGGTATATGGATAGATGATGGATTAAGTGGTCCAAAGGAATTTTAGTGTTTGGAGGAAAAGAAAAAGTAAGTGGAAGCCGGTGGTAATTGATATATGCATGCCTCATGCTTGCCTTTAATGTCTTGGTGTTTCCTATTACACAAAAACCTTTAGTAACCAAAAAAGAAGACAAAAATAAAAGGTTCATACTTGTGGTGGACGGTGACTTTGATTGTTCATGCATGCCTAATGCCTTAATATACCAAATTGAATCGCTTTTCTTTCTCTATACAAAAACATGTGAAATTTATTGTACGTTGCATGCTTTGCCTGCCGAATCTCTATGTATAAGAATACGTGTTCTCTATATACACACTCAAATGTACAATATACACATATATTCTATATTTCGAATTATTAGAGCCGATACAGGGAAAAATATTGTGATAAAATTAGTTCTGTATCATTAATAATTCTTAGGAAATTCTTAATTAGATAAATTATCCTTCAGTGGTAAATGTTTCTAAATTTTTCAAAGATTATATTTGTTGACTCATAAATTTAGTCTTTTAATAACGTATATTATGGGAAAACTAATAATATGTTCCCGACTTTAAAAGGTCAAAAAAAACATGCATTAATATTTTAATTGAGTTACTTGAACTGTGATAAAGGAAATAAAGAAGAGATGTTCATTTTATGCACATGGAGTTGAGTGTTGAACAAGAGGGGCACCGACCCCTTGAATGTTTAAGAGCCATTTTTTTTTTTTTTTTGGTCATTAGAAAAGCCAAAAACTTTAATTAATTTAACAATTAACTCATTCCATGTGAAAGCATGCAATAAAGAAACCTAGTCATCCGTTAAATTAATTTACTTAACAAACAACCACTCCATCAAAATACCGGAAAAAAAAATGCAGATATATACAAGCATGTTCTCTTTATTTTATTTCTTCCATTCTAATGATTATAATAGCATTGATATAAAGGGAATGAATAATTATAAGGTGATAATTCAAATTTCGAGAAAAATAATCAATTGGACCCCAAATTAAAAATGACAAATTATCTTAAAAAGAGTAACACATGATTGGTGTCACGTTATGATATTCTATAATATATATTGTATGTACTGATTTGCTTCCCCTCATTAACCGTCATCTAAAGGGCCATATCAGTTAAATTATTTTTGAACATACTTTGTTACCCGGATGTGTATTTATCACGATCCACATAGCAGTGCATTTAAAGTGACAAAGAAATATAAAGAGGATTAATTAGTGATGAGTCATGTATTAATAATTGACAAACAATACTAATTATTTGTCCTTAACAATACAAATTTGACATGTTAATCCTTCTATAGTTCAAATTGTTCTATCATGATAAAATGCAGTGCTCATTATTTTTTCTAGATAATTAGTTTTTCACGTAAAAAAATATGTTATTTCATACATTTACTAACTAAAATAATGACAACCGAGTCTCTTTCTATTTGTTTAGAATGGGATCACCTATTTTGCATGGAATTTATTATGTATGGTATTCTTAAAGAATATTATTATTCTTTTGGTTCATTTGTATAAGTTTCCTTCTCACATACGTCACCGTAATCAACATGACAAGTTGACAAACGCTTCAAAACAAACAAACAAACTGGTTCTTCGCATTGGGCTTACGCTATTTTTCTAACCAAATGGGAATTGCAAATACAATTATAAAATCCATTCAAACACATTCTTGTCCATAAAAATTATAAATAATAAAAATTAGATATTTAAAATATATTTTCATAAAATATTTGCATTGTAATTACGGACTGTTGTTTTCCCTAATAGTTTCTAACTTTCTACATTAAACTTTAGTACTACTAAAAGTTGGCTATTCGAATCATCCGTTCCTTATTAACTAAAAATTAAAATAAATAAAATATTCTGTCAGATTTTTTTAATATTATTTTTTAATTTTAATCCCATGATAACAACTGCACTAGGAGAAATCTTCACTAGATCTCGTGTATTTTAAATCACTTCTATTTTTCACGCGTCGCTTACGAACAAATTATTTACCAAAATACCCCCAATCTCGGCGTCTACGTGGTAAACGATTTGACGTGAAGTATAAATATTAATAAAACTTATCAAAAAGAGTATGAAGCCAGGACGCAAAGGTTAATGTAATGTGTTTGGTAAAGTTTTATGAAAAATAATAATTGTTTATTAAACTATAAATGAATGAACATATTTTTTATTCAGAAATTTAACTGAGTAGTTATTTTCACTGCCATAGTCTAATTGTATTACTCATGCCAACTCTATATAATTGTGAATAATCACTAATACTAATAGTGACAAACAAAGAACTGCTTGTGTACTTAATTTAGATAAATTCACAGCTTATTGGCATTTATAAAGTCGTCTAATGACGACTGATATTAGAATAACTGAATTAGTGATAGTACATTTCGGTTAAAAAATAGAGAAAAATGCATTTATTTTTCTTGTTACTTAATAAAATAAGATAAAATAAAATAAAAATTTACAAAAGCGTAAAAATTATTAAAGAAATAGATATTCCGGACTAGTACTACAATGAGCTAATTTACTTGGAAAAAGAATAATAATTTTTGGGATGTGCTAAGTCCTAACTATTTTATTGGGTATTCTTTTCCCCCTTCGTATTTTTTTGTTCCTCTATAAACATGATGGCTTGCATTTTTTATGAAGAGATAACGTTTAAGGAGAGTCTAAGGTAGAATCCTCTTTTTTGAACCTATATGAGAAAAATATTTGAATCGTTAAATTATTATCCGATAACTGATCACATGCTTTATGTTTCAAAATCTTATTATGCACTTGTCAATACAATACTATTTCTCGGAGTTATATTGCTGTATATTAACACTCTCATTTGAGGGTTAAGTATATTTTCCTTTTTTATTCTTTTTTTTTTCACATAAGAACGTTGTTAGTCTTTTGAGTCTCTCTTTTTGTCTCGTCTAATGGAAAATTTACAACTAAATCTGTCTACCATACTGACTAAATCTGTTTTTTTTTTTTTTAAAAAAAAAAATTGCTCTATAACTAACAATTTACATTTTTAAAAAAAAGTATTTCGGGATGGGATACAATAGATTAATGCAAAAAAAAAAAAAATGGTTTTGACTAGTACCTTAAGGGGGAAAAGTAAAAAATTTCAGTCCAAGAGCGATAAATTCACGATCTAAGGATTGGGTAAAATTTAAACCATTTGTCAAATAATGTAACTTTTTCCAAAGAAGTTTTATTACGAATATAAATTCGAATCCCAACTTGTCTATTTAGCAACTGAGTTCTCATCGCATAATTGGATTATATTACTCATTCAATTGAAAAGTGTCATTAATGTCATTTATAATGCAACAAGTTCTTTACCAATTATAAATTAAAATAAGTCAACTGCCTTATTAATTGTTAAAATAAAAGTTAAGATCTGAATTAGCTAGAACCCTACACTACTACTACGCTTTCCAAATATGAGATAATTGCGGACCCTATAATATTAATAATAGCTTGAACTTTCACTTCTTTTTGTTTTTTTGGTTTAAACTCTGGTAATGATAGGTGTGTGAATTGTTTTTCTTTATTTTTATAGTGGTGATCATTAGTTAAGTTACATTTTTTCTTTAAAAAAAAAAAGAGATGAATTTCTTGTGTTGTTTAAGTAACATTCCTCGTAAGTTAATGTTAAACATAATTTAGAATTACAAAGTAAGAAATAAAGTAAAAGTCATTCATTAAAAAAAAATAAAATAAAATAAGAAAGAAAAAGTGGGAGACAATCAAGAATTTGTCCGCCATGAAAAAGAAGATGAAAAAAAAATTAAAAGTGTTTTAATAAGTTAAAGGAAAGCAGGGACAATAAAGTAATTTGGAGTGAATAAGTGAATTATTATTTGCCTGGCAAATCTTTGTCTCATATAAGGACCTGTATTCGGTTTCTTTTAACAGAGAGAGAGAGAGAAATAAACAGAGTTTTCTACAATTCCAAGAATGAAAGCAGTGATTCTCTGTATTCCTTAAGCTGGGTTCAGAGAGTTACCGTCTTCGTCTTCATCAAAAAATCTTCGAGTTGGGGAAATCTGAGCCAGACCCAGATAGGATCGTTGCGCTGTTTATATGCATGGATTTTTAGAAATTTTAATTTTTTTTTTTCTTGGGAATTTAAGAGGCTTTTTTTGAGGTTGATTCGTCGAAAAATCGAATTTTTGCGAAATGGGTTCGTCTCAAAACGAGGGAAGAATGGAGGGTTGGTTGTATCTCATTCGGTCGAATCGGATTGGGTTACAGTACTCGAGGAAGCGGTACTTCGTTCTTGAAGGTCACCATCTCAGGAGCTTCAAGTCAGTTCCCACGTCAAATGATGAGGTTTCTTTTTCCTATTTCTTTTTCTTTGTCTCGAGTTTTGTTTCTGCTGTGTTTGAATTCAGGTTCGTATCGATGAATTCATGTTGTTCGAGCGATATAAACATCCGGGTCGTTTTGTTTTTAGTAGTTTGGTATTGGGTTCTTAAGCATTTCTGTGATTGCTTTCTTGATATTGAATGTAAAATGGAAGTGGAGGATGTAGTTGGGCAGGTCATTATTGAGTGGTGGAGTATTCGACGAACCCATTTTCTTAGCTTAGTGATACATATTCTTGAAGATTCTGTTTTAATGCAAGATCAAATCTTAGGATTGAACTCTGGTCAAGTTTCAATTCAAATTGTTTTTCATTGGTTTGAGTGTAAAATGTGTTTGTCATTTGTGTATATACTTATGCTTTTATGTATAAAGGTGTGATGAGAGAGAATCCATATGTTATTATTTGAGATGTCTGGTAGTATTTAACTGTAATTTGCATCGAACCATGAATTCTTTGGTGAAAAAGCTCTTAATCTTTCTTATGGATCACGCGATTAAGTACAACGAAATCGATTAATGACCATCTTTCTTTCCTAGTAGTTTATGAAGTAGCAATATTGTCGCACAAAGAGAATTGGAAGCGCAAATGGTGTCATGGTTTATATGTGCTTTGAATTGAGATGTTGTCATTATCTATTGTTTCCTCTCTGCTTTTGACAATCATTTTTTTCGTATAAGATCTTATAGTATTTTGAATCTCAGGAACCTGTTAAAAGTGCTATTGTAGATTCTTGCATTCGTGTTGTGGACAATGGTCGGGAGAGCATTCATAGAAAAGTATGGACTTAATATGATGTATTTCTTTAGCAGTGATGTATCTATTTGTTTATGCTTCCTGATTTAGTTAGTATCAGTTGTACGGTTGTAAGATCCTATTCTTAATACAAATTTCAGGTCTTCTTCATTTTCACTCTATTCAATACCTCCAATCACAATGACCAACTTAAGGTGCGGTACCTCTTCAGTCAAAAGTGTCTTATTTCTGTATTTTGTTTTGATATTGTTGTTAGTATTGCCGCTGTGATAATCAACCAGTAATTATGATTATTGTCATTGAAAATAAGTTTTCTTCTAGTATTTAAGTAATGAATTATTTATTTCATAGTTGGGAGCAAGCAGTCCTGAAGAAGCAGCAAGGTGGATTCTTTCATTTCATGAAGCAGCTTTAAAGGTTTCATACTGATCAGTTTTGTTAGTCTACCGAAAAGCTGATTAAGCTTAATACTAATGCTTAAGCATATATGCAGGGCGGTCCAGATCTAGTAGATGATGTTGTGAATTGTTCAAAGAGAAGATGGCAATCATTTAGGTGTATACATGCCGTACTTTCCACTATTCTTGTTTAACACACTTGTAACTAACTGTTTTTCCCTTCCCTCTCTTACCCAATCTTGTAGTTTTCCTTTGTGCTTGATGCAACATTGGTAAAATATCTTGGTGCAGTTGATGCGTTTGTACACAGTGCATTATGATATATTTTACAGCTATGCTCTGACATCTTAGCATCGATGTCCCGGATTATTTCTTTGCACTTATGTTAAGTATTTCTGCACATAGATTCAGTGGATCTAGCAGGACAAGTCGCATTAATTCTATAGACTGGACTATATGTTCTTCTACACAAGCAGATCCCATGACTTCTGATGTTGTTGCGCCATCGCCTTGGACTATTTTTGGCTGTCAAAATGGTGAGAATGAGCTGTTGGAGGCAGTTGTAGCTCTTTTCCGCAGTCAGGTTTATGCAAGTTGGTGACCTTTTTCTTTTCTTTTCTTTTCCTATGTTTCAGGTCTACGATTGTTTAAAGAAGCAAAGGATAGAGATTCTCATGGAAAGGTTGGTGGGTATTTTCGTTCGTTTGTTTGTTTGTTTTGGGTTTTTTTTTTTTTCAAAAGGTTCATGAGTGTCTTGTTCACCATTTGTTTTGTTCCACAAGAATTTTTATTTTCTGTGTTCCTATCTTGAGCAGTGGGACGATCATCCTGCTATTATGGCTGTGGGTGTTGTTGATGGAACTTCAGAAGCCATCTTTCAAACACTGATGTCTCTTGGTCCCTCAAGATCACAGTAAGTTTGCTAAACACACGTTGTCTTCTTACAAATATTTTGTTGCTCTTTAGCCATTGTTTAGTTCAAACTGAAGTTGTCACCTACATATCTGCTGAATTTGATCTAGGATTTGTAACATCACTGTAATGTCCTATATCTGTGCCTGTTCTTTTTCATTAAAATCTTAATAGAAGTCTTGATGTCGTTAAATGGTCTAATTGGATAGAAAATCGAGGAAGTAGGAATGTGAACATCTGTGGTTAATGACTGCTTCATGCCACAGATTGAAAATTGTATTGTTTGGTACATGTATTCCCAAGTTCCTAATCTAAATGACCGAAAAAAAGGTTTCCAAGTAGGAAGCAATCTTGGATTTAACCTGTGAGTAACTAGTGTCATGCCAAGTTTCAGATTGAAAAAGGAAGTGCACATTTAAATTGAAGAAACCAGATTTATTGGGAAAAAGATAAATCAGTTGGAAAATATGGCTACAGTGCCCTTTGAAGTTGAGCTTTGCCATGTATTACTTGCTCATGCAGGAAACATGGGACAGGATAGAGGCATTTCTGGTCCAAATAGTTTTAAAAATTATGTAGTGAATAAGTTCTACTAGATTGTTTCTATATCTATCTGCAGGTAGTAGTCTATTTATGCAAGCTTATTCAAATATCAGCTCAAGTTTGATTCTTGGTCAAAATTAACTTTTCACATTGGCTTGTAGGTGGGACTTCTGTTTCTACAAGGGCAGTGTCGTTGAGCACCTTGATGGTCATACTGATATTATTCACAAGCAATTGTATAGTGATTGGTTACCATGGTCAGTCCCACGGTTTAATGTTTATGCCTTAATTTTTAAGGCATTCAGTTTAGAGTCTTCTCTAGTGAGAGTAGCTCTTCTCATAAGTCATTACTTTCTCATATTTTTAGGGGAATGCAACGGAGAGATCTGTTATTGCGACGTTATTGGAGAAGGGAAGATGATGGGACATATGGTATATTATTTTTGAGGAAGTATTTGCAAAGTATAGTTTGATCATACCTTATTGACTCATAAATTTACTTCTTTGGGTTTGTCCTGTCACAGTTATTCTCTATCATTCTGTCTCTCACAAGAAGTGTCCCCCTCAAAAAGGCTATGTCCGTGCCTGCCTTAAAAGTAATGTATGCTTAAAATTTGAAGTTTACAATAAAATTCCTGGATATTATTGTTTTTCTAGTTGTCCTACATTTTCTTATTACAAGTGGTATAGTTCGTAGTAATGTTGGTTTTACTGATTGTGATGAAGTGGTGATTAACAAGAATGAACATTGTATATCTGTTTGATGTTACTGTCCTTTATTTTATGCTTCTATTCACATGGTATAATGTCTATTTTTCAGGTGGAGGATATGTTATATCACCAGTAAACCAAGGGAAACAATCAGTTGTGAAGCACATGCTTGCTATTGATTGGAAATTCTGGAAATCTTATTTACGGACTTCTTCAGCTAGATCCATAACCATCCGAATGCTTGGGAGAGTTGCTGGTAATCTTCAGCTATTTAGAATTTTATATCACAATGTAACTGCAATTGTCCCATTTCTCGTGAGATTTATTTAATGAATTGAAAATTTATTTTCCACTCTTTTTATTTGCAAATCATAGCATTGCGGGAGTTATTTAGAGCAAAACAGGGATATTCGTCATCTGAATTTTCATCTGGAGAGTTGACAAGGAATATTGGCTTGTGTCAAAATGAGGTAGACAGCAGGTTTGATGTTCAAACTAAGGCAACTATAGCTGAAGAAGTAGACAAAACACCATCAGAACATGGTAGCCTTGTTAGCTTCAATGATGCTGCTGATGAATTTTTTGACGTCCCAGAACCCTCAGATTTTGATCAATCAGAAACTGACTGGGTACCTGATTTTGTTCCAGAGATGCATTCGCAGGTAGTAGTTATAGATGCTCTTTGTTTACCATTACTAGAGAGTGGGTTTAGAGTTGGGACTAAAGAATCTTGAATAACCAAATAAGGTGATCCATGCATATACAAGTAAACTTGCATGTAATGAACTGAAAGTGTTCCAAGTAAAAAGGAAAAAATATTAAATCATACTGAGAGGCTGAAATGATGTTTTTTTGGCCCAAGACTAATTATGTGGTAATTAGTCAAATGTTTGCTCCTTTTTGTTGTTTTGAAAGATGGTTTATGTTGCACTAGAATGTAATTGGTTAGTAAGTGGTTTAGTGCATGGATGAGGATGATCTTTCCCTCGTTCCTACAACAGTTCCTCCTTGCAGCCATCCTCTCCAGTTTGCACATTGATTGTGCATGGCTACCCAGGATACAACTGTGATTGTGTTTGTAGTGTAATTCTCGAAGCTGGTTTCACATGAAATTATCATGTGTATGCATCCTTTGAAATGGTTATTTCTTCATAGAACTTGTCACTGATTCTTAAATCCCAGGAGGGGCTAATGCATTTGGGTTTTTCATGCTGCTTAATTCTCTGTCAGGTTGCCTCTGGGCTTTAGTTTTTCCATGACATATTTGCACTGTACATGATTGCTTTAGTAGAATTCTCAGCCCATTTCCATGGATCAAAGAAATTAAAAGCATAGACCTTTTACTAATTACTAAAACTCACTTTCAAAAGGGTCTATTTTGCGAAGGAACCCTTTTAGAAATTACATTAATACCTGTTTCTTTTATGTTTTTCTCATGTGGCTTCTATGATATTGAGAGTTGCAGGATGCACGTTACCCAAAGTTATCGACCGCTGCTGGATTTGTGAAAAAATTGCATGATCTTGCAGGTCTGTATCCTCGGTCAATAGTGAGCTTAACATTTCAGTGCCATGTTAATGTTCATCAATATCGTAGTTATCAATGTGTATGGTACTAATGATGGTTGGATTTCACATGGTACAGTTCAGAAGAGGGGCTATGTGGACTTACAGGAGATGGCAATGGAAGACAGCATACTGTGCTGTTATGGGTCAACTCTTCCAAAAGATCCAACTTGTAATTTGCCTTGCAGTTGGACAACAACAGATCCCTCTACTTTTCTAATTCGCGGAAAGAGTTATTTGGAAGACCGTCAGAAGGTAAGAACTGGAAGAGTTTAATGGTAACTGTCATACAGCAGGAGAGTCTCAAGATAATTCTGTTTGTGTATTTTATGTTCATCACAATCAGTTTTTTGCAGTAAAAGTTTTTCTTTTTCTTTTGGACTGTAATGGATATTTAGAAAGTGAAAGTGATGTTAAGTTTCTGAAATGATGATTACTAATCAAAGTGTAAATGCAATTTGTGCTGCTAATGAATCTTATATGTACGGTATCACAGTTCTTATTTTTATTTTGTTCCTTCTGAATATTTTAGGTCATATTTGTTTTATACATATGCTTTTCATTTTCTAGGTTAAGGCGAAGAGCACCTTAATGCAAATGGTTGCTGCTGATTGGCTAAGATCTGACAAGCGTGAAGACGATCTTGGAGGCCGTCCTGATAGCATTGTTCAGGTATTTCCTGTTTTATAGTTGCGAGTTTAAATGCCATTCTCAGCATGCATTTTATCGTGCAAACTTTGCATATGCTCAAACAATAATATTTTAAATCTTCCAAATTTTCTCCTGCAGAAATACGCTGCACAAGGTGGGCAAGAATTCTTCTTCATTGTGAACATACAGGTATATCCTGTCCCTTTTTTGTTTGTATTATTCTTAATGCTTCTTTTCATTCTAGTGATACTCTTTGAGTTTTTTTTACTATGTATCAGGTCCCAGGTTCAACGACTTACAGCTTAGCACTTTACTATATGATGAATACTCGATTAGAAGATGCACCCTTGCTAGAGAGCTTTGTCAAGGGAGATGATGCATATAGAAATTCAAGGTTCAAGCTCATACCATACATATCCAAGGTTGGTACATGTTATGATTGTTGTCGACGGGTGGGATTAGAGTGAAAGGTCTGAGTTGTATGAAATTACCATGTCAGTTATCATTTCTTGTTAAAATTAAACAGTATGAGTAACATCAACTACCTCGGAAAGAAGCATGCAGCTCTTACGGATGTTTTCGAGATTCTGAATTCACATCTGATTGATGAAATTACTTTATTTGGACCCTGCTCTCACTCATGCACGCACTCATAGAGATAGTTACTTTTCTGGAATAAGCAATACTAGTTCAGTACCACTTACCTCGATGATGTGCAAATTTATTGAATAGGGAATATACATCCTTGTTAGTAGTTTCAGGTGACTTGTTCACGTTTAAAAGAAATTTAATATTTTTAGACTGACGACTGAGCAGGCAGAGAAGCACACACCAAAACATGTTGTTTCAATGCTTAGTTAAAAGTCTATGGTTTTCTTTTGTATAATGTTCTTGGTGTATCAGCAAGAAAAATATCTGGGTAGAAAATTCAGGAAAGGTAAACCATTGAATTCTCTATACAGTCGAAAGATGAGTATTTCTAAGAAATAGGAAGCTGCTTATAAATTTGGTCTTTGAGCATTGTTGGCTCCTTTTTTTAGGGGTAAGTTCTATGTCCTGCTTGGTCATTCTGTTATTTCCTTATTTGTAAAATCTGCTCCTGTTAACTCCATGTCTCGTCATGCTAGGTGCGTGGTAACAAGTTTGAAACTGTTTTCCAGGGTTCATGGATTGTTAAGCAAAGTGTGGGAAAGAAGGCATGCCTCATTGGTCAAGCGCTTGAAATAAACTATTTCCATGGGAAAAACTACTTGGAGGTATATTTTCAGAAATATCCACTTTTCTTATTTACGTATTTTCGTTTGTAATGAGATTCGTGTTCCCACAATAATTTTTTTTTTAATGCATTTATGTTTCTATGAATTGTTACTTTGGACTATAAGGATGGTGCATATACTTCCCTTGTATACATGTGCTTCACTTCGCTTGTACAACATCACTTGCATTAATAAGCTTTAAGATAGCTTGATCTATTAGTGTTTTTTTTTCTTTTGGGTGGTAGTAAATTGATTAATATTCTATTGGTGCCATAATGATAGATGTAGAACAAATGTACTGAAAAAGAGACGTAAAATTAGTAGGAATAGAAGTGGACTTACTTTTGGACTCTGGAGCAGTGTGTTATCATGATATCATGAAATGACTTGGAGATATGCGACCCACTTCTGTATCTATAGAACTGTAACAGTCTGATAAAATAGACTTGTAAAACGTTATTCTCTTATTTGATCCATGCTAATCCTGAAATACATGGCTAAATTCAGCTTGGCATCGATATTGGGTCGTCAACGGTTGCAAGGGGTGTGGTTAGTCTTGTTCTCGGGTACCTTAATAATCTGGTTATCGAGATGGCATTTCTTGTACAGGTAGAACAACTATCAATTTTTCACCATGACAGTTTCTGGTTTGTTCACTAATCAGTAATCATCTTAAGAAACATGAATTTCCTTGTTCAATTTAAAGTTAGAAACAAGCATGTAATTTCTTAACTACACTCATATAGAATCGCCTGTTCTTGAAATTGTTTAGTATTTGATACTTTTCCATGTCTATAATGTCAATGTTTTCTCTCTCAGGCTAACACAACTGAGGAGCTCCCGGAATATCTTCTTGGGACCTGTCGCCTTAATCATCTCGACGCATCTAAGTCAGTTCTGGTAAAGCAATGACCAAATCCCAACTTAAAGTAAAATGATAATTAATACCCCAATTCATCATACTCATTGAAAGAATGATTTATCCCTCAATTCAAGTTTACTTGTCACAGACTCACCCCTTAAACCTTCGGGGGGTCAAATATAGATTGACACGAAAGGTTATGTCAGGATGGATATCTGTCCTCGGCAACCATTACTTGGAACAGTAAGAAAGTCATTCTTTTATTCAAATTGAAATTCGAAGGCATTCATGGTGGTTGTAGATATCATTAGGATGGACAATCTACATTTGTAAAGATGGCATTTCCAATTAGTAGTTCCTTCTTTTTTTTTTTTTTCAAATTGGCTTTTTCTTTCCTATGGTGTCTTTTTTTTTTTTTTTTTTTTTGGTTGAAGTGGGGGTGGGGTGGGGCGAGGGAAATCCTTCGTGAATCAAATCGTCAGGTACCAGAGTCCAAAGTAGCAATAAAACTAGGAATTTCCATTTGAGAAATAAAGTTACAAGAACCACCATCTCGAAGAAGAAGAAGAAGAAGAAGAGAGAGAATATCACCAACGATTAAATAATCAGAAGACAAGCCATCAGCATCTAGAATAGCTTGAATAGCATTAAGACAGTCGCTTTCTATAATGCTAATAGTCAGCTCAAAATCTTTGGCCAGAAGAAGACCCTCTCGGATTGCAATTTGCAAGTAACTCTGCTGTGAGGGGATCATAGAAACCATTGAACTTTCATGACAAACAACTCGCTGCCAATCTCGAATTACAGCGCCTAAACCAACACCACCAAGAGAATGCTGCACAGCACCGTCTACATTTAATTTAGGAAGTCTCAAATCTGGACACTTCCCACCTCTTTCTTTCAGGTCTAGCAACAGGAACAAAATCACCAGTACTAAAAGATGTTATGCTTAAACTTTATTCCTCTCTCTTCAAAGCAGCCATAACCCAACACAAAAGGCTTTAAAATTTGTTATGCTTAAACATTATTCCTCTCTCTTCAAAGCAGCCATAACCCAACACAAAAGGCTTCAAAGTAATCTTTCCTGAGAACTGTGAACATACCAATAATCAAACCATCAATGTGCCGATGATAGAATATTGTGATTGTTAGTCACCACAGACTGAGTTCCCAGCAAGCTTCAATGAAACCACAAAAGAACAAAAGTATGCAAAGCATCTTCACACTCCATTCCACACCTCTCACACGTCCAAGGATAGCAGATCCCACGGTGAGTAAGGTTAGCCATGGTAGGGATGACATTATAGAAGACTCAAACCACATAAAAATCCTGATCATCGGTGGAATATGCAATCTCCACTAACCAGTCCACCAACCCTTTCTCACTACTTGCACAAGAAGAGCTTTCCACACGGTTGGACTCCATAATAAGCTTATACCCCGATTTCACAGAATACTTCCCTCTATTATCAAAATGCCACATCAGTCTAATATTATGTACTGTACAAGTACAACCCATAGTAATACTAAGAATGCAAGTACTGTCTACCTCCCAAACCACTTGCTTGACAAACTCAAAATTCCAACTTCTTGGTTGCTCCAAAATAAAATCTTTAACAAACCAATCTACATGTGTACCATTACTTGAGTAATAGGTTTGAAGGTTGAAGGTCTAGGCAGCCACGGATCCTTAAAAGACATTAACCACCATTGAGAAGGGTTGGAACCCACCGAGGCATCCATGAAGTAACAGTTAGGAAAGTACTTTTGCTTTTAATACCTTAGAAACAAGATAACTACGATAATTTATTAGTCTCCAACCTTGTTCAGCTAACAAGGCTTGATTAAAGCCTTCAAGATCTCTAAAGCTCATGCCACCCTCCTTTTTAGGAAGAGAAAGTTAACTCCCAACTCTTCCAATGCATTTTCCTCTTATCATCCACACCACCCCCACCAAAATTTGGCCACCATAGGTTCGAGATCATTGCAAATAAATCTCGAGATCATCTCTAGTATCATCCCAAACATTAGGGGAAAAAAGTGTGATCATTGATTTTGACATATTAATAATTTGGCCCGAATCCAACTCATACTTTTGCAAAAGTATTTTTTACATTCAAATATTCTTCCATGTTAGCCATACATTTTTTTTTTTTTTTTTTTGGATAGAAATTAGTTCCATTGACAAAACAAAACGAAACAAAGAAGACCAACACCACAGTGTCAGGCCAACTCTGGGTTACAAATAGAAAAAGGCAAACAAGCGGTCTGTATAAGACCCGAAGTCCTCCTGTTTCTACACCAGATGGCCAGGTTGTGGGGCCCTGTCTTGATTACTCTAGGAATCCACTCGATTTCCCACGAAGTTATCTGCCTGAGAAGATTCCTGCAGTCAAGTAATAATGAATGGGCTTCCCAACTAACATCCTCCATAGCCCCTTTTAGCGCCAGGGCCACTGCTTCACAGTCAACCTCAAACAGTACATGGTTTAAGCCGTTGTCGACCGCCAGTCTTATTCCTTCTAGAAACGCTGCACTCTCTGCAACCAAAGGGTCTTCGAAATGAAAGAAGGCTGACTTTGCTAGCACAATATTTCCGGTGTCATCTCTTGCCAAAACCGCACCCACCGATCCTCCTTCTCTGGAGCAAGCATCGGAGTTGATCTTTAGCCAACCTTCCGGAGGAGGAAGCCAATACTCCAAGGATGGTCGCGTGCTACCGCTACTCAGTAATTCTTCTTTCATTTCCACAAATTGCGTATCAATTCGGTGCCGTAGCTAGAATAGTTCGAATGAATTCCCCCGGAAAACCACCTCATTCCTGAATCTCCAGACTTGCTCAAGTAAACAGGACGCGTATAACATCACTCCTGGCCTCACTTCTGAGTCAAGATTCACAAATATAAACTCCGAGAAGTCTCTGCCTGAACTGAGTCTGGAATTCTCCATTCTAAAGGTCCATGGTGACATGAACCACAATGGTTGGACATGTGGACAATGAAAAAATAGGCGGAGTGTAGTCTCGTCTGCGTTTCCACAAAAGGGACAAAGGGTGCAATCAATTGGTACTCTTTTGCCAATTGTTGTTCTTACTGGGAGGGCATCTACTAGTACATTCCACCACAGAATTTTGTGTCTCGGATGGACTCGAGAATGCCAGAGCTTGTTGTACATAGAGGAGATTGCATTGGGTAGCTTAAGCCTCTGTTTCTGGTCTTGCACATAAGCTGATTTTATGGAGAACTTGCCATTTTTGGCCGCCATCCAACCCCATAGGTCCTGTCTTCTATTTGGAGAAAGTGGAATTTGAAGGATGAGCCTCACATCATCGTCATGAAATGCTTGTTGAAGCTTAGGAACATCCCATCTTGGTCCCCTCTGAATAAAGTCGCTAACCCACGCGTAGCCTGGTCCCGAATCGCATCTCGGACACGGACGGAAGTTTGGATGTTTAGGAACCCAGGGGTCTCGCCATATATTGACTATCTACAAACAAGAAGTGACTGACTCTGGGACCCTCACATGAACATGCAAACCTCGTAATATCTCCTTTACACTCGCCTTTCCTATTGGTATTTGTTCCTCATATACATACAATATAATATCACTTAATGGTATTTTTTCTGCTTAATCACTTTAGTTAGTAACCAAAACTGGTGTTGGCTTTTGCTTCGACATGACATTTGTGATGCCCGTGGCAATCGGACAAATCTAGGAGTTCTTTTGGAAAATGACATTTTTGTGACTTTTAGAATACTGTCATAAAAGTTGTGATCTCTTCTGTTACAATACCAATAGTAAAAGCTAGAACACTATTATTAAAAGTCAAAATAGAGGCCACAAAAGATCATAAATTTATTACTACTCTAAAAAGCCATTATGATAAAGAGTCGTAAAAAAGTGAAGGAAATATTACATAAATGACTATCTTTTAAGCATATTTGCATAGATACCGGAATTTCACTTTTATTTTACTAATACCTGTTTTGGAGAAATGTATACCAAATGTATTTTATACATGAAAGGTGTATTGTGGTATATATTTCATAAATAAAAAATTATATTTAAAAATCGGTATATATTTCAAAATATATGCTATAGGTATAAATTCACACTGTAAATGTAAACTATAGGTAAATATTCACACTGCAAATATATATCACACACATTTTAAACATGAAATGTGTACCTGTAAAATGGGTATTGGTGAAATTTAAAAAAAAAAAAAAAAGAGTATTTGTGTAATATAAGGCACAAAAACATATATCGAGTGTAAATTTCACAAAAGTGAATTTGCTCCGACCCCTGTCCAAACCCATGTCCCACATACATCTATTAGTTGGGCCAATTTCTCTATTTAAGCACAAGCTAAAGTTTACAAATGATTTTGATATAAAAAGTGCTACATTTACTCCACTTTCTACTGCCATGTAATTCATGTTTCACTACCTAACAAGGACATAGGAGACAGGACAAACCCCGAATTCACAAAATTTTGTCAAAATTTCAGAAATTTAAGGATACCAAAATATCTTTTGGGGTTAAAAAATTTTGAAAACATTTTCGGGAAATATCGGAAAATTTTTGGGAAAAGTATCGATATTAGTAATTTCTAGTGTAATTTTAATAAAATTTCTGAAAGTTTCAAAAAAATTTCGTGTTTCAAAGAAATTTCTGTAATTTTACACATCTTACACACTTGATATAATATATTTCAACATATAATGGTTCTTTTTCATGTTATTTTCTTTAGTTTCCAATAACTTTTATTTTCTAGTTTCTAATAATCAAATTGATTTCTCTGGGATCTGATTATTGGTTTCAAATAAATTAGTTTCCAGTAACTAAATTAGTTTATCGGTTTCCTGTTACCAAAATATTTAGAAAAATACGATTGAATGTCATTTGAAAAAATAACTATTTTGAAAATGTCGTATAGCAATATAGTTATCAAGAATTCAATAATATTACAATTAAATGCTGATAATTATGATTAGGAATTTGAAATATCATTATAGTAATAAAATAACAATATTCTTACGTCCTCTTCATATAAATGTATAATGATTGATTTAAATAAAATGATCAAAACAATATAGGTTTTAATAATAGGAAAATATAATATGGCATGATGTAATATCAATTGACTAAGAAATTATACCAAGATAGAAGTATTGAAGGGAATAACAGTTTACGGACTTTATACCGTTATAATTTCCGCTGATTCATGGTGTTCCAAGGATTGACAATGTAAGATGCATGTATTTTGCAATAAGGCATGAAGTTGACATCCAATGTGATCTTCATAGCTAGAACCTTGATTTGCTATTATTGGACATCATGTTGATAACGTGTTATAAAACCAAAGCAAAATTATAACGAAATTGCATAAACTAAATAGAAGAGAAAAACTATGGAGAGAGAAAGATAGAGAGAACAATCCTTTTGTTGTTTCTTTTCTTTCCTTTTTATATATTTACAATGAGAATAAGAACCCTTATTTATGGTCGTAGGATACAATTAATAAAGGAATACAAATCATGCCACATAAATTAGGGAATCCTTGATTAGGGAATCAATCAATCAAGGATTGATGAATCAATCCATAATCAATTAGAGATTGATAGTTATCTAAAATCAAATAATTAATTACAAGTCTCAAATGGATGTTCACACTATAATATTTATCAACTTTATCTTTTTCATCAAATTTTTGACTAATTCATTTTCCTGAATGACATTAATACTCTTAAGATACTGATATCCAAACAAATTTTTATTGATTTCTTTAAATAAGAATACCCTAAAGTTTATTACCAAAGACATTATCAAAAAAAATTTATAATCTGAGGAAAAAAAATTGTGATTTTTTTTATAAATAAAAAAATTAATTAGGTAATAACTAATAAAGAATGTAGAGATACTTATAATAACAAATAGTTAAACGTAGTATTTAGCCATAATAAAAAAGGTGTTTTTGGACTATATATCCCAAAAATTAAAAACAGTGTGATCCACAAGTAAATGATTATTGACCATAGAACTTAAAACGAAAGACAATGTTTTTCATGTGCATTGTGATCAAAATTTAAGGACCGATTCAAATTATTACTATTAAAGGATTTTTAATATCATCAAACGATTTTCAAAAATACCAAATGCTTGCGGGTAACCAAACAATTGCTTGAACATGATTCAGCGCCATGTAATGTTGTGTAACAAAGAGTATTGAAGAATATTGAAGTATTTTCTTCATATTTTGTTGTTACATGCCGACGTCATACGTGGGTTAAGAATCAAATTAATAACTAAGTAAGTAGACGTATATGAATCCTTGAGCTCTATTTGACTAATTAATCCTTTTTGAGCTGCTGGTTTTCAAAAGTGAGTTACACTCAATGGGGTTCGTATTATTTATGTATCGTTTTATCTAAATTGATTACTATTATTAATTATTATGAGATTCCAATATGATGGAGTTCATAACGGTCTATCACCAATAAATGGTCATTCTAATAAATTCAACTAAAAAGTACAAAACACGGAAAACAGTCAAGTAGTGGGTGTGGGCTCCACTGTAGGAACAAATGAAATGTTTTGGCACTCATGAAATTTTAAATTGGTATATATAATATAGTATGGTACATTTGCAATATTAACAATAGATTACTCTTTGAGAAGACAACCAAAAGAGAAAAAATAAAAAATAAAAATCAGTAGTGGAGCAACTTCTCCAGGACCACAAGAGGCCCTGTGAGCTGTGTCGCGCACTATAACCATTTTTTATTAGGAAATAGAGAAGATTAGGGGCAAAACTGCCTTTTGGGGTTCATGGTAATTGCATGATTTAACGTAATTTCAACGTCACTTTCACCCATACTATTGACTAAGTAACGAGTCATCGGAACCTGAAAGCCTCCATTGCCATTCCCAAGCTAGCTCCGGTCCCTCTTCTCCATATAATCATATATATATATATATATATTATGTGTATGTATATGTATATTTTTTTTATTTTGATATATTTCATTTGCGTAGTGCTAGCTCTGGCTCGAGTTGAGCTCGGACTCTACAAGAGAGGATAGTGAAGTTTACATATATGCCGGGGGCTTAATTTATCTCTCATACGTACGTGGTACTTGGTACATTTTAGCTTGAATATAAGTTCAAATTACTACTTTTATTTATTTATTTTTTTTACTGATGAAATTATAACTTCATTCTATATATGAGGGCTGCTATATGAGATTGCTTTTACACTGATTGATTCGAGCTTTGTGAAATTAAAAATAGTATACTACATTGCAATATTACATGCAACTTTCTAAAAACCCTCATATTTAAGAATATAAGTCATTAAAATTTGGAACCTTCAAGGAGTGAATAGAATCATAATTAGACGTGTCTCTACCATATTAAGGAAGCAGATGACCATATTGATAGGCACATCTAGAAATATAAAAAAGGTCACTTAATGAATAGAAAGACTGCATATTAAATACATTTAAATCATACCCTTTTGATGTTGGGAACAGTTGAAAATTTGAAAATTTGGTTGCTTGGGTTGTGACAAAAAGTAGCTTTGTAGAATGCAAAAAAACCAAACCCCCAAGTTTTTTTTTTTTTTTTTTTTTTTTTTAACCTCCACGAGACATTGGTTTACCATTTTGCCCCTCGAACACAAAAATGAAAGTGTGACAATTTCCAACCACCTCCTCAACCTCTTTTTATGTCTACCCGCCACTTGAAGCGCTTCAACGTCGTCGTTTTTATGACCAAAATCTCCAAATCTCCAATCAAAACAAACCAGAATTTAGGGGAAGTGTCCTCACTCCTGACCTCTCCCTCCTCCCGGAAAATCAAAATCAACCCAACCCAGAATCTTTCTGCCATTAAAATAGGCCTGGGCCTGTTTGGTTGCTCAGAAAATTTCTTTTTTGAGAGAGGGGGAAAAAAAAAAAAAAAAAAGAAAAAAATTGGGTGGGGGGCTCTCCCCCATTCGGGATCTCCGGAAGGTTCTGAAAGGTGGGGCCCTCATTGATCGTGCCGAGTGAATTTGTGAGCACGAGATCCCAATAATCGATACAGGTATCGCCCCTTTTCAATTTTGTTTCGACCCTTTTGAATTTTTTGGGTTTTTTTTTTATTTTTTTGGGTTGGAGTGTTATTGCAATTGCAGCTTTGTATATTCTCATTTCTGGTTCGTCTCTTTCGGATAATTGACATGGTATTGCTGATTTGACACACCCATTTTAGCTTTTCCTGCCTCGGTTTTGACTTTTTTGATAATAGCTTCGTTTTTCTTATTGCTGAAAATGAATTTTTTTTTTTTTTGGGGAGAGAGAGGAGCTTTGTCTCATTATTTCAAGTTATTGTTTTGAAGGTTTTTTCCCCCTTTTTTTTAATTTTTTTTTTTTTTTTCATATGTGGGATTTATTTTATTTTCTTTGTTTTTCTGTTAGTGAGGAATATCGTCTATGGATCCTGCTCAAAAATTCTCTGCGCTGCTGTTGCTTCTGGGATTGGGTATGTATTAGCTTAATCGAATTCCCATTTTACTTGCTTTATCACATTTTCATGTTATGTGTGAAGAATTATGGTTTTATCTATGAGCTGTTTTGTTTTATGGCAAGTGTGTAACGAGGCGCATTGTACGCCGTTTGTAATTCTTGTATTTTAAGCGTACCCATATAGCAATTTCGGGTAGTCAGATCGAGATGAACTTCAGCTTTGTTTTTCTTTTATCTCTCATATAAGGATAATGCTGGTCATGTTTTCATTCATGTGTTTTTTTGTCTCTTCAAAACTACCCCTGTCTCCCCAGTCTCCGTATTAGCGAACGCCTCCTCTTTTGAGGATGATTTTGGTCGTTGTGAAAGAGTTGTCCAGAAATGGGCATTTTCTTCTCTTCAAGAAGAAGTCAAGGAAGATAAACACACACTAAGGGATTTGCTGTTTTTCCTCCACGTCCCCAGAACAGGAGGGCGGACATATTTCCACTGGTAATTTCCGTATTGGTAGTATGCAATTTTTCAGAGACTGACACTCGGCATCGACACTTAAACTAATTTATGCTTCTTCGTATGTATACAAACGCAGTTTCTTGAGAAAGTTGTATCCTAACTCTTTGGAATGCCCCCGGTCTTATGATAAGCTGCGATTTGATCCAAGGTAACCTCTCACTATCTCTGTGTTAATGCTAGACATGATTTGAATATCGATAATCTTCTTGGCATTTGTATGTGTAGCTGATCTCAGATAATTCATTTTTTCTGTTGTTAGCAAATACCCAATGCTTCTTGAGGTTAGTGGATTATTTTTCTCTAAATGAGGATTGAGTTTTACATGGGGGTAACTGGAGTAAATATCAATGAGGCTAGTGTTTTTGGAATTTTAGAGAAGAGGCTTGTATGGAATTAGACTTTTATTTCATTATAAACATAAAATGCTTGACAGCCTTAGGGCTTGTTTGGATTCACTTTCGTTTTCTATTTTTTGTTTTATTAAACAAAAAAATAGAAATTTCTTTTGAAAGTTTGCTTGGCAATGCAACTTTATTTTTGTTTTTTGTTTTTAAAAATTGTTACCAAAAATTTCGAAAAATGCGGTAACAAAAAACTTCTAATACCTTTACTTTTTTAAACAAATTTAAAAAACAAACACAAATATAAGTTTATAGGACTTTCTCACTCGTTATTTGTACTTTTTTGTTTTTGAAAACATGTAGTGAAATAAAATGTGCCAAGTGTGTTTTTCGTTTTTCTAAATTGAAAACCAAAACAAAATTTTTACTTCTATTTTCAATTTATTTAAACAAAAAACTGGAAGTGAATCCAAGCAATCCCTTAGTGATTACTTGTCTTGTAAAACAATATGTTCTGCTACCAACAAATTTTATTCCATAATCTTGCTTATCTCTTCTTCTGCTTGGAATTGTTAGTTGATACTAATTTCATTCCTTTGCAGAAAACGAAAATGCAGGTTGCTGGTTACTCATGATGACTACAGTATGATGTCCAAACTTCCAAAGCAGAGAACATCAGTGGTGACAATACTCAGGGATCCGATTGACCGTATCTTTAGTACTTATGAATTTTCAATAGAAGTAGCAGCTAGGTTTTTGGTGCATCCTAACTTAACTTCTGCAACACTAATGGCTAAACGATTGCGTGCTAAAGCTAATGGTGTAAGCACGCTGGATATCTGGCCATGGAAATATTTGGTCCCATGGATGAGGGAAGACCTTTTTGCTCGTGTATGTTTATTTCCTATACTATCGCTAAATGTATCTCCTCTAGATTTTATTAATATATCTATTTTATGTGGGTGGACATGCATACATTTTTTCCTATGTTCTGTATTAATATATCTAAATGTATCTCCTCTAGATCCATTAATTTTTTAAATTCACAGTCTGTTTTGAGGTTAGTCTATATGTGTCTCCTGTAATTGATGATATCAATAAAATGTGAGCATATGAAAAACAACTCCTAGTTGAACAAATGCAAGTGGATGTCAATGTCTTTCCTTGATTCTGCTTTTTAATATATTCCTAGAAAGGCTGCATAGTTACTCCTTGTGACTGGTTGATTTTATTATGGACAGAGAGACGGTAGAAAGCATCGGGGTTTACATGACATTATGAGCGGTGACCCTTATGACATGTCGGAGATTGCTATGCCACTACATGAGTACATTCATGATCCTATTGCTCATGACATAGTTCACAATGGAGCAACATTTCAGGTAGATAGTCTATGATTTTTATGGCATCATGAATGTCTTTAGGCCTTTATGTTGTATGTGTATCTCATGACGATAAATATTTACAACAGAACAAAGTAACACAATGCTTTATTTTCCCTAAGGTAAATGTTTCCAACGGCTTAATATTGTATGAATATCTAGTTATAAGAAGTAAAATCGTTTTGACAAATCAAAATAATTGGGGAGCTTTTGATACTGTGTTCTTGTCTCTGAGGGAGAAGATTCTTGACCTAGATTCTTTTTTTTTGGGCTAAGGTGGGGAGGGGGCTTTGAAGTACTGTATAAAGTTAACTCTGAGTGGTATGGTGGAGCAGGTCCTTAGGTGGGCTGGAATCACTGCATTTCTGACACTTGAATAATTTTCTTGTCTATCTGATATTTGAGCTCAATATCTGACCTCTTAGCTTTAAAGGTTACAGGTTTGACAAACAACTCATATACTCCGGAATCACATTTGGTGCGCCATTGTGTGCAAAAGTACAAGGTTCTTGGTGATCATGTGCTTCAAGTAGCGAAGGTAATCTAAATAAATGTACTCTGCAGAGGCCTTGTGCAGTTTATTGTGTACCATCAACTTATTTGATATCTAAAAGTAGTCTTTAGTGTTAGACAATCAACTGACTAGTTGTAAAAATATGAACAAAGTGGGTCAATATACATTTTCTATTCTCATCCCTCTTCACCAAATGATAATGATGGATATTTACCAAGTCTTGCAGAGAAGGTTAGATGATATGTTGTATGTTGGTCTTACTGAAGAACACAGAGAATCTGCAACCATGTTTGCAAATGTAGTTGGTTCTCAAGTGATTTCCCAGCTCAGAGCATCAAACTCCAGAACAAAGAGCACTGCTGGAAAGAAATTAGGTTAGTGTAGTTACCATTGTATTTTTGGAAACAAATTAGGTTATTGTAGTTACCCCTGTATTTTTCTAAGTTAATGAACCTTCTGAATGTAGCAATTGCAACATTTAGATTGGTTATATGCTGACATTTTGGCATTCAGTATTTGTTATGTTAACAAGACATATACCTACATGCATAAAACAATGTGAAAATAGTCAGCATTGAGGGTTTCTGAATACAAATGGAGTTGGAAAGTTCCTATTTGTAGACTATCCAGTACAACTTTATACCACCTATTATGTTCCAAACTGAAAATAATTAGCACTACAGGGTTTTTGGTTTTCCTTCCACCCCCTTCCACCCTCCCTCCTTTTATGTCCGCAACATTAAAATACTTTTTCTCCAGAGTTTTAAGTATGAATAGGGTAGATGTGGGCAATGATATATCACCCATTCCAACTTCAGACCTGTGATTTTTCCAATCTGAAGATAGTCGGTATTACTGTGTTTTTGGTGCATTTTTTCCTCCTCTTTTTTTATTTATTACAAATGAGATGTCAGTACTCTAGATGTGGGAAATTATTTTAAGTCCACTGAATGAAGTGATATTTAAGTCTACTGAATTCATATGCATATTCTACAGAACAGAGCTCTTCATCTTCAGATTCCAGGTCCAATAACAATGATGATCAGGTAAGGAAGAGAGTTTCTCATTGTAAATGAAAGTCTTGGTGATTGGCTGTCTCTATAACTTCCTCACTTCAACTTGCCTGCACGACAGAACAGCACCTCAAATCAAAATTCAGGTGAAATTGCTTCACCTGAAACTGATGAAGGGGTAAACGAAAATGTAAGCCACTTGATTTGATATATTCTTTTGCATGTGGACATAATGAAATGTGATATTTTCCTTTACCTTGAAAAAGTATAGTTTTGACCATATCTAACACCACATTAGATGACTGTGGGAGAACTTATGGATTCTTATGAAGTCTGCATATCTGGTTTACGGAAGGCGCAGACACACCGGCGCACTGCTTCTTTAAAAAGAATCTCACCAGCAAACTTCACCAAGGAGGTAGGCTAGCTGATTATGTAAAACGATATTTTCCATCACCCATTTTACCCTTTCACGCATTTACATTTTTGTATCATATGAAATGAATGGATTTCTAGTCAGATTCGGTCATTGGGGTGATTTTTCTTCGCTTGGTATGATATATTAAAAGCTGATATAGTACTTACGATTGGATAGCGCAAAGAGATGTGAATTTACTGCTGGAGGCAATGATGAGATCTGTGTTATAAATTTTCAATTTGCATCTGGTTTACATGGTGCATGTTTCGTTTGCCTCATGCTATTTTCTTTTATTTGTTATGAATGCGTATATATGTTTTTGTCTTGTTTTTATTTGTTGACATTATGGTCGGATAGTTGATATGAGGTTATTTTGTTTGTAGTTCTATAAAAGCATTAAAAAAAAGTGGTAGGTTCTGTTTTTCTTCTTTTATGCCTTTGTTCCTTGTTTTATGCGCAGCTTTCCACAAAAAAGATCTTGGATATGCTTATGTATGGACTTATAAGATGGAATATTCACAATGTTTCCCGTGCTTACTCCTGCCTTGTATACTATATTTTTAATTACTATTATCTGCCGTATTGGTTTTGGTTCATTGGCTTTGCATAACTTGTGTTCTCCCCTTTGCTTTACAAACATTCCACACCTTGAAATTCAACAGGCTCGCCATCAGGTCTCTGATGCGGTCCTCGAACGGATAAAGTCACTTAACCACCTTGATCTGGAACTCTACAAATATGCACAGGACCTGTTTGCAAAGCAACACAGACGTACAATGCAGAATTTTGTTGGCATAGTAGGTCTCTCTGTCCAAATATGCTTTATTTATTTGCTTTTATGGTGCTTATAATTCTCTTTTGCCGGTGAGATGTGTTGTATTAGTGTTATGCATATATGTTTCTGTTCCAGTTGTTTCATTAGTTACATGCTATTTATACCTTTTTTTTTATCATTAAGTGGTGGCTTGGTACGAGTTTTTGGGTTATTATGAATTAGAAGTCTTTCATAGGGCATTGTTTTTTTCGAAACTATTGAGATTTTTAATATGACATAAGTGGTTAAACCAATATCTGGTTACTCTTTTATGTATTGATTATCATACGTTGTAAATTGTATCATTGTCCTTGTTCGAGTGTGATCCTGACTCATTTTGTAGCTGTTCTTATATTTTTTTTCTTAGACAGCTAGGGTGCACATCACATTGCAATCACTGAAAACTTATGCGCATGATGATTTCTCCCGGTCTCTATTAGCGCTCCTTTTGTTCCCTCCTTTGAGATGCTAATCTAAGTTATTATAGGTGCTTAAGTGACAATGAAGTCCTATTCTCTTGTAGATATTAAGTGTCAATCCTATTGAATTTATTTTTTCCTATCTATCATTCTCTGGAGTTAAAACGTCTAGATGCCACATTGACACTGGTAATTTTAAGTTCCTACCTGTCAAGTGGAAAGGCCCAAGAAAACCTTTGCCCCTCTTTTGATCACCATCTTGATTGCTTAAACGAGCAGCATGCTTCAGTTGTACTTAAACCTCATATTTGTTAGATTTAAATTGCAGGAGAGATTGGAGATCATGTTCAACAATTCATATGGCATCACACGTTGGAAGTACCTTTCAATAGGCGTGATCATTGCCTCACTCCTTATCTTCTTTCTACTTGTAAATGCACGACGAAGAACGTTGAAAGTCAAGATATGATTCTTTGAGTTGTAGTTACCAACTCCAGGACCACAGGCTTAAAAACTTTTTAGGAAACAGGAAAAAGGAAAAGTAACCACATTTTTGTATCTTATTCCGGTTCATAGTTCTTAATTATGGATTTTTGGTGGTTGTCCCATATATTGTCTCTCGTACTCAAAAGCTCAATCTGAGATAAGGGCTTATCTAGATGGTGGCAGTTTAGTGGTTTTCTTTGGTAAAACATTAGCCTTCATTAAAGCACTAGTGGTTTTAGAAGCACCACATATTTGACACAATGACAGACTTACTGGTTTCACATTTGATGTTATTCAATGCGATGGTGCTGAATTACATTCCTCTCATCACTCTCCCATGTTGCCATGTGAAACACTAATACGTCTCTCGTCAAAGATGACCGGAGCACCCTTCGCGGAAAAATGCTCTACCCTTTGTCACAACCAATTGAGTAAGGTCACAATTGAGTCGTGGTTACGGTCATTTATTTTTACCAGTATTTAGAGAAGTGGAAGTGATGTCGTAATTCTTGTCGTTAAGAATCATATTTTGGATCTGAGAAAGCAGAATTTGGTATCAAGATGGGTTCAAGATCTATAATTGTCATGAAATTGATATGGTGTCATAAGAGCTAGCGTGCAGGTCTAGCCAAATTGGTGATGCAGCGCAGATTATGGCCATATTGGTGAGCCTTGTCGGGTAAGAGAAACCAATATATGATATTTTGAGGCATTGAAAAGACTAGAGAAGAAGTTGAATTTGTTGCCATTATTTTGACCATGTGCAAAGGGGTCCCAAACCCATCACCAGATATAAGATGTGTACTTGTTTTGCCTTTTTTTTTTTAATTTTTTTTTTTTTTTTGGGACCTTATTCATTGATTAGGGGAAAAGAATAGAACGGGTTGAGAAAGAATAATACGTCTCTTTTGGTTTTTTCTATTTAAAAGAAACTATACTTTGGACTTATAATTATGTGTAGGAAGATGATATAAGAGGAATTTGGCCTAAAAAGAGGAAACGTCAAAGGAATTATGTGTAAATGAGATTTCTATTATCTTTATGAGATTGATGTCTAACGAATTTTTTAATCTATTTTCCTAACAATAGGCCGAAACGTTTCTATCCAATTTTTTTTTTCCAAAGGCATTTCCGCTAAAAGCCAAGATCTGTCCCTATTGCAAGATCTAGGAATTAAAATTAATATTTCCTATCAAATGTGAACATACAGACTTGAGAGTTTTGTACTTGCTGGCTGAAAAAAAAGTTGACCAGATTGGCTTTTCTTTTTAACAATTCCGTATAAAAATAAGCTCTATGCGTCTTCTTTAATGGTACAATATGCTCTCTCTTTATTTTGGTGAAGTCCTTCCATTTTATATTATTGTTCTACAAAATTTTCTTTTTCTCTTATGATAGTGTGCATATTTATTCTCTTTCTCTCTTCTTATTATTATTATTATTTTTAACAGAACTGCAGCACAATAAAAATATGATACTAAATTCGAATTACATTTGCCGGATAACATATACGAGTAAACAAGCAAATCGAAGAATACTTTTTTTACTAACGACCATTGAAGAAGCCCGTGATGAGGATAATTAGAGCTCTATGAGAGATGCCAATGTCTACTGCTCTTTTAAATCATCTTCCGCCACTTTAATTAGCTCCGTTGGCTATACTGTATAGAATCTTTTGTTAGTTTCGATCTTCGAAAATGAATATAGAAAAAAAAAAATCACAAGAATTTTGGGTGTCAAAGGGGAAAAATAAAAATAAAAGTAAAATTTTTCTACTTGTTTATCAAATACATTCACGATTCCATTATTAGAAGATCCTCAAATAGTAATACTATCAACTTGAATGTTGGAATAGTTGTTTTTTTAATGGCAAGTTTGTTTATCTAAAAAAAAATGTTATACTCGTGCTTAGTTGTAAGGTTAATGCAAATTTCCTTCTTTGATTCTTTTTATTTTTGTCTCTCCTTTTCGGAGAAAAAAAAAAAGTGTCCCTTTGTATTTTCTTTTTCGAAGGGATGTTAATAAAATTCACAGTTTTCAATTTTGTATTATGTTTGATTTTCATATGATTATGGCGTCATTTTGACTGAAAAAAAAAAAAAGGTAGTCATTATTTTATTATCGTCTAAGTAGACAATTATCATTTTTTCAAATGTTTAACTAACTTTACCACCATTATTAGATTCTACCATTTTTGGGAGGGAATTAGTCAAGAATCTGTCAAGAATTCATCAAGAATCCATCAAGAATCTGTCAAGATTACCACTGACGTCAAGAATCTGTCAAGATCGTCAATAATTCGTCAAAAATTCATCAAGAATTCATTTAAAAAAGTAATATGATGGTAGATTTAATTAATGAGGAAAAAAAGTGGTATTCACCTAATTTATGGGATTTTTATGTGATTATAATGTTATTTAGATGACGAAAAAGTTTTATAGTTATGAATACGTTAACATTACCGTAGAAATAACATCAAAATTAAGCTAATTTATGTATAAATTCATAATAAAAAAATCAAAGTCAATTAGCATGAATTTTATTTTTAAAAAATTAACAATTTTTTAAACATTTACTACCGAAGAGTCTATCATATAAGTTCCCTTCTAATGTTATAGACCAAACCAAATAAACAAATGATTTGATTTGCTTTCAAAACAACAAAATAAATTACTGTTTCAAAATCATAGTTAGCAAAATATGGGTCGGGAATTAAATGGCTAATAACACTGACGAGTATAATTCAGACGTTTTATCAACAATACTTTTAAAAATACGGAATAAAAATAAGTGTATGCTAAAAATTTGAAAATTTATTTATACTTTTATAATACTTCTAATTTTGAAAAATGAATTCATAAAATACGCTAAAAAAAGATATAATTTTCTATGAAAATATTATATTTTCCACCTACTTTAATGTAATTTGTCAAAAAATATAAATATTACTTATTGATAATTGATTATGTGTTTAATTTATTCAAAATAAAATCAGTATTATGTAAATAATAACAAAAAATCTACTGGGACAAAAAATTCAATGAAAAAATAAATTTAAATAAAAAATAAAATTTGTGAGGAGTATTTTCTACTGTGAAAAGATACGTATGTGTATAATACACGTAGAGCCACCCTTTTTTTTCTCTCCCTATCCCCGTTTTAATTAATTAATTATTTATAAAAATATCCTTTGACATGAATATGCCATATAGTATTAAACAATTAAAACCTTTATCTCTTAGCACATCCCTAATTACGTCGTATGATACTTTGCTCAAAATTTGTTTTTTAAAAAAAATCAATATTTTATGTTTTTCTTTCAAAGTTTTTTTTTTTTTTTTCAGTAAACCAACAATCAATGTTTTGTTTGTTATTTATTTATGTTTTTTTTTTGGGAACCAAGCGTTCTCAAACTCCTTCTTTTAAGTTTCCCGTTGTATTTTTTCTTATAAGTTTTTCTTTTATTTTTGGTTTTTGTACCAACTTTTTTTTTTTTTTTAGTGGAGAACCATCATTCATGATTTTTTTTTTTTAGAACCAATAAGTTGTGTAGTTGTAAGACAAAAAAAAAAAAGATCATTAGCTTTCTCAATTTATACTGTTATTGTAATTTCTAGAGAAAAAAATTTAAAAACTAATTTATTGTAAAATATTAGGGGTGGAAAAAGAAATATTTAGAGAAATATTTAACCATGGGTATTTTTATATATAACATAAATTGATAAGGTGTGTGAAAAGAAATTTTAACATATTAAAGAGGTGTGTTTAGAAGAGGTGAAGGGAAAAAAAAAAGGGGATGAGAATAGAGTCACCCTACATATAATTTGGCTATATAGTTGAAAAATAAAATACTATTACGTATGTGTATAATATGGATATTATACATAAAATTGCTAACTATGTTCGAAAATACAAAATCAAATTCTATCGTTCATTTTTCAGGCGATAGTTACCATTTATATTTCTAATTTTTTTTCACTTTTTTCTTCTCCTATATAATATATAAAACATTTATTGTATAATAATGAAATATTATTGTCGTGATATATTAATTGAAGAAAGAAAATTAGATCGAAGCCTTATAGGGTAAGAAATAACTTTCATCCGTGTGCCTCATTAAATATCAAATCATATCAAAAATAAAAATACTAATCTAACTCAATTTGATTAAAATCTGTCTATATTCATAATCACTTCCTAAGATCTCTCATTTCACTCCCCCTCCCCCACCAAAAAAATTTTTTTTAAAAAAAAGCTTCGTTTCACTATTAAACCTATATGATTCACAATTATTACAAGTAATCATGTTAAAAGCTACCCAAAAAAAAAAAAAAAAAAACTATTCAAAACTTTCTATCAATGGAAAACAAAAAAGTATTCAAAAGCGACGGTGATTAGAGGAAGAGGGGTTTTCACAGTAAAATGAGTGAGGCTTGCCACAGAGTAACAAAATCACTGTAGAAAGAAAACCTAAAAATCCAATTACAACATTAGAACGAAGAAAGAAGAATCCATTCGCTGTCCATGTCTACTCCTCTTCTTCTTCTTCTTCTTCTTCTTTCGGTCTAAACCCACCACCACCGACGTCGATCTCTGCTTACGTCACCGACCCATGGCAATGCCGGAGCTCCGAATGCGCCTCTTCTTCTGAAATTTCTCACTTCGCCGCTTTACTCCGCCATTGGAGGTTTGCTTCCAGCTTTTCCCTTTCCATTTTCATGTCTTATGCCTTTTTTTTTCTTCCCCGTGTTTGGTTTGCGAGAAAGTGAGGAATATTGAAGGAAAATGGAAAAGGGTTTTTTTGGGTTTTATCCAAATATAACGTTAAATTTCGGGAAAAAAATAAACGGGAACAATTTTTTTGGGTTATTTATCAAATAATGTGAATAATTTGGTCTTTTTATTAGTGATTTTCGATTTTCGGACAGACCATTTGGATTTTTATCAGTATCGTTATCGTCTTTGCGAGTCGAATACTCCAACTGCCTTAGCGAAATGTGCAAATTGTAAGAAAATGGTGAAACTGCGACGTTTCATATTTCAAAAACGGGAACTCATTCGCCATTTTCGTGACTAATTTCCAAAATTTTTCAGGGATCTCGAATACGAGATCTTCTAGAATATTCGGAGTCTATTTATGGATAATTCTCATGTTAAAGGTTTTTTTTTATTTTTTACTTTTTTATTTTTTTAATTTTTTGGAGCGTTGCTTAATAATACTTAATAGGAAGTGTTTTCGGTGATTTAATTTGTTACTCAAAATAAATTTTTATCCGTTTTCCTAATTTGAAAAAACGCGTCTTAATCCAAAATCATGAGATTACTTAACCTTTTGCACTTGTTTCTTTTTCAGTCACTTATTTTCATTGGCTAAATGTTGTCATATACATTAATGCATGCATATTATATATATATATATATATATATATATATATATATATATATATATACACACGCATATTACGTATATATGTGCACATTGTTCTTGTTTTTTGAATTATCATCATCTTCTCATGTGACTTTGCCAGATTATGGTTTATTCATTGGATTTTGATGGAGCACCCAAGGACTTTTTTGACATTCTTGATTTCCCACTAGAAGATGTTGAACTGGGTCCTGATAGAGATGACTGGACTGATATGCAATTTTATGATCTGCCATTAGATTTTTCGGAAGGTTTTTCAACTGGGTTTGTTGGAGGAGTACAAAACGATTGTCCAAAAGAAACTAGACCAAATATAAATCTCCCCAGTTCGGTGAGTTGTTTTGATTCTCTCGTACCAATTTTATCTTAACTCCACGTGAATTATTACGTTTGGTAATCTCTGATAGGTTGTTTTAGACTTTAGACTGTTATCCTTGGTCTATGATTGAAGTGCCAACTCAGAAAAATTATGCAAAAATGGTGATTTCCGAGGTTAATAGTCTTAAGATGGGTCACAGAACCTGCCACCTATGTTAAGTTCTAGAGTCCGAATTCCCCCACCCCGCGCCACCTATGTTAGTATATATTTATATGTGTGTTGTCTCAGGAATGTTCATTTCGTTTAGTAGTCGCAACCTTTATCTATTTGTATAGCCACTGAACTTGTCATGACTGGAACTGCTGCCCATGGTTCATATTAATTGCTCTGTTAGTTTTTGACCTTTTTGCGTAGACATCCTGTGATAGCTTACCCTAGTTGTCATTTTCTTAAAAAAAAATAAAATAAAATAAAATAATAATAATAATTGCTAATAACACCAGATTAGTAAATAATGAGAAAAGATTATGTATGAACAACAGAATAAGTCATGAAGTAATATAATGTAGGCTGCCTAATAAGTAGGGTAACAGAATAATAAAAGGATCAAACAAGTAAGCAATTAGTCTCTACTTGTGATATCTGTATACCAAATATCCTTTTTCATTTGTAAGCTGGTGATTTTTGCCCTTTGTTGATCCAAAATTGGTAGTTCGCTAGCTGTTAAATAGGTGTCAAACCAAGTCCCAAGTCGTTAATATACTAAGAGGACTGAGACCTTTAAGTAACATGTATATTTATATTTGTCATTGGGAAAAACATTATAACATCTTTGATTTTTCTGATATTGCAACTGTTTTGTATTCTGCTGTTCAGTATGATAATGCTTGTCGACTAAAAGAGTTCCCGAGTGCTTCTGCTGGAGACATTCTCCGCAGCCTTGACTCTTCTGATAGCAAACATGGGCGGCTATTCAAAACCTCCAGTCCAGTTTCTATCCTTGAGAGCACCAGCTCCTGCTTTGCTGAAAATCAAAAACCTGTTTACCAAAAATTTATTCCAGTGAAGCGTGCCCGAACCAAGCGTTCACGTTCCCGTCGCTCAAACTTCGACCAATTATGTTCGTTATTCTCCCATTCAGAATTCTCATCTTCACCCAAAAGTAATCATCTTGAACCAGATTCAAGGACTTTTCATGCTGGCAAGACGTTTAAACCTGCTGTGAAAAGACCATTTAGGACGAAGAAGACTATGTTTCATGTCTCAGGTGTAGAGATGAGAAACTTCAACTTTGAGGAACAGAGCACGACGAAGAGATGCACGCACTGCGAGGTGACAAATACTCCACAATGGAGGGAAGGGCCACTGGGGCCAAAGACCCTCTGCAATGCTTGTGGGGTTCGATATAGGTCTGGCCGCCTCTTTCCAGAGTACCGCCCTGCAGCGAGTCCGACTTTTGTTCCGTCAGTGCACTCTAACTCGCACAAGAAGGTTTTAGAGATGAGAGGCAAGGCTAGCCAAAGTACCAACAGCATTAGGGCTGGAGTTGAACTTTGTTGTCGTTCTCAGTCAGGAAAGTCAGTTAGACAGCTAATTGTTTGATATATTTAAAGAACGGTCTTTTTATCTTAGGAGCTTTCAAGTCAGTCTGTTCTTGGTTTGTTTCATAATGAGCTTTATCTATCTTTATTATCGAGTACATTAATGGAAGCTTAGGTAGATTGTCTTCACCTCTCTTATACTGTATTCTCATAAAAAAGAAACAAAGTATTGAAAAAAACAAATAAAAAGAAAAAAGGGAGACGAAGCCATAACAGAACATATGAGAGGAGGATTTAGAAAAGAAAAAGAATAAAAAAATAAATAAAAATGCTTAAAACATTGCTAGTATCAAAGCACTACATGCCGTATGACCCAACCCGTATTATATAATCTGTAATCTTCGTGCATATCAGGACCACTTGTGGAAGAGACTAATGGACTTTTCTCCCTCCGTATATAGTGTGTGTACTTTGTTTTGATGTTGGATCGACGTGGTAATTCAGAAAATCGATTTAGTTGAATAGATTCTTTAGCTGGAACCTAGACATTTATACATCGTAGATATGTTTTATATACGTGTTTTAGCTCATTGTTAACAATGAAAGCCAAGGTAGTAGCCGCCATATTTTACCAATTACACACAGAAAAATCATTTAAGGGTGTGGCTGACTCAGCTTAATTGGTAATTACATATAATTTACTGCTAAAGTTGTTCAAATCTCGTACCCTTATATATATATTAATGCTGACCAAAAAAATTTAATGCTATCACTACTTTCTCATCTATGGTCACAAAAAAATTGTAACCATTGAGAAGTCTTCCATATATATATATATGTATGTCAAATATAAACAATCGTAGGAATCACATCAGCCAGCCCCTTACCTTCTTCCAAATATTTTTCCAATTTACCAGTCTTCCATCTGCATATGCATATTAAAACCAGGCTGTCTTTTGGCCTATTTTGTTCATCCTTGATCTTTCTCAAAATAAAAATATTAGATAAGACAGTCCATAGCCAATGCCAAGCCAAGCAAATCAGATCTGATTAGTATGTTGGCGATACAGCCAACGTGAAAATTAGTCCCTCTATTAATAATATATCTCCATGCACTTAGAATATTGCATATCATGGGTCGAATATTGCATATCATGGGTCACTCTCTTGAAACTGCATGTGCACACTACTAGATTCATCCAACTAGAGTTGGCAATCAACTTCAACCTCTTATTTCTGTATTTTTTTTTCCAAAAAAAAAATTAAAGAAATTGGAGTTAGTACTTATCATACACCGTTTTTGTTTCCTTATTATATTTATCCCTTTTTTTAGTTTGTATATATACACCTTTAATATCTATAAAAACCTTGTGCCCGATCTTCTTGGAAACTTCCCTTTGCCAAAGTAGAACATTATAGGAGGATTCCTTCAAGATTATTATTTAGTGGATTTCCCAACTATATAGATCTTATATGGTATTGACAGTGAAAACATAGAAGAAAAAATATGTATTATTCGTTTTAGGAGATGACAAGGAGAATGGCTTTACATATTGATTTTTAAATTAGGAATGGCAATAGGGCGGATCGGAGACGGTTTTTCAATTACTATCTCCATCTCCGAAAGCCAATCACAATACTATACCCGTCCTATTAACTATTCTTTTGGATGCGGGGACGGTACCGGTATTATCCAATAGATAACGGGAAAAATCGCGGTTACCATTACCCATTGATAATAATAAAATATATGAAAATATTAAATCCTTTGTATAATCAACAAAATATTAAACACAACAATAAACTAATAATTTTTAAACTCTAAAATTTAAATATATAAGTATATATAACTCTCCAAATTCGTTATTTTATCAAAGATATAAGAATGTAGATAGTGTAAAATTAAATAGATTTCTATATGTATCATAATTTTTTTTATGTAAATATATATATCGGGGCGGGTACGGTGCGGATTATATTAATACCGTCCCCGCACTATACCCACATATTAACGGTGCAATTATTCCCCACCTCAGTAATTTTTCTCGGTTAAGCGGTTTTTTTCCTCACCGTTCGGATCGAATAACCACAGATACCCGTAACCGTGGTTTATGTTGCCATCCCTATTTTGGATGTAGAACATGCTCGTTGCTCAATCTCTTATTATAACAATTCATGATTTGGATTGAAGTGGGACACGGCATTTGATAATATTGGACTCTTCTAAGCTCTAGCTCATCTTCATCGTATCTTACTCTTATTGCTTTCAACCTTTTTCTTTCTGTTATTAATTATTGGTATTGGACTTCTTTTTTTTTTTTTTTTTTTTTTTTGATTTCATGCTCCTCTTTACAAGGTTAATCTTATTTTTAATTTTTCAGTCGAGAAAAAAAAAAGCTCAAATTCCTGTTTGATATTTAACTTTCAAAATATCCTATATCTGAAACCTTTAAATATTACATTCTGTCATCCTGAACTATTTTTCTTTTTCCCCCTTAATCTATTCTGGTCCCTGTTCACAGTTTAACAATTCTAGGTCCCTGTTCACAGTTTAACAATTCTATTATGGATCAAAACTGATAGATTTGAAAAAAAAAAAAAAAAAAAAAAAACAACATAATTTGGGGTCGCATTTATGGTATTCGAAGTTTTAAGAACCAAATTGAAACTTTTACTTAAAAATAAAAAAGACTGTTTTTTGACCTTATTCTATAGCTCATAGTAAAATATGGTGCATTACACAAATAGCTTCTTATTTTAAAGAAAATTTGAAATACGGAAAAGTTCCTTCTTTTTCCCATGAGATATACATTGATGAAATTGGTCATAAATTTGAGTTTCTAAATACTTAAAAAATGCAAATATTCGACTTCAGCTAAATAAGTTCGATCGTAGTCAAAATTGAAGGTCGAATCTAAAGTTAAAGATGATGACTTGATTTCGGTCGAGTTCAACACTATAAGTGAACTTCTGTATTTTTGTGCTTGACCCATATCAAACTTAGTACTAAAAAATCAATTTTTACCTACGAATTTTTTTGACCCAAATCATTTTTCTTTTAGTTTTGGAAGAGGAAATTTGGTGGCTACGAACAACGAGCGTTAGGTAGTAACTTTATTCTTTTAATTTTAACTAGATATTTAGATTTCAAAATAGGTTTATGATTAGGGCACTTAAGTATAGATAAAGGTGACATAATAATAAAGATCTTTTTTGATAAATTATTGGGAGATGGCCTTTTATCATCAGAAGATCATTAGTTAATAATTATCCTAGTAAGTGTAATCTCTCAAAAACTAATTGAGTTTTTTTCAAGGAAAAGGTCTTTTTTTTTTCCATTTTTTTTTTCACTTGACTTGGCTTGGCCATCCTTTCTCCTCTTTGTTGAATGGTCGTTTATGATTAGTATATTAATTTTATATATAAATAATTTTATTTATTAGTATATCAAAATGGCAGTATACTTTGCCATTTTGTTAAAAAGAAAAAAGAGAGAAGAAAATAAAATTTTAAATACCGGCCACTTTGATATAGTGTTTGAAAAATGTACATCTATTAAATAGGGACTTAAAATTAAGCAATTTTGGTAAGAAGCCCAAGATAACTCAGGCACCACTTATGGGACATTTTAAAAGTAAGGGATTAAAGTGAAATCTGCATTACAATGGGATTGACCCAATATATATCAAATAATATTTCCTTTATTCATCCTTTCTTTCTCGGAGATTTGACATGGAGAGTGGTACTTTAGACTAAAATAACTTTTTTAGAGTATTTTAAAAAATAACTTCTCTAGTAATATCACAGTATTATGTGTCAAGGGTCACATTATTTGGGATCATAAATTTATGACATTTTTGTGACTAATCAATAGTCATAAATTGTGTAATCTCTCTCGACTAGAAAAATTATTTTTCAAAACACTCCTAAAAAAAAAAATCATTTTGCATTATTTTTCGGTTATAATTTTGTTAGCATCTTTTATTTGTCAAATCCTTTTTTATGCCCTTTCATTTTCATAGTAGTTGAGTTTAGTCAATATTATTCTTAAAATAAAAGTATTAATTTTGTAAAAAGCTTAAATGAACTTCGGGCTTTTCTCATGGATAGCAGTTCTAAAAAGAGCTTTAGTTTTCTTAAGAACAAATTGTCAAAAACTGTTATGAATCTAATATCATTCTCCAAAACTGATATTAGCCAGTTTGTATTGGGCTTAGTAGGGGCTTGGACTGGACCCCCCTCGAATGCCATCTTCCTCCCAATTTGTTGGACCTTATATTTCGTTTATGAAATGGAAAATGAAAAATGGAACGGAATGTGCAATGTTTCATGTTTGTTGGTTATTCTGGGTTTTTTTTTTTTTTTAGTTATATATTTCATATAAAAAGGAATAAAGACTTTTTTTTTCAAAAAAGAAAAAGAAAAAAGAATTAGACTTGAAAAGTACTTCTTTATTTCAAACTATACCATCATTCACGTGAGTTTCACATGCATTTTCTCAAACTCGTTCAAAGAAATAAGAGAAAAATTCATCTAAAACTTAAAATAAGACAAATTTTTCATATGCAAAGAAAAATTGATCTAAGGTAAAAAAAAAAACAGTATTTAGTCCAAGAAAAAGGACAGGTGCCGACGACCCTATGATTTGGGCCATAAGCCGCCTCCACCGGCGGAGGGTCACGTTTCTAATTAATTTTGTCACGAGCTTCATGGCTACTTGAACATTAAAAGTCATTGGATGCTCATTTTGACTCTTTTTTTTCCCAAAAAAATAATAAAGAAAGAGAGAGAAGAAAATTTGGTACTTGTGTTTTCTCTTTTACTTTTGGGGCTAGAAATTTGTTGTGACCATACAATCTTTGACTTGTGCACATTTAATGGTTCAAAGTACACTATTCTATTAATTACTGTCACTTTTTTTTGTTTATAATAGACACCTTAGCTTTAGTTGTCCAAAATTTGAATCAATTTTCCTATTTTTTTTCTTTTTCTTTTAAAACCTGTTTTTACCACCACCAAATCTGGTTGGGTCCCAGTTCCCATATCAAAATTGTTTTTCTTACTTTTTATAAAAACCACCTGTATTGACCTAAAAAAATCACGTACGGTTGTTCGTTCTGTTACTTATGAGCTCAGCTTTGTGTAATTTCTCTCTCCCTCTCTCTACACGAAATTTTGATTTTTACCCGTTTCTCTCCATAATGTGGGCAAGCAATGACTTTTTTTACAATTATATACTTTGCTTATAAATTGCTTTAAATAACATGAATTGGGAAATTGGAATTTGGAAGGGCATCATTTTCTTTTTCTTTTTCTTTTTTCCAAACAAGATTAATGGTTAATGGGAAGTCAAATGTTTAGTACTATTCATATACCAAATTTAATGTCACATTAATGTTTTATGTTTAGCACTCGAATATGGCAAATTCAAAACAATAAGATAAATCTTAAAGTCAAATGTTTAGTACTATTCATATACCAAATTTAATTTAATGTCACATTAATGTTTTATGTTTAGCACTCGAATATGGCAAATTCAAAACAATAAGATAAATCTTGACATGTAGCAACTGTAGTCTTATCATGTTATAGTATATTTGACACAAGTGACGTTGGATTGATAAAAAGGTGTTCTTATCACGAATCTTAAAAATTGATTTTTGTCTCTAAAATTGGTGTAGATCTATTCATCTTACATACATACTAGACGTTATACCGCGCTTTGCGCGAGTTGGTATTAATATTACATACATTAAATCTAATTTATAGTTAGGTTCAATGTATTACAATATTAAAGAATGTATTTATCTCTGTATTTATTTTGATGATGTTACATCATTTTTTGTTCGATGAACTAAATTTAATATAAAGTATAATATTATATAAAATATTAAATAATGTATTTAATATTATATTTATTTTGATGAGATGAATGTAGCACAATTATTTGTTCGATGAACTAAATTTAATATAAAGTATCATTAATATTAAACTAAATATAATATTATATAATACATGTATATATTACAACCAAAAATAATAATAATAGGACCAATCATATCGTGAAAAAATTAGGAATTTTTTAAAAATTTTAAAAATAGAATGGTGATCAAAGAAGCTATCAGAATTTTTACACTTTCTCTCTCCTTCAGGCTTAATATATATATATAGATATCCAAAGTACGTTATCTTTCCTTTCTCTTCTATATTAATGATAGAATAAAACACTTCAAAAAAAAAAAAGCATCTAAATAATATGATAATCAAATAAGATGTAAATTTAGTGATTCGAAAAACGAAAGTTCTCACTAAAAAAATAGCATTCTTTTACTTTTCTTATCAAAGCATTTTTAGAAAAATAAGTAAATAGTAAATTACATTCCTATTTTCTTCTTTGGGAAAAGAAGAAAATGACATCCTAGCTGAAATATTAGTTCAAAATTCTTAACTTCAAAACAAATTACAAAACCCCACGATGTTCAAAAGACCAGGAATATCGCACTTGCAACAATATCTTCTAAAATTGGTGGTTCATTTGGATTGGAAGGAAGAAGATTACTTGATAATATCCGAGTACGTCAACTTGATTTTGATTTTGATTTTTTCTTCTTTTTTTCCCCTCTTTTGTCGGTACTAAATTACTAATCATATCGACTCAATTTCAATTGGCACATATTTGATTTTGATTTTGATTTTTTCTTCTTTTTTTTCCCTCTTTTATCAGTACTAAATTACTAATCATATCGACTCAATTTCAATTCGCACATATTTTCATATCATATTTGGACTTCGGATCGAGTTGGTTATTGTGTCATGACCCGAATTGTCACTCAAAAATGTTAGGCTTCACTCAAATATTAGGCTTGTGAATATTGTTATTATTATTTTTTTTGGTTGTTGAGGTGAGTGAGTGCAACGTTCAATCTTAAGGACGAAGCAAAGAGGAGGAGAACAAACCGAACCGAAACGATGCGTTGTCACATAGATGTCGGTCGACGGCCCAAATGGGACATGTCTTATCTCGGGCCCATTTGCACGAACCACATGAAGATGGAAGTTAAACCCCCACAGGCCCGCCACACTCATGATTGATTTTCCTAAGGGCACGTAAATACGATCCTGACCGTCCACGTGGCTCAAGATCGATCAAAGACCGAGTGGGAGTTGGGCCCGAGTCGTCCGTCATCACCATCATCGTCAATAATAATGGCTCCGAAACCATAACAGACACAACGACAGAGATTCCTGGGCTGTTCCACTAACAGTGGGGCCCAAACAACAGTCCGCGTCTGTCACATCCCGTCAGTCACAGCGAGCGTTGTTGGACACTGACGTGGCATCAGTCAGTAAGATGACGCCACGTGGACAGAAGGGGGCAGTGCCTAGTCACCTGCGGGTCAAGTCGTTCGAACCGACCGCAAAGCTCATGGCGTGGGTTGTCTCTTAGCTGTTATTAAAAAGGTCTGCCACGCTGGCGGAGAGAGAGAGAGAGAGAAAGTAAGGAATCAGGTGTGGTCAGGCGTAGGTAGCTTAGCATAGGCTCTGTAAAAAAGGATCGACAGGCTCTAATCCAAAGGGTCTGACTTTTTCCATAGTTGACAGTCCAGTGTTGTCAGTTACGTTGTCGTTTTTTGGGCCCAACCCATAGTTATCTCCAAATTGATCGCCGAGTTTTTAGAAACGACGAGACTTATTATTTATTTATTTTTTTTAAGATGAATTTTCTCATTTTATGGGGGAAAAATTTGTAACAGCCTATCCAAGTGCAATATAAATTTTAATTAATGAATATTGCTAATTATCTTCATCTAATACGTTCTTGATTTCTTTCAAAAATTACTTTATTGATTAAAATCTAGTGAGTAATAGAAAGCTATCTATATCTATGTCTCAATTTGCCTTCTCATGGTTTTTAAAATAAATTAATTAGCAGCATTACTCTGATATTGATTTTTTTTTTGTGTGACACAAATAAAAACAAGTTTTTTGCCTTAAAAAAAAGTACATAAATAAAATTTGTTAATTATTTGCATACAATCATAGACGGAGTCAATTAAGGCTGGGGTGCGGTGGCCCCTCATTTTTTTGAAAATTATGTTCTTTTATCCTTAATTTATATGAAAATTTTAATTTTATTCTTTATTTGCTCTCTTGAATTTTTATAATTATAGTTTTTACCTCCTTTTATTAAAAAAAATCAATAATGCTCTTAATATGACCCAATAATTTTTTAAAAAAAGTTTGAACTTTATTTATATTATTTTAAAATTTAAAAATTTACCTTCATTTTAGATAATTTTTCTTTGGACTCACTTTAAATACTCTATTTAAATTTATATTGGTTTATGTTGATTAATGTGTTTCAAAATTAGCTAAAAAAATTTTAGTGTACGTATACCCTCATGAAAAAATTTTATGGCTCCGTCACTGCATACAATGACAACAATATTGAAAGAAAAGAATGCTTATTTGATATTTTAGAATTATTTATTATCAATTTATAGTTTTTTTTTCATAGCTTAGACAATTATGCTTAGATTGTTATGTAATTTATAATTAGTTTAATATATTTTTTAGCAGTATTTTCTATGAGTATCAATGTGGACTTCCTAACAAATAACTGTCGCTTTATAGTGTGGATAACTGTTAACAATATACGATGTTATTCTCCCAATTATATAATACGATAAAGTAATCTATATTCTTAATGTTGTGTATGACCTGCCTGACGTAATACTAGTCACACAAGATGATTCGTGTGGCTTGGCCATAGGTTAACTATACAATAAATAACCATAATTTAACGATGAATATGTGACAACGGACTAGTGATCAATACGTAATCCACAGTAAAATAAAAATAAAAAAAAAGTCCAATCTTTACATTCTAATTTCACATCATATGTACATCAAATCTTTGAAAGAACCAAATTCAGATTCCATCACAGCTATGGAACACATTATGCCGAAAAAAAAGCTTGAGACATTCTCTTTTCTATCCAAACTGAAAAAAAATGGTCAAATGCGCCGCTAGGAGTACTTGATTAATTTGGCGACTTAATTAGTATGAGAATAAATACATTAATCTCTAAAGTTGAAAATAAAAAGAAAGGGAATAAATAAAAATTGGACTTTTTTAGGAAACGGAAAACACCTATTTTTCTTGTATTATTTAGATTTTTTTTGGGGGATAATGAAATTTGTGATAATTAAAATTCTCAGCAAAGACAGAGAAAAATAAAGTAAAAAATTCAAAATAATAGTTTATTGAACATTAATTAGGAAATATTCCCCTCATTTTTCTTTCCCTAAAATTTTCCCGCATTTCATTTTCCTAACCCTAAAACAAGCTCCTTTTTAGCTTTATTTGAAACTTGATAGTTTTCCTAGAAAAAAATTATGAGGGAAAAGATAAGAAAAAATGAGGTGGAAAACATAGGAATTTTTTATCTTTTGAATTTCCTTGAAGTCCCATAAAATGCTCTTTTGAATTTTATCTCTCTTTTTTTTTTAGCAAAAATTATCTTTCAATATATATATATATTTTATAAAAATGGGCTCTTCAACTGAATAATATTAATAAAAACTAAAAAGCTTCAATTATAGTATAAGCACAGAGGATTACAATTTCAAATAAGGAGACGAAAAGTGGATCATAAACACAACAATAGTAAGAATTATGGACTACTATAACTCTCAAAGAGAAGAAGATAACAAGAACCACTAGCAAACAATTGTCTTCATCTGCTACTGAACTGCGTTCTTGGTGGGTAGAGATTATGATTCTAGCACTAAAAGAAATCCATATATGCTTAAAAAAAAAAAAATCTATCCTCATTACAGATCTAAATCAATGAAAAATTCTCAGATTCAAGATCTAATAAACGGAATTAAAAACTCATGCAGATCAAATATTAGGTGATATAAAATCTACACAAAGATGGTACTACAATCAGATCTAAATCTTGACTTTATTAGAAAATTATAGAAAAAAGAAAAAATCCCTCATCCCCGAAAGAGATGGGAGGATAAGGGAGGAGGAAGAGAGGCTAGAGAAGGAGATCAAAGTACTCCCTCTCCGGCCTCTTGTGAGAACGATGACAAGAATTTTTTGATAGATAAAGAGAATGGATACTAGGGTTTTTTTGAGAGATAATTTCTTTCTGTATATCATTTGAAAGTTCTAAATACTCTGAATTGCAATCAAATTTACCTATAATTTTTTTCTTAAAAATATCTCTACTTCTTTATTAGAATCCAAACAAGAAAAAAATTTTTAAAAAAAAATTCTCCCTAAAATATAGTCTCCAAACCGATTTATGGGAGTGGAAACCAAAACCATGAAGAATAGACAAAGACCACTCGGAAAGAGAATCATACAAATCCACACACGTGACATCTTAATGACTATTAGTTACTACACTATCCAATATTCATCAGGATGTTGTTGGTTGGCTATGGCTAATTGGGACGGCAATTTAGTTTTATCTTAACTATAATATTAATTTAAGGCGGCTAGTTAATTTAGGGATTAAATAAAACTACCTAAGTTAATGATGGATTGATGTTGGTATCATTAAAATTTAATTAAAAAAACAATCATACAATTTCAAGCATACGATATTAGGTTTTGCGTAGTGGTACTTATCTAAATGTTGATTAATTCTTAGCCAACTAATTGATATCCATCTTAATCCTAGCTTAGCTAATTGCTTAATAGTATATACTTTGGTTTATAGTTTGATAACAGTATGTTTAAAGAGGACAGAGAGGCCTCTCTAGCATAATCACAAAAGTTCATCTATAAACCCTTTTTTGTGTATTGGGCAATATGGCTTGGTTTGATGTTATATGTCTGCATCGATGTTGTTACTTCACCAACTTAGGAAGCTTTCCCTCTCATGAAGTACAATAAATAATATTGGTCATCTCTGGCTGTAATCAGATACCTCCATGCCTCTTCTTATATAGGGGCTTATTGATAAATTGTTGTTTTTTCGGGGCCTACTTTAGTCTTTCTTCTGGCTAAATAATGATTAGAGTTATCTGGAAAAGAATATCCTGAAATATAGTGTTTTTACAAATTTAGCCATGTCTGTTGGCTTGTGTACAAGTATATTTCTATATTTTAAATCTCTGTAAATTTGTATTTTATGCTTATAAATTGACTAACAAATTTTTCACTGAACACGTAATCTGAATTGAGAATATCTTATTTCTTCTAACTAACACAATAAATCTAATATAACTTAAAAAATTTAGCACAAATCAGTCAATTTGTATATAGAAGGTACAAATTTGCAGATATTTTAAATATAGAGGTATAATTTTGCACAAGTCGAAAGACAAGGTTTAAAATGCAGAAAAATCATACTTCAGGGTTTTATTTTTTTTTTCGCAGTTATCCCTAATGCTTAATATAAATTTGTCAAAAACTTTGTGGTGTCACTTAAAATAGTAATTTCATTGCTAGTGAATGTTATCAAACTTTGTTTATGTTAATTATTTTAAAGTTAATGATCTAATATCTTTTCAGAAAAAACTTATCGAGGGAAGGAACCTAATATGTTGATTTGCTTAGCTGCTAACACCTAATAATTTAGAAAAATTAGGTAAAATGGACATTTTACAAGTAAATTTTAACAAAAGAGTTATATTTTAAAACTCTTTGCAAAATAGTCTTTTGCATAGTAGAGTATGATGTTGAGCATAGTCGAATATGGAATTGAGCATACGGTTGAGTATTGTTGAAAAAGATTACTTTGCAAAAAAATTTAATACATAGCCCTTTCAAAAGAAGCTATTTTGCCAACTCACTCAATAATTTATTGGATATTATAGGGAAAATCACAGCATGCAGTACTGTTTTTGCACAAACAACCTTGTATTTAGGAAAATTGCAATCCAACTCTTTAATTTATTTTTTCTCTCTTAAATATATCAATTAATGACTCTTTGCGATGGGTTGGAATTACTCTAATACAATTTTACTCTCCATAGTTAAAAAAAATTCAACAAATAACTATAAACCTAAAATATTGTGATAAAACACGATAAAATTTGATCATGAACATGTTTCGCTACTTAAACAAACAATATTTTATCTTGTTGGATCTATTTTTTAGGTCTATATTTGTTTGATTGAGCTCTTTATTGTTTATGACGAATATAAATTTACATTTTCATTGACTAATTTTTTGCTCAGTTGAGTAGTTTGAAGAAGGAGAAATTTGAAAGAAAGTCTAAATTAAAAAATTTAGATTGTAATTTTGCCCCCCAAAAAAAAAAAAAGCTTCTTATTAAATGCGACATTTTCATGATATTATTGGAAATATCTAAAATTTGAGGGAAGCATGGAATATTCGTAATGTAACCTAACCCAAGGAACTAGAGAATCCATTAAATGAGTTGCGCTTTATTCTGCAAGTTCACACCAATATTCATATACTCCGGCTAATTAATGTAACCAACAAATTAGAGAGGAAAAAAAAAGAAAAAAAGCTTAGTGTTGGAGATCCTCGAAACTGTCGCATCACAATCCTTCATTTCTGTAGACGTCATAATGCACACTCAGAAATAAAGAATTATAATTAGTTAATGCGTCTAATCAAAGCAATTCTCTTATATAGATATTAGTATAAATTGTTTATTTTTTCTTCGCCTATAGCTACTTTATATATTTTCCTAGTGAATCAAGTTTCAATATCTACGGACCGTATATGGTTTAAGAGTGTATGATCGTAATTAGAAGTGTTTATAGCTTCCTCTTACATATGTTACATATGTTGAAGTGTAAAAGTTAATATATATATATATATATATATGGGCACCAATCTAATAGGTATTTTTTTTCTTTAATTATACGTAAGTATTTTGGCCAATAAAAATTTAGCATACATTTTTTTTTTTTTAATAAAAAGTAAGAGAAAGAGATAGCATTAATAATGCACGTCTTTTTATGCATCTCATTATAACTGTTAGATCACTATTAGATAATGATCTAACGGTTAAAAAAAAAAATACCTACACATGAGTAACGTTAGATTGACAACCTATATATATATATATATACATGAATATGATTAACGTTCTACAATTAATCTATGGTAAGAAAAAGAAATTAATGATAATGGGTCCAATAATTTCAATCACACAATTTCTAGTTCGAGTTTACTATGTTGTCCCACAATTTAAAGCTAAAGTTATGTGTGTATGACTTCCAACTTCTATCTGGTTCGCTTGTCTCTCTCCTTATTACAACTTCTGGCCTTAATTTGTTTTTTGTTTTTTGTTTATTCCCTTAATTTGCATTGAATATTAATACAGATCTCATGGGCATACCCCCCCAAAAAAAAAGTTATAGTTTTCTTGAAAGTTCAGATCTCTTTGTAAATTGTAATAATATCAATAATAAGGCCGTCCTGGTACGTAGCTGCCATGTCCAATCAAAATAAAGAACATTTATACCACGAGGTGGGTTAAGGGTTATCCTGGTCTCTTTATTGATGTATAACATATAATACTCGATGTTTAAACTTCTTAAAAATTAAAATAATACCTAAATTTTCCTAAAATAATTAATTGACGTGGTAAGCACATAAAATATTTGTTTACTTTTTTCTTTTTTCAAAATATATATATCACAGTGTGTGTTACTAGGCTGCTGAAACTCTCCAACTCTAACTCATAGTACTCTCAAAAATGCTACTGACACTTAAAAAAACATTAAGTTAATAAATATTAAGGAGAAAAAAAAAACTTCGATCCCTAATCGACTGCCATTTTTCCCCACCCCACTTCATTTGCTCAATCCCCAAAAAACATTGTGTAGGTATAATTATTATTATTTTAGAGTTTGAAGGGTATTTTCAAAACACTACCCGCTCACCCGTTTAACCGCCAAATAAAAGAAAATTAAATTACGCAGGCAAACAGATATTTTATATCATAAATTATCTTGTATGAGACCCTAGTGATATTTTGGAAAAGTCAAAAATTCTATTGGATTTGATTTTTGAGTTTGAGTTCTTATTTAAATAAATAAATCAATAATAGAGTTTGAAGGATATTTTCAAAACCCTAACCGCTTCACCTGTTTAATCGCCAAATAAAAGAAAATAAAATTACATAGGCAAACATGTATTTTATATCATAAATTATCTTGTACGAGACCCTGTGAGTTTTTGGAAAAGTCAAAAATTCTTTTGGATTTGGTTTTTGAGTTTGAGTTCTTATTTATAAATAAATAAATAGTAGGGTTTGAAGGTTATTTTCAAAACCCTACCTGCTTCACCCGTTTAATCGTCAAATAAAAGAAAATAAAATTACATAGGCGAATGGATATTTTACATCATAAATTATTTTGTATAAGGCCCTGTGAGTTTCTGAAAAAGTAAAAGGTTCTTTTAGATTTGGTTTTTGAGTTTGAGTTCTATTTTTTTTAAAAAAAAAATAATGCTTCGGATTTAAATATTTTAAATAATAATGCTAAGTATCTCATATTATATCTTACTTTTATACCACATGATATAACATATAACAAGTTATATATAATTAGTAAATGTCATTCAACCTATTCTTTATAGGTTTTAATTCTCAGTTGAATTGTAACAACTCAACTACCATATTTGGTTGCATTAAAAAAAATGATAAGTAAGTTAAGATCACTAGAATTATCATTAAAAAAAAAAAAAGAAGAAGAAGAAGAAGAATCTCTATACATTTCACTCAATGTCATAAAATTTTAATGAATTTTTTACTATGGTGGATTTGATCCATCCTTAATTAAAAAAAAATTAGCCTAATCAGGAAGGTTTATAATGTTTCCAAAAGTCAAGCAATTCCATCGAAAAATAACAAAATGCATGAAATTTTGTGATAATTTCCCATTTTAATTCTTTGGAGTTAGGAGTAAAGCCAATCAAGTATATTGGATTTTTCTCATTCGAGTTAGAGTGAAAAGTGTAACCTAATCACCAATTAAAGTTCCATCGATTCTCTTAGTTTCGATTTTTCGATTGAGGTCGGATTGAGGTTTCGTGATAAGTTATATTAAAGAGCCTAATCATTTACTAGCAAGAGCAATAAAACAAAAAACAAAAGCAAGTAGACACACATGAATCGATAGTAGTTCATGTTAGTTTTAAAACGATTTTCATAGCGGAAGATTGGCCCAGGAACATTCAAAAATTTCCTCAAAATAATTGACTATATGAGTGTATAGTATTAATTCATAGCAAATAAAAAATATATAAAGAGAATATATCTAAAACCTCTTGTAGTCTATTAGCTGATCCTATCTTTTCTGTCTTTTAAACTACAGTCTTCCAATCTAAGCCTCAAGCACAACTGGATGAATGTGTAGGTATTGCGTACAATTTCTTAAAACTCACACTTGAGGCCCTTGCAATATTCTCAACACATAAGATTGCAAGAGTTTGTTCTAAGAGAATAAAAGACTTTCTTCTTTTTCTCTCTAAGTTATGGAAGCTCGGTAGAAAAAATAATGCGTAGTGTATATTCTGCTAGGGTTTAACCTCATATATATATATATATATGTTTATTAAACTATTTAATAAATAAATTAATTAATCATATTAATTAATATATATATCTTTTTGGCCTCAATTTTTTTTTTATTTTCTTAAATGTAAAGTTTATATATATATATGTATTTAAGTTAATTAATCTAATTAATTAATATATATATATATCTAAATAAAAAAACTCAGTCAATTTCCTAATTTTTATTTATCTAATTATCTGATAACTAAATATTTTTAAATTCAAAATTTAAACAAATTAGGAAACTTATTCCTCTATAAATTCAAATTAATTAATTCAAAATTAATTAATTAGTTAATTAATAACAATTACTAATTATTGTAGACAAATAATTTATCTAGACAAAATAATAGAAATAATATAATATCCAGGTGTTTGTAAGAGGTGGAATTGGGGACCTATAGACCTGTAATTCAAGCTCTAATAAATTATGACAATTAATTAAACTTTTTAATTAATTTGTCTAATTTAGTAATTTCAGTATTACTCCACTAAAAAGTTATACAATTAATTCATTCAGAAAACAGCGAGCAGTCCATCGATTTAATCATTCCATGTAGTTCAATCCTTTGTAGTCAATTCATAATTGGAGCTAGGTCATGTTCCGTTTATCTCTCTAATTACATCTTTATCCTTGTGTACCATTGATTCTCCAATGAACAATTAATTTATAAATCTATTATAAATTGAGTACTCAAACTGTTCAAGTCCTAAATCAATACACAAAGGAATCATCTTTCTAGCTTCCTAATAGAAGGAATGGATTCCATATCTGTAAGCTACATTCCCAGCTACTTATCTCATCATGCTCCCAAGATACAAGTATTTCGATTTGTTTAGGAAACAAACCTTTAAGTATTAAAGCACATAATGTTATAAATAGGAGTATATAACTACTCATGATTAAGATTGATTTATATATGATCATCTAGTGACATTATTTGAATTCTCAACAATTAACGGAATTTATATGAGATTCAAATAATGTCTGGTCCAATCCTATATAATCAAATTATATAAAATACCTTCATTGTGATGTCAATACATCAATAGTCCGGATAAGACTATTACATTCTCAATGTTAATGGACTGTACTAATAATATTTAATTACAGATCTCATACTTTAATTAATTATTATGGACTATATTTAGTTTATTATCCATAAGTTTAATCCTCATGTATATAACACTTATATACTAAATTTGTGGTCATATAAATAAACTAGGGATTTTCAAATATTTAAAGACATACAAATTATGCACAAATTCAAATAAAAAAATGTCATTTTATTAATTCAGCAAAATATCCAAAACATATATGCTTTTAGGGCATAAATCCTAATAGTTCACACTTGACATGAGAAGAAGAATAACTACAAAAAATTCTCACATCTTTCCTCTCTTCGAGATTCTACGACTCTCTTTACAATTTCACTTAGCCAAACTCAGCTGCCTAATACATTTTTATAGAAAAAATAAATTAGAATAACTGAAATATATGTATAAAATCTCAATTATACCCCTTACTAATATACAATTAATAGTAAAATTTATTTTGGGATAAAGGTCTTATAAAGATACTTATTATCCAGAATCGTTAGTATAATTGGACTTTATACATTTAACAAATTCTATTAGAAGTTGAAAGAAGACGATAGTTTCAACTAGGTGAATAGGATTTAAGTAAGAATTGATTAAACCGAACTTCCATAGTTTCAATTAAATAAGAATCAGATTAAGTTTCGAGTCGGGTCAACTTGAGTATTTTTTTTTCACCCTTGGCTGATTAAAGGTAAATCCGTAAATGTCACCGTAAAAAGTGAGAGGGCATTTAACAATAAGACCCGTCAAAAAGTCGTAAATGTCAGGACGGCCCATGATGTCCACTGCTACTTTGTTCGACGGGCATCCTCCTCGTCGTCCCGACCATAAGAATCGCCGGCCCCACTTTACCCCCTATTACATATCCACATGTGACGCGTGTGAGACACGGACCAATAGCTTTGCGCGTAACATACACCTCAGCAACAACGCCTAATGCCAATGGCCTAGAAAGGATAGTTTGACGAAAAAGAACAACTTTTTTAACCAAAGGGTTAAGTTTGTCTGTTTCCATTTATGACTGCTCCGATTTCAGAGCTGTCAATAAAGTAATTATATATATATATATATATTTTATAAACGAAAAGTCCAAAAAGTACTATTATCTAAATAGAAAGTGTGTCTCTCGCGGTATATTCCTCAATATCTCGCGATACGATACCCAAAAGAGCAAATTCTATTTATCTCCTCACATCACATGGACAAAACTCACAGAAGTGTGGACTATGACTATGTATGTCGAGTATTTAATTTTGTTTTTATTTAACTATAATTTTGTGTTGATAATAAACGTCTTTTTTCTTTCTTTTTTTTTTTTTCCCGGTCTATGTATGATTAGCTTTACATTGAGATAAATAGAGAATACAGATTTGCAATTTGATTAATAATTTGACACAACCCTAGTAACAAACAAACGAGTTGGTAATTTTTTTTTTCCTAATAATTAAAAAAAAAAAAAAATAGTAGGAGTTGGAGTCACCATCAAAAAAATATGTCAAATTCCTCCTTAAAAGCACTCAAGCTAAAAAAAGGTACATCAACCTCTTACTCCTTAAAATCCTTATTTAGCAAAAGAAAAAAGAATTAATAAAAGAGATTAATTTAGATCTAAAATCTGAAAGAGGGAGAAAAACAAAAAAGATAAGAACAAAAATGCAGGTAAGAGAGAGAGAGAGAGAGAGAGGGAGGTCTGATAATGAAAGTGAAAGCTGGTTGTTTTAAGTTTTGGAGGTTACTGATGGAAAAAGAGCCAGCAACTGTCTGATCAACAGAAAGCCTCTTTTTTCTTCTTCTTCTTCTTCTTCCTCCTCCTTTTCTGTCTTGCATGGAAACCTCACTCGTACCCATTCAAACACTCAACGCCAAACACACTTTCTCTCCACTCTGATCTTCTTCTTCCACTTATTGGATTTCTGGGTTTTGATCGGCTTTCCAAACCAATCGACGGATTTGGCCATCTGGGTTCTTCTTGGATTCTTCCATTTCCAAGTTTTTCTTCGAATCTGGTTGTGGGTCTCAAAAATCTGAATCTGGGTCTGAATCCAAAAGACGAACCAGCCATTTTCATGGAAGGAAAGGCTTTCTTCGGACTCTGAAAAGAGTAAGTTTCTCTATATTTACTCATGGGTTTTTTCTTTTTCCTTTTTTTTTTTGGGAAGAATTTTGTGAATTTAATGCGGTTAATTGCTTGTGTTTGTTTTCTTTTTTTTCTTTCTTCTTTTTTTTTTTTTGATCTGTTTGTTCTCGCTCTATTGAATAATCTAAATCCTTGTTTTGATCAATCATGGAGTTGTTGGACTGGTGGTAGATGTAGAAACCTTTTTGCTATTTATTGATTATTATTACTGCGAAACTACACAACCGCCGTTTTCCGCCATTATTGTTGTTTTTATTCGTAGACTGTGACAACAATACTAGTTCTAGTACTAGTTATTGTGGCCCCAAATGAAGGAGGTGGAGAAAAACTTGGATCCCCAGTTATGGCAGGCATGCGCCGGGGGCATGGTCAATATCCCTCCGGTGAACTCCAGAGTCTTTTACTTTCCTCAAGGCCACGCCGAGCACGCCCAGGCTCATGTCGATTTCGCCCTGGCCTCGTTGAGGATTCCGGCTTTCGTGCTCTGCCGAGTTTCGGCTGTGAAATTCATGGCGGACCCTGATACTGATGAGGTGTTTGCTAAGATAAGGCTGGTGCCTTTGGGGAACAACGAGCTTGATTTTGAGGATGATGGGGTCGTGGGGTCTGATGGGTCTGAGAATCCTGAGAAACCCACTTCTTTTGCTAAGACGCTTACTCAATCGGACGCCAACAATGGTGGGGGTTTTTCTGTTCCGAGGTACTGTGCAGAGACCATCTTTCCGAGCTTGGATTACTCGGCGGATCCGCCAGTTCAGACCGTGATTGCTAAGGATGTTCATGGTGAGATTTGGAAGTTCAGGCATATATTTAGAGGGACGCCTCGCCGCCACTTGTTGACGACAGGGTGGAGCAATTTTGTGAACCAGAAGAAGTTGGTTGCTGGTGATTCAATTGTGTTCCTGAGGACTAAAACTGGGGATATTTGCGTTGGGATTAGGCGAGCCAAGAGGGGCAATTGTGGACCAGAGACCCCTTCTGGGTGGAACAATGGTTCATCATATGGGGGGTTCTCGGTGTTCATGAGGGAGGATGAGAACAAAATGGCTCGAAATGGGTGTGGGAGTTCTAGTCCCGGTAGCAATATGAGAGGGACAAGAAAGGTAAGGCCCGAAGCAGTTGTTGAAGCCGCTGCTCGTGCTGCCAATGGGCAGCCATTCGAGGTCATTTATTACCCACGATTAAGCACTCCAGAGTTCTGTGTTAAGGCCTCGGCTGTGAAAGCAGCCATGAGGATTCAGTGGTGCTCTGGGATGAGGTTCAAGATGGCATTTGAAACTGAGGATTCTTCTCGGATAAGCTGGTTCATGGGAACTATAGCCTCTGCTCAAGTTGCTGATCCGATCCGCTGGCCTCATTCCCCATGGCGGCTTCTTCAGGTACAACTTATATCTCCCAGACTCTTAATCTTCAATTGTTTACCTTTTTTTTTTTCCTTAAAGTAACGTTTTGTCAGACTTTAAAATACATTGAGTTGTTATCCTTTAGCCTCCAATCAAATCTATGTTTTTGACAAGTAAAGAGCATTGTAGTAGTCAGATGTTGTCTAGTATGACATGTTTTAGCCTAACTCATACCAGCCAGTTTCTTTTTACGCTCTTGATCCTGTGGACTCTTCCAATTTAAATTATGTTGAATATCCAAGTACAGAACGTTGAGTGAATGACACATTGCATAATTCTTCACTCGTTTTTTATTAGTTTAAGCTTCACTCGTTTTTTATTAGTTTAAGTAAAACGGAGAAATTGAGCTTTTGCACGTTGATGATGCTTAACATGCCCAGGAAGCAATCATTCTTCATTGAAGAACCCCATTATTGCGACTTCGTTTCCTTTGTCTGCTTTTCGATTTTCATCTGCTCCCCATTTACTTGGAATCCAAGCATCACCTTTCATGATCTATTTATGTTGCAACAACACAAACTCAACCTGCTGTTGCAAGCTGATGTTTGGCCTGTTCTTTTCGAGTTTTTCCTATAAATTTTCGGAAAATTTTATGACAAATTGGGTTTTTGGTAATTGTATGAACAGAACCAACTCTGCTATTATGTCTTGGAAAAATGCTGTCTATCAGTTTCATTTAAATTGTTATAAGAAAGATTTAGTGTGTTTCGTGTTAGATAATTCTTTTGCTTGAGCTTATGTTTACCTCTATTAAGTGAATATGATTCTCATTTTGAAGTAATAATCTATCCATGTCATTACAGGTGACATGGGATGAGCCAGATTTGCTTCAGAATGTGAAGCGTGTTAGCCCATGGTTGATTGAATCAGTATCAAATATGCCCATTATCCACTTGTCATCCTTTTCACCACCAAGAAAGAAGTTGCGATTCCCGCAACACCCTGACTTCACTCTCGACAGCCAGTTTCCAGTGTCGTCATTTTTAGGTAACCCCTTAGGGCCCAGCAGCCCCTTGTGTTGTCTTCCCGATAACACTCCTGCAGGCATACAGGGAGCCAGGCATGCTCTATTTGGAATATCTTTATCAGATCTCCACCTTAACAACAAACTGCAGCCAGGGCTGTTCTCTTCCAGTTTCGAGCAGTTAAATCCACATTCTGGAATTCCTAATGGACTCAAGAGAGGCCACTCAAATAGCAATGAAAGCTTATCTTGCTTGCTCACAATGGGAAATTCCAGTCCGAATATGGAGAAATTTGATAGTGTAAAGGGACATCAGTTTGTACTCTTTGGCCAACGAATACTCACTGAGCAGCAAATTTCCCGTAGCTGTTCTAGTGATTCAGTCTCACAAGTGTCTAATGGGAAAAATTCAGCAGATGGAAATCCAGACAAAGCAAAGTTTCTTTCAAATGGTTCAGGATCCACACTTGAACAGCAAGTTTCACCAGAAAAATCATCAAACACGGGGTTTTCATGGCATCAGGGTCTGAAAGCTAATGAATTTGGGCTGGATACTGGCCACTGTAAGGTGTTCATGGATTCTGAGGATGTTGGACGGACTCTAGACCTTTCTGTTCTTGGCTCCTATGAGGAGCTCTATGGGAGGCTGGCCAACATGTTTGGAATAGAAAGATCAGAAATGCTGACACATGTTCTTTACCATGATGCAAGTGGAGCTCTTAAACAAACTGGAGACGAACCATTCAGGTGGTCTTTTATATCTTTACCCTTTTCTTTTGTTCTTTCTCATTGCCTGTTCTCTGTCTTGCGAAATTCACATGATATCTTTCTTGCAATTTGGATGTATTTTGTTTCTTCATCTTTGTATTTATTAGAGTTTTTTCTTTTCTCCATGTCGGTTGCATTGCAGTGATTTCATGAAGACAGCAAAAAGGCTGACCATTTTAACGGATTCAGGCAGCAAAAATATGGGAAGGTAAGAGCTAAATGAACTCGCACTAATAGTAGTAGACATATGACGCTTTCCTTTCCTCTAAAAGACGGAGAATGTTGTCAATCTTATTTGCGGACTTATAAGATAGAGTTCTACCTCAGCTGGACAGCGTTAACTCTGTAAAACTGATGGTTTTGTATTTTGCAGGACATGGATTACAGGGATGCGAAATGCCGAAAATGGACTGGGCGCATCAAACAAGACAGGTCCTTTGAGCATATTTGCATGATGTCGTGTGGCACTTGTGACTAAATTAAAGAAGACTGAATGATTGTTGAAGGGTTTCTTAGTTCACTTAATCTTGTTAGGAGGAATAGAATATTGAACTCCGTCTTTTTATTCATTACAACGTCCTTTATTTCTTGGCTTCATGTACATGTTCTAAAAATATTCTCTGTTAGTATGGTGAATTTCAGTACTTCTAAGTTCCATCCAAACTTATTATATCTGCAATTTGACAATCAGAACTTATTCTATCCAACTTGTTATCCTGTTTTTGTGAAATTGACTCAGAATGTGTGTTTTTGAGATCAGTTCAAGCAAAGGTACAAAAAAGATGTGAGCTATCAAGTTGGTTACATCATCTGTTTGGAGTGATAGGTTTATTTTGGGATATGGGGATGATATGTATTTGAAATTGCAATTATCAGAAGAGATGATATTATGAATTCATCACTATGTAAGTTTTAGATAATAATGACTTTGTTTTGGACCTCCTGAACCTACTATTTGATTGAGGTATGCTTGTTCATGAGATATTAGAACAACTCGAATTAGACACTTCGATTCTCCAATGCAAGGCTAAGTTAAAAAACCAATCAAATCCTCACTGCTTTTGTTAGCCATGCCTTGCTTGTATTGGTGGTTGCGGGGTAGTTATTTTGTTGTGCAGTCTGGTTAGGCCCCCCACGCTTTCTTCTTCTTCTTTTTTTTTTGGGGGGGCACCCCAACCACATCTTAGTCCTTGTACATATATGTTTATGTATATATAATATTGAATATCCAAAAAAAAAAAAAAAAGAAAACCCCTGTTCCATACCACATCACTACGTTTGGAAAAACCCTTTTCCTTTTGAGATACATCATCAAGTATTCAAGTGATATGGGTATCTATAATTGATCTATTTTTTCGTAACCAACTCATTTGCTGATGCATCTTGTTGGGTTTCACTTTTGGTGATATTAACATTTAATCAGAGCCAAAAAAAAAAAAAAAAAGTGAGTGGGAAGAACTTTGGGATCCAGTTCAGTTCAATGAAAAAGTTAAAAGCCTCTCTGAATTGGCATTTACTAGTTGACTTTATTGAGTTTGGCTCTTGCTGCTGCTACCACTCGATGTCAACCACCAGATGTTTTGCCTCCTCTTTCCAGTGCTTTGTTCCAAGTGTCTTTCAAACATTGCCTTTAATGGCCAAACAGAAGAAAATACACACGAAACAAATTACAAATTGAAAATCATTATTTAAAAAAAAATAGCAACAACAAAAGAAAAAGTCATCCTTTCACAGCTTTTTTCCTTCACAAGAATTTGTCACTATCCCATGGAATTTATGGACGTCAGAAACTGTACACAAGCACTTGACCAATTAGCTCAATGCCAAAACCTCATTAACTTTGACTTGTGCTTTCAAAAATTTTCTACTAAACCCCACGAGGCACAACAAAATTCAGGGTATAGTTTTAACTATTTTTGACTTAGTTATATAAAGGGTTCCCATTTCATCTATAATTATTCGTTAATAACAACAAAATTTGTTCTATCATAATAACAGTCTCTTTCTATCAATTTGACAAATGGAGAGGTCTAATCCATCTTTGTAATCCAAATATAATATAAGGGAAAAAAAAAAAAAATCAATTGTGACAACCTAATATTTGTTCTAGAAAATGGAGTATGTAATGTGTATATTATATAGTACGTAGATATAATTGAAGGACCAATATCCAATTAAATAATCCCTGGACCACCTGGGGTGGGGTTGCTGTGAGCTTGGGGATCTTAAACCCCAGAAAACATGATCTTATTGGCCTTATTGTTCCGGCACTTTGACGGCCAAGCTGGGTCGGGTCTGGTCTGGTCTCTGGTCCAGGTTTTGAAATTTGTGAATTGAGAACACCTATTATATATATATATATATATATATCTATTATGAAATACAACAAAAATATTTAAAATTACCAAAAAGAAAATTGCCGAGTTGAGAGACAAGGCACACGTGGGGTGGAGCCCATTGATAAGATCAATGCTGCACGTGCGGTCTAGCACATGTGTCGCCGTTTTGGTGGCCGGGCCTTTTGGTCGCGCTCTTGGATTGGCTTACGTTTTTAAGATTTTGACTCGTTAAGTTAATTACGTCTTAAGATGTTAGTTATTTTTCCACTGAAATCTATGCTGTTTTTTGTATTAAAGTTTTTTTTGTAATGAAATCGATGCTTATTGGTTCAAGAGTTTTATTCAATCTGCCTTATTATCTGTTGATCTTAATTACCACGACCCAAAAGATTGTGCCTATAATTTATTTTCTGTAATTTTTTTTTGTGTGTGTGGGCCATTCTTGCAATTTGATTAGTAATATTGATAACCTTGAATTCAACACTTTTGGAAGATTGAGGGTTAGTAATGAGGATTATAAATTCAGTTCTCATATCAAGAGAGAGTTATTGTTCTCATAAATTGGGGATTCAATGCTTAGACTTTGTATATTTTGAATAGCATAACATTTGGAACTAATCAAGAGATAAAAATTTATTCATAATGAGTTGTAAAGCTAATATGCACCCCTGTTCAAAAATGGCCAATTATTACACAAAGAATATGCTTCTCTATTTATCAGAAGATCTAAAATCTCTTGTACATATAGGTCTTTTTTATTTATTTTTTTAAAAGAACAAAAATATGTTGATAATAAATTGGTAGGATTGATTTTAAGGCCTTCAATCAACCCCTATCCGGCCCCACTTGTACATTTATGGAAGTATTATAGGGAAGCGTGAATGGTACAAAGTGTGACATGTGAATCAAGTCAAGAGATGTCTCGTTCAACCTTGAAATAATGAATATGATCAACTTTATACAATTGAGGGAAGGAATTCATACTCATAAAGTCAAATAGTCAAAGGTTTTGAAGGAAGAGCCAGATAGATTAGAGGGAAGTAATTCATCATTTAAGATGATGATGATGACGACAATAATAATATTAATAATAATAGCAACTAATAATCACAATAATATAAAGAACAAATATATTATAATAGTGGTAAGTGAAGAAATTAAAGCCACATATTGGAGAGGCAAAAACATGTTGTTTCCAAGCACATTCATTTTCCAAGTTTTTCTCCCTGTTTTCAGTTCCCATCCTTTGTGCAATGGGATTTGGGATTTGCTTCATTGGGATGGAGGTTGGGTGTCTTTGCTCATCCACATTTGACATGGTGGAAAGCTTCAAAGTGAAAGTTATTTATTACTATTATTTTCTTTTTTAGTAAGAGTAAGTGAGAGTTGCATTAAATAGTCAAACATGCACACATTATAACGAATATAATATTGCATATAGATATCGTCAACCATTATATCCATGGACCATACAAACTTCTATACAAATGCAAATGCGACCACACTAATTTTGTAAATTAAATTTAAGGGCTTAGAGACTAGAGTGGTTGAAAGTTGAAACTATTCTGAACATAAGTAGTAATAAGTTTGTTGGAAAACCTTAGTAGCAAATAGCAAATCAGCAATAGTAATAATGTTTTTAGTTAATTTGAAGTTAAAGCCACCATTAATATTTTCCCATCTTATTTTCAAGTATACGGATCTTTATTTCAAAAATACTTTATTCAAAGCGGAAATTTTTCAAGAAACCGAACTTTTTTTTTTTTATTTTTCATCAAAGAGCTACAAATTATTCATGTATGCTAAGTTTTATAGCCGGCATCCTTATAGTTATTCTAATAGAGGACAAGGCGAGAAAGAGTTAGGAAAAAATTTTCATGCTAGATAAAGTTTTTGAGTAACGTTAAGGAACCAAATCTTATATACTGTTTTTTTAATAAAAAAAATCAACTTATGATATATGAATTGTCATAATTCACTTGATAAGATTTAATTTTTTATATAAAATTTTAGTTATGCTTAACTTTTGTAAGAAACTACCTTCAACTTTTAAACATATGCAAATAATCCGTTATAGGTTTGATTTTGCCTACCACTCCTTAAGCTTTAAGATAATAATAAAAAATAAATAAAAATAAAAATGATGTAGTTATACCCATATTGTTTATTAATTAGTTTCAATGGGGAAATAGTTGTATATAACTGACATTAAACTCTGTTTGGATCCTGGATTTTAGGGAAGAAAAAAATGCAAATTCATAGGAATTTCATTCTTTTGTTTGGATTTTATCTTAGATTGAAGGAAAAATTTTTACGGAGATTCTATAAGAGAGGTTTTCAATAAATTTGGAGGATTTAGATTATAACGAAGAGATTATGAAAGAAAAAGTTTTGAAAACTAAATTTTATAAAATTTTAGGAAAATATTTTCCTTCTCTTTTTCCTTTGACTTTTTCTTCACAATTTTTTTCCCTACTAAAATCCAAGTTTCAAACAAAGCCTAAAACAAAGTAACAAATTTTTGGGTTAACAATCAACTATGATATGATTATACAACTTGAAAATAGTATTACCTTAACAATTTCAGTTCATCTGAAATTGACAATTAATTCATTGCATGGGTTAACAATCATCCATGATATGATTATATAAATTGAAAATAGTATTAGCTTAACAATTTCAGTTCATTTTAAATTAAAAATTAATTCATTGCATAAAATAATATTAATAGTTGAAAAGGGTAGTTATAGTTTTTTCGCACATAGTTCTTTTTCATAATTGGATTTTTTTTCTTCATTAAGTATTTGCAAATTTGAAAAACTCACATAACCTAATCAAAAGTTTCCTTCTAGACACTGAATTAATGTGGCCCATTAAGTCAGCAAAGTACCCGTAGATTATGACAAAAGCCCTTGCCTAAAACTATATTTGGTTGAAAAGTGACAGTCCCTTCAATTATTTAGTAAAAAGATTAGAAAATTGGAAGATTAAATTACTATTTATTTATATAATTATTATACTATCCTTTTTGAGTTTTTATCAAGGGTTTATTAATACTCTCATAGAGATAAAAGAGACTCATTCATAAATGTTATTAAAACTAATTTGATAGTTATGTTACACATTTAAAATTACTTAGATACTCTAATACCTAACAAACTTCGAAATACCTTAGAGCACCCAAAAGCACTCGACCGTACTCGACCATGTACTGAACTATGTGTTTGAACTTTTTTTTTTTTTTAGCTCGACCAGGTTAAGGTTTAAGGAGGTAGGAGCAAGTTTAGAATTTCAAAATTTTCATTAAATAGAAAATCTAGCTTTGTAAATAATTTATACTTTGTTCATTTCATTTTCATTTTGGCTTTAAAAGATGGTCAAAATTAATAGTAAATCCTTCTCTTTAATAATTTTTTAGGATGACATATATTTCCTTATATATAAAAGAAAAAAAAAAGAGCTCAAATCCTTCTATTGGTGGAAGGACACAAAATGGTGGGCGCACGAGGATTTCTAATCCTACACTTCTCCTCTTCCTCTTATAATCCTTCTTGCCAAATAGAGGATTTTATCTTTCTTTCCACCCTTCACAAATTTCATATGCCAAACAAAGCCTAAGAATGCTAATTACACACGAGTAGAAGTCATCAACTAGTACTAATTTATTATTGGTTCTTAGCATTTTACAACTTAACTTAAAATTTATATATTATATGACAAACTTTTTACAATTCTCTGTGATAATTTCTAATTGTTTGAGAAACTTATATAAATACTATTTTTAGATGGTAAAATACAATACACCAGGAGGATGTAAACCTTTGAAAAAGGAATTGTCTTGAAAGAGTAGAAGCGTAATCAATACGTATGCATAATGTCATTTTGAGTTAAAGAAAATATTGTTTATAAATCACTCTTTTCTCAACATCGAGATCACTACGCTTTGATCTTTCATAAACTATGAGTCTAATCAAATTTTTCTTTCCCATTTTTCGTTCTAGAAGTGTCAAATACGTCGTACTGTGCTGACACAACTCATTTAAATTAGGCACAAACGTTATTTTCGTGTCGTACCGCGTCCATTTTTTAGTCATATCATGTCGTGCCGGCCTATAATATTAAATCACTCGCCAGACACAGCTAGCTGGCCCATGCTTTAACATGCTGTGCTTTCGTGTTCTGCCATCCTAGACCACGTACCTGAACGTGCCAATTTTTTTAGGTCAAAATTGGCCCACCTAATTACTAAATTTTATTAGTTTCAGTATCTCTTTTATCAATTTTTTTTTATAATTCAAATTTATATAAAAAAATAATAAAGGTAAATTTTATGTAAATTTTAACTTAACTACGTTTAAATTTATTTTCCTTATCATTGTTTGACTCTAAATTTGTAAAATCTTCTTTCCATATTGTGTAGTATGCTCTCTGTATTCTTTTCTCCTTTTTCCTTGTCGTAGATATATCATCCTCCCAATCTTTCACGGCCTACCTAATAACTCCGCTTGAGATGCTAATTAAAATAGAAAAAAAAATAAAAAGACATGTATAGAGGAAAAACAAAATAATAATAATAATAATAATAATAATAATAATCCATATGTTTAACTTAGTACCTCTCGTGCTAGCTTGTATACATGACCGTACCTAATTCATTGATCCGGCACGACCCACATGATCGTATCGTGCCTGGCACAGTCCACTATTTATCATGTTGTGCCGTGCTTTAGCCGTGTCGTGCCACCGTGATAATGGGCCGACCCGACCCTCTTGACAGCTTTATTTCATTTTTTAACTTTTTTTTTCAAATATTATAACAAAGAATAAATAATCTTGTAGGTCTCTAAATCATGATAAAAGTCACACTATTATCCTTAAGTTTTAAATTGCATTATTTTGTTCCTTAAACAAGTTTCATTTTAGTTTTTTTTTATATATATATTTTGTTTTATTCTTAAAAGAATGAGCACATAAGACACTTTTGCTATTCTTTTGTACTTATTTCATATCCACAAATATAGTCCAATACTATAAAAAAAAATTGTAACATAAATTGATCAAATAGTTCATTCAACAAGAAAGAAGCATTTGTACTTAATATTGTCTGTCATGTACCAAGGAGAAAAAGGTTAAAAACTCGTCGTGTCAAGAACCAATGGATACGCTCGAGCCACCGAAGAAAAAAAAAAAAAAGAAGAGGAGGCACCGTAGGATATGACATAACTAAAACAATTGTTGTATTACGAAGTACAATAAATGAAACCAGTTGTTGAAGAGTCATTGAAAAAAGAAGTTAATACAGACATTATATTCGACATAAATCATAATAAGATTTGACATATGCCAGAGGAGAAAATAAGTGGACGAAACAGAGAAGAAAAGACGTAAAACATATTGGAGACAGATTAGCCGTTTTGGTCAATCAAAACAATAAATGTGGCATTATTGCACATTTGGACTAATAATTCCATTAGAGGTTTTCTTGTGCCAACAATCAAATACATCATCTTTAAAATTTGAAATTCGACTGTTCTGACGGCAGGAAATCTAAGGACAATACGTTTAAAGATTCTTCTATCCAAAAACTACAGTCAAAGAGCACCAAAAATACTCCTATCCAAACATTTTTTCCCTCCTTTTGAAAAAAGGAAAAATAATCGTCAGATAGGCTTAATCACTAGTAAATGTTTCATCAGTGTTGCTTAATCTTTTAATGTAGATAAAATTAGAGAAAAATATTCAGAGAAATTTACACTTTCTCAACAAAAAACCTAATATTCGTAATAATTACTTGTAATTTGAATTTTTGGAAAAAAAAAAAAAAAAAAACCTCTCGGAGAATAGTAAATTGAGCTAAATTTTGTCACAATACGAATATACATACAAAAACAATACACGTAAAAATGTAGAAATGCATGACATACATTTGGACATGCATAGACAAGCACAATCGCACAAAGAAGTTATTGTACACATAGATTAAGATAATATATACTATATATCCACACATGTAGACCGACCATAAATACATATGAAAGCCCTAAAACAGTAAAGCTCAACCATATCCAATCGAATCGAATCATTATTTTAGCTTTTCAGACCCAATCCAATCTCAGACTAGAGTATCATCTTTTTTTCCTTTAAAATAAAAACTAGAGTATCATTAAAATTGCTTGGAAATATCCTTCGGTTTAGTCAGTCCGAAAGAATTTAGCAAAGGCATCAAAATAGAAATTCAAGATAAGATGGACTCAGAGAAACAAACCTCTTCTTTTTCCTTTTTTTTAAAATTATTAATGATAAAACTTAAATTAAACTTATTAATAAAGGGCGCGTCTACAGTAGGAGCGTCCCTACGTAAGGCCCTGTTTATACACCGTTTAATGGGAATCTGTGTATAAACAGATTCTCCACAGATTCCCATCAAACGGTGTATAAACAGGAGCCTTACGTAGGGGCGCCCCTACTATAGCCGCCTCCATTAATAAATAGAAGAAACTAATATAGTTATCTCAGATCCCTAATTAATAACCACTCAGTGTATAGAATATAGCATTTCCATTAGTAAATATAAAGCATTTGGCCTGTTAAACACCAAAGTTCTCACATGTAGACACGTTTACCCTAAAAGATCGTAGAATCAAAGTGCACACAGACCACACAAGGATATAATCATAAAGCACACAGCAAAGACCTAGAATTTACAGATATTCATTATCCACATCAGACATTACAATAGCAACAAGTACTGGGATAAAACATGCCAACTAATGGGATAGAGCATTATTAGGTAAGCCATTGTCATAAGAGCCATACATTCATTCCGATAAGTTGAGATAGAGAAATGTCATCCATTAACCAAAGCACTTCCACTGGTGTATAAAACCTGTGAACATAAGAAAAGTTATCAGCAATTAAAAACTGACCATGATAAGAACTACTTCCTACATATTTACTACAAAGAAGAAACAAACAGGGTGTGATTTGCAGAGTCCATCTCTACATCATAAGCACATAAAATTATTGGTATACTTATAAAAAATCAAATATTATGTGTACGATAGAAGCCTCTATCAAGATCCAACACATCAAACAACATTCGATTACGTGTATGATTGTGTTCATATGTGTGTGTGTGAATACAATACTTAAGTTGCGTGGATCATGAGAATGTGCATCGTGCCTTTACTCCAACATTATGCAGTTTACGCAAATTCTATCCACAGCAGCTTACATACAACATACTCTTTTCCCTTTTCCCTTTCCTCCCTGTTTTGTCATCATAATCTTACATTCACTGTATTCAACACTGAAAACATACATTACAATTTCCGAACCTCACAAGCTTTGTTCCCTCTCAATTCTTCCACATTAAAATCTCCTATTGTCACTTGAATAGTTTCAGCATAGAGCACAAGTAATATACACATTATGTTTCTATCCACACCTATATATATATATATATACACATATATATACAAAAAAACCCAATAGAATTGCAGTAAACTAGGACAACTGACCCAGCAAACTACACAGAGCACAGCCCGAAAACTTTATGCATCTCAGTTAAACCGAGATATCTCCTAGTTTTCCAACAGGGTATTTATTACTCAAAACATCTTCAAATAATACAAGCTTTCAAAATTAGCCAAGCTTTGTCATGCCTTAACATCATAATGTAATAACACTCCCTATTGCGGCCAGATAATGCCCAGGAACCAATCTTTTCCATCTAGATACCAAACCTTCAACAGTATGAAAATCAAAACAGAGAAAGAACAATTCCTGCCATAATTCGTTGCAAGCAAACTTGAATAACTAAAAACCCATGTACAAAAATTTCAATCAAATTCCATAATTAAATATTTAACATAACAATTTTCGAAATAATATATCCAAACGAATAAAATAAAAAGGGGAGAATTAAGTTGAAGAAGACAAGGACGTACGGAAGAAGAATAGCGAAACTCAGTTGTAGTAGAGCTCGAGACCCATGCCGTCATGGATCTCGTAGTCCTTGAGGGTAATATGGTCCTTGTAGATGTTGTACCACTTCTGGATACGAATCTTATCGGCTCTGGTTCCAGTCTGAGCCGCCACAAGCTTCTTCAGGTCTCCAATGGTGTCATCCTCGTTGCACTTAACCCTAACCTTCTTCCCCAATCGATCGTTCAACACCACCTCGATCATCTTCGTCTTCGTATTCTGCCTTCTTCTTCTTCTTCTGCTCCTTCAATCGCAAACCCTAATTCCCAATTTTGTGATTTTCCTGAAAATTGACTTGTTATATAGAAGCTGGTGATTTGAGTCTCCTCGGACGCGGTTACTATACTCGCTCGGTAAATTACTTCCACGCCCTCGTTTCTGGACTTTCCGTACATCCGAGCGAGGGTATTTTTGACTTTTAAGGTGCCATGGGTGTTCCGGTCAAACACGGTAGGTCACTCATGCGTGGCGGAAAAGTTTTATTCTTTTTTTTTTTTTGAAATAATTTATTTTAAAAATTTTTCACCAATTTTTTTTCTTTTCTAATTTTTAAAAATGAAACTTAATTAATGGCCTAAAAATAATTAAAAAAAACATCGTAGGAGCCAAAATTCCAACCTAATATTCAATCCTCATCTCATCCATTAAGCTAGTCCTAGTGAACATTTTTTCATCGACTTAATAAAAGTGAAAAAAAGTCAAATTAAAAATATAGAGGAACTAGTTTTCTTCTCTTTTTTCATAAAGCATTTCATATAGAGCAGTGCTATCTAACACGAACAATTTCCAATACGAGATATTGGCCTTTTATGATGGTATTTTCTTCTCTTTTATTAATTAAATTATTTAGTGACAAACAGACATGTCATTGTGGTGTTGGGCACCACTGATACTCCATAACATTGTTCTTGATGATAAGTACCACAAAATTATTTTATCAGGTGATTAATGACCTTATCTGTGACCCACTGTTAAAGAAAAGCCACATCAGCTCATAAAATTATCCCCTTCATCGTTAGCTTTTTTATTTTATATAGGGTAATAATAAGATTTGTATAAAATAAGTTCAATTGGAAGGGGATATATTTGGGATATTGAACTATTATGCTTTGGGGGAAAAAAATAATAAAAAAGTGATATTGAGTCCAAATTTATAATTTTTTTTTTCTCCTAGCTACTAAATAGGAGTTCCAAACTTTGTTTTAAACTATATATAATGACCCAAATTTATGAGGAAACACGATTTTCTTTTCCTTTTTATTTTAAAGAAATTCGAGTTCAGTTTGAGTTGAACATGGTAATCCAACTTCTAAATGTCTATCTGAAACCAAACTCGAAGAATGTTCGATTTTGGTTGAGTTAATAACGTGACCCTCATTTGGGTCGATTCGGTGAACGGGTCAAATTTTTGATTTTTTTTTCACTCCTAAATTTATATATGTATAAGATTTTTTTATTGTCTTACATTATAGTTAGCAGTTCTTGACAAAATATATTTTTTTCAAAGTGTATTTTAGGATTTACATCTCATAAAATAGTTTTTTTTGGTGAATATACCTTTTAAGTTTTGATTTTATTTTAAAAACAAAAATGTCTTTAACAATTATTCGATCAAGGACCCAGATCTAGCTATATAGAGTAGATCGAGTTGCTAGACACCTTATCTAGCGCTGCTCAACACTTGTGTTTAGTACTCCTGATAGTGATACCACGTCTAGCGCTCAACATTCAGACTTTTTTTTTGTTGGGTTGCTAGATACTTTGTCTAGTGCTCAACACCATATCTAACACTTTCGAGTTAAGGGTATAAAATTCTTTTTACACTTTTTTTAAAGGATTGTAGTTACTTAAAAACTATTGGAAGGGGTGTATTTTCTAAAATTGACTATAAAAAAATGTGTATTTCACCTAATTTCCCAAAGAAGTTTTTATTCTCTTCAGTTTGGCATATGAACATCTTTGAAGTAGATACAGCTCAGTCTGATTCTCAATATTTGCATTACAAGAACTAAATAAAACAATAACCATGGGTGCATTTTATATAAAACATCTTAATCTTTGTGCCAACTTAATTTTACTTGTAAAAGAACCTTGGATATGAGAGTAGAAGCTAGTTCATGTGGAGTTATGACGTTAATAAGTTAAAGTATTGATTATGGTTTGTAAATGATGCCTCTTTATGCTCTTAAGTTGTTGTATATATGTTAAGAGATACCTGTGAGTTGGGTTAACGCCACGGGACTTGAAATTGAGTTTGAAGGTCTAGTTGCCAAATCCATATCTTTTATTGGATTGGGAACCATATATATATATATATAGTTAGTTAGTTAGGCTCTATCTTATTTAATTTATTAATTGTAATGTTATTTATATATACATGTAGAGGAGATTACAACGTACTGAATGTAAATGATACGAGGTAGGTGACCTTGACTAGGTGTTGTACGAGAGGAAAATTTGGGACATATTAAATTAAGTAATCGTTGTTACATTATCATAATGTATGCATTATATATGAGTGTATTAGCTCTTATATTGTACTACGGATCCAACGATAACGGATTAATATTATTAAATACGGAGTATAATTATTTTGATGGACTTTGAACCTTGTTTTCTGACCTCTGCTTGTTCTCTTTTTTTTTTTTTCCTTCTCCTAAACCTACATGAACATGAGGATTTGTTAATGTTTATGCTTTATTGACGTGTTCTGTATATGCTTAACAATATGAAATTGAGTCCGCGACTTATAAATTACGAAGTTGCCTAATGATACCTTATACCTAAGTGTATATACAATATTAGATATATACAATATTAGAGCATACTTATGATCATTTTAGGAGAAAATAATTGAAAAAAGAAATGGTAATGATATGACCAAGCCTTAAGGGTTTTAAGCACATCAAGTTTCTAGAAGGGAGAAATCTTTCACTTTCTTTTCTATTTTCAAGTTCTAAGGTAAGTGTAAACCTCACTTAAGCATCACAAGAATATTAAGTAGGGTTTTATATGCCAAAGATGGAATTATTTGATAAATTCATTTTTTATAGTATTTGTATCTATAAGTTGCACATATTATTTGCAAGGGAGAATATGTCATGTTTTTATGCATATATAGCATTGAATGTTTACAAGCTATAATATCAAGGAAAGAACTTTGTATACTCAAAGGCAAAAGATTGTTTAAGGTAATGGATCATGTGGTTCCTATCTTGATCAATAGAAGAGTAAAATTGGTATAGTGGCTTACTTGATCAAAAGAACGTGATAAAATCCCTCAACGCAAAAAAGACGATGAATTGTGATAAGATAAGCTAAATGAATGAAAATTTACGAGGTTAAATCAAAAAATGACCAAGTTAGATGAAAGGAAAATTGAAATTTGCTTGACGGTAAATGAATAAAATGTAGATAGGTATTTTTTTTTTTCTAATCTTCAAAAAAACAAAATCCAAAAAACACCCTTTCTATTTTAGCTAAATAGTATGTTTAACCATCTCTTTTTATAAAACTCAAAAATAACTATTCTATTTTCTAAAATAGAAAAAATAAAAACCCTCATTCTATTTTTTGGGTCAAACTTTCGACTAAAATCTTTCTTAAATAACAATAATACCCTTAGATATTGATATCCAAATTTATTTTTGGGTTAATATTACTTGAGTCCCCCGACATATTACTCAGATCCTCATTCTTTTATTTGTAGCTTTTAACTCCCCAGTCTTATATTTTTGTTTCACTTAGATCCCTTTTATCAACTCCGTCAAAATAGGCCATCAAAACCCACATGGCAAGCACGTGTTCGTCTTCTTCATCATGGAAGACCATTTTCGCAGCCAAGCTATAGTTTTCTCAAGCTAAAGATAAAATTAAAAACAATTGTAAAGAGATAGGTATAAAATAAAACCATATTAAACATTTTGGAGTTGTTGGTGCCTCCTTTCGGTGCGTGGTTTTTGATTGCCTATCCACCAAACTCAAACCCAAATTTTTACCTTCTCCAACACAATCTCTCTTCTCTTTCTCTTTATTTCTCTCTATTAATTTTTTTAAAACAAACCCAATCAGCCAAAGTTGCTGCATAGAGAATTCGTATCCATTTGATCATTCAATTAGGCATGAATTTGCCTTCGTTTTCTGTTCGTTTCAACAAGTTTTCAGTCCATTGTTGCTAAGATCCTCTTCTTTTGCTTCTATTTCTTTTAAAAAAAGTAATAATTAGTTCTTTCTAAATCTGGGTCAGAGGAATATAAGGGTTTTTTTTTTTTTTCTGTTAAACTATTACGAAATGGTTGGGAATAAAGTTAGTATGATTTTTATTCCTTATANTTTTTATTTGTATTTGGTTTTTGGATCAAGTTCTGTTAGCATCGTTGTCAACATTAACCCCGATCTCGGTCGATTTCTTCATATGGATCCTTCTAGGATTTCCTTTAATCTTTTTTTTTTTTTTGAAAAGTGAATTTCCTTGTAACTTTTATAAAGTTTCGGTAATTACTTTTTTCCCAAAAGAAATAAAATCTCTTTTTCTGTTTTAGATTTTGTTCATTAATGGTTATTTAAGAATTTTGCTACTTATTATACGATTCTTTGATTTTTTTGGATTTCATATACTTGGCTGATGATGGTCACAAGCCAACATTTTTAGGATTTTGCTTTGACACTCTATAATTATGGCCATAAAAAAACCTTAGTTACAATATATTGAACTGGAATGATGAATATTTCTTGATATTATTATTTGAAATTGAGGTTGATCTTTAAAAATGGTCTTCCGTAGTAAAGAAGATGAACATACGCTGGCCATATGAATTTTAACGATCTATTTTGACGGAAAGGATTTAAATGAAACAAAAGAATAAGATTGGGAGCTAAAAGATACAAATAAAAGAATGGCAACTTAAGTAATACGGAACCCCAAGTGATATTAACCCTTTATTTTTTTAATCTTTTTAATTGCAAAAAAAATATTTTAAAGCTTATTGCCAAAATAATAATTATCGAGATTTTTTTACAATATAAGAATTTAAAAAAAAAAACAAAAACTAATTGGATATGAGAGTATTTAGTAATAGATTTTATATATATATATGGGCACTAATCTAGTAAGTATTTTTTTTTTCTACTTATGTCAATTTGGCCAATGAAAATTTATCATACACATTTTTTTATTATAAAAAGTATGAAGGAGAAATAGCATTAATGATGTACGCTTTTTGATGCACCTCATTATAGCCGTTGGAATACTATTAGATGATGATCCAACGGCTAAAAAAAAAATACCTACACATAAGTAAAAAAAAAAATACCTGCTGGATTGGCAACCTATATATATATAAATAAGAATGTATTTTAGACATTTTACAGTTCAAATTTGACCAAAAAGATAGACAAGGTATTGTCTTCAAAAAGGTCCAAAATACTTTTAGATTTTATGAGAACAAATGCTTAATCTGTATTTAGCTAAAATAGATTTGGTGTTTTTAGGATTATTCTAAATATATATATATATGTGGGCACTAATTCGGTAGATTTTTTTTCTTTTTACCTAGGTATAAAAAGTAAGAGAGAGAAATATCATTAGTGATGTACGTATTTTCGTACACGTCATTATAACCGTTGGATCGCCGTTAGATGATGATCCAACAACTAAAACAAAAATACATATAGGTTAAAAAAAATACCTAATGGACTGGTAACCCATATATATATATATTGATTTGTCAAATCTCATTCCAATAAGATATTAAATCTTAGAGGACCTAATTCCTCACTAAAAATTTAAGACTGATGTTCGAGCATTTTTTTTTTTAAAAAAAGTAGGACTATTATGAATTACAAATCCTAATCAACACTTAAATACACGTTGTACCGAGTGAGATTCGCTGATTAAATACGGAGCTAGTGTACTAGCCTATTATTGTCGCTCCACATATTCATATTCATCAGTGATAATGCTGAAAAAGTTAAAACTAACGGATCTGAAAAAAAATAAATAAATAAAAATAAATAAAAAACTATCATAACCGCACAATGAGGTTGTCTGTGTGTTAACATGTTCATGTTTTCTAGTCTATGATAAATTACTTCTCTTTTTTTTTTTAATGGGATTAATTACATCTGTTTTAATTTATTGCCTTCTGATCAATGATATGAATTTTTTCTTTTTTAAAAAAAAAAACCGACAACATGTTACATATGTCAACGTAGTATAGATCAGTTTATTGTGTATGTTATGTATTCTCATTTTATATCAATATTGCCAATCATATTTTTATTGAATTGAAAATGGCGTTTTCACAAGGAGCCAGTGACAAGAAAAACTTATATTTCACCTACATGTGGTTGTGCAGATATTCATCTTGTATGTAATTAAATAATATAGGTTCAGGCGCACCAACAAAATTGTTAATTTGATTCTTATTTCTGTGATGTGTTCGCAAAATTGTTAAGTTTTTTTTTTTTAAGGAGTAATCTAGTTAAGGTTTTGAAGTTATCTTATTGGTTTTATTAAAAACGTGAACATATATATATAGGGACTTGCTTTTCACAATCTCTTTTGAATTTTAATTCTGTTATTGGTGACATGTATATTTACTGTACATTTTAATCAATTTGTTTTACTGAGATTTAAAAAAAAAAAAAAAAAATCTTTACTAAGGCACGGTTAGGATTTTTCCAACTTGATATTTAGTGATTAATGATCGCGATTTACCCTTTCCACATTTTAGGAGTATTCTTCGCGTATATATATATATACACACATGTTTGTATATATACGTATTTATTTATTTTTTTTAATTATTATCATAAACATATGTATCCTCATAAGAAAATGGATAAGTAAAATATCATAAGATTAGATAAGTAAAAGTGTGCGGCTTTCGTAATTATCTTCGGAAATTTCCATATTGGTTTGTTTTCATAATTTTAAAAAAAACTTATTTGGTACTTATCTTTTGAATTGAATTTTATATTTCTTTTATGTGCATGTTCTCTCTATTGTGTTATATTTTGAAGTGTAATATTTTGAATTGAATTTTATATTTCTTTTATGTACATGTTATCTCTATTGTGTTATTCCTTATGTCTATTAATGCATATTTTGTCTTCGAGTTATTTGTTTTCTTTGTTGATTTGGTATATTTAGTAGGAGATTTGAGTTCTAAGTGTAACCTAGGACCATTCCTTATTCCTCTAGCTCGAGGAAACTCACAGTGAGGTGTGGAGCTAGAAGAAACTCACAATAAGGGGTGGAGCTGACTGAGTGACAATGAGAAAATAAAATAAAAAATGTAAAGTAATCTAGAGATTTTTTGAAAATTATAACAATAAAATTGTTCAAGTTGCAGGTTGAATGCGCAACTTCAATTAGATGTCAACTTCTAAAAGTATCATCGAACTCAAGAGATAAATATTTCAATTATAAAAATTATTTGATCAAATGGTTGTTTTATTTGTATGTTTTAACGAGGAATTATTGCTTGATTAAAGTGTTTAAATTATATACTTGAATAGCTAGTTTGATTGATTAATGTGATTGAAATGTTGGTCTGGTTTGTTCAAATTGTTTGGTTTGAGTTTCTTAGTTCAATTGAAGTGTTTGACCCTATCATTTGATTATCTAGATAGATTAATTTGAATAAATGATTGGTCGAATTGTATAATTTGATTATTTGAAATTGTTTAGGGTGTTAAACATTTTGATTGGATTGTTTTATATGGTGTTTAACTTGAATTGTCTGGTTTAACTGGAGTGATCTATTTGGTGTTTGATAGACTTAAATTGTTTAGTTTGATTGGACTGACTTGTATGGTATTTGATCGGCTCGGATTGTTTAGTTTGCTGGTTTGAATTATTTGTCTTGTAATGACTTTTAATTGGACCGATTTGCTTTATAACGACTTATTTGGATTGATTGATTTAGATTGTCTGGAGTAATTGATTTTATTTGTGACTTAGATTGTCTGGACATGTTTGATTTGAGGATTATGGTGTGTTTGAATTCTTTGGATTAGTTAAAAGATTACTTGGATTGTTTGACTCATTTGAATAATTGATATGTTTGATCGTGATTTGATGATGTCATTATGTTTTGTGTCGTCGCATATTTTCTTGTTATTATTTTATCTCAACTAAAATCATTCACTATGGCAAGAGGAGATAAGATACATTTATTGACTTTACGCTTACATCTTATAAAACTATTACATTTATTTTTTAACTTAAAATTGTAATGAAAACTGAAATACTACTTTCAGACATTACATAATGTCTCGTAAACAACCCTCCCCGATGAGTTGAAGTAAATCATCTTGACATGGAGAACGATATCTATCACGAGCTCTAATTCTTCCCCATTCTCAATGAGTTCCAAGATCCGCCCCTATTTGACAAGTACTTTTAAATCCTCTTAACACGAAGAACGATAATTGTCAAGAGCTCTAATTCCTTTATGTTCCCAATGAGTTTCGGGAGCCTCCTTCTTCGATGTGTTTTTAAATCCTCTTGAGATGGAGAACGATAACTGTCAAGAGCTCTAATTACTCCTAGTTCCCAATGAGTTCTGAGAGCTGCCCTCTCAGATGAGTGCTTTAAAATCCTCTTAATAAGGTGTATAGTAGATAGTCGAAAGCTCTAATTCCTCTATTCTAAATGAGTTCCGAGAGCTCCAACTCCTCCTTGTCCCAATGAGTTCTGAGAGCCATAAAATAAATAACAACTCCATTTCATTTCTTACAGGTTGATTTTTAAATGTGATTATACATTAATTGTTATCTAACAAGAAAATGCAAGGAAAATATTATAAGAAGAAGCGAAAGTTTGACTTGAACTACTCTTCTAGTCTCAGTAAACTCGCACCAAGGAGTGAGGGATTGAATATTAGGAGTAAAATTCGTTTTGCTCATTTTAATGCCCATGTGGCATTATAAAGGTATTTATATTATTATGGGGTCCCTTTATTTTAGAAAAGAGAAACTATTATTTGTGATTATCAAGTTATTTATGTTTCAAATCAAGTACTGTCTAGTAAGTATCCTATTATGAACTAGTTATCCAAAGATAATTATTATTAATTATTTAACTGATAGAGTTTCATATTTGTTAAACACTTTTTTTTACCTATAAATACGAGATATTCTATGGGATAATATCATAAAAAACCACCACTTTTAACCTTTTAGTAAAAATAAAAAATAAAAAAAATAAAAAATCACGCATTTTCATTAATATTAAATAAAATATTCTATTTGTGTTTTTATATTAAATCTCACATATACAGTCAAAATTAGAGTTATAAATTGTTATAGAATCGTCTTTATTCTTTAAAATTATTGTCTATTGGCGTCTACAGAAATAGCCAAAAAATAACCATTTAGATCGAGAAACGATCTGTAATATCTTAAGAATCCAACAATAATGGCTTTCAAACACAAAAATATTTTTCTTTGAATTTTATTATTTGATTTCAAAAGTTAAAAACATTTGTTTTCGATAATTTTAAGTCTAATTTTGACTATATATATAGATCATGTGATATTTGATACAAAAATACAAATAAAAGATTTTATTTGATATTTGTGAAAATGCATGAGTTTTTTTTCAATAAAAGGCTAAAAGTTATGGGCTTTTTTTTTTTAATATTATCCCGATATTCTATTTATTTTTTTTATAGACAATCTCTACTAAAATCTCTACAGTTGTTTTCTTTATTATCTTATATAGTTTTACTTGTTTTTTATTGTTTTGCAGGAAGAGAATTCAAAACTATATCTAAGCTTGATCCCTACAAAGGGTATGTAGCTATCTCTCATGAGCATAACTCCAATTAATTGACCAAATTTTTTTCTGAATGCGGGATTGTAAGTGATCACAAACCCCTTATAAATTCAATTATAAATCTTAACATTTACAACAGACATTAATAAACTTCTATTTCCATGCAATGCAACATATAAGAGAGACTGAGATAGTATGAATGCAATGCAACGTCTTTTAATTAAGTGTAACGGGAAAAAAAATAAAAAAAGACTAAGAGCATATACACCGAATAATATAGCATCAAAAACACCAAAATTTGCACATTATTTAATTTTCTTTTTTGTTGTTGCAAATTTTGAATGTTCCTATTAATACTCCAAAAACAAAATATCCCAATTTTGAAGGCAAAACTAGGATTTATCTCAAAAAAAAAAAGAACTAATTCTATTTTTATTTTATTATTTGTAATTTGTGTTCATTTATTTATAGTTCAATCATATGTTCAACTGAATTATCAAATCCTATAAACTCAAAAACGAAAAAAAAAAAAAAAATGGTGGAGGGGACAAATTTATGACGTACTTTAAAAAAAAAAAAAAAGCCGTCATTCTCAGTGGCCATTCACTTGGATGGTGAACAAACTCTAGAGAAATAATATTAAATAAGTTGTTAATTGTTTTCCTTAAGCCCCTTTAGTTGTCTCTATCGAAGTAGTATATTCCCTTTCAAAATAGAATCCACATTTTTCAAAAAATAAATAATAAAATAGTTTATCCAATTATCCTCCTTTCAAAAAATAAAACCAACATTTTTTAAAAAACAAATAACAGAAGAGTTTTATCTTATTATCTTTCTTTCAAACTTAAATATCTTTTTCTGTTTTATAATTTTTGTTTCGAAGGAAAGAAGTTCACTGTTGCAGTGTTGTCCGACCTCTTTTATTTCCAACCCTATCAGTTTTCACATACGACATCTGTAATCCTCTTTGATTCAGAATTTTTTTGTTATTAAAAAGAAAATATTTTATTGGCTTTTTTTATTTTGAAAGAATTCTTTTAATTTAAAAGTGGACAAAGGAACCCGAAAGATTTTTTTTTTTTTTTTTCAATCACGGTGGATGAAGAAACAAAAGTTTTAACAATGCTTTGGTTACTAATGAGACTATGCCTTTAACCACTTATAAAAAAGACATTCTCAATTTTGACCCTCTTAAAAGTAAAAATAAAATAAAATAAAAATAATAAAGTATGAATCATTCACAAAAGTGAGACTTTCATTTAATGAAAGTTCTGTGATTCCAAATTTGCTTGTCTCCCCGAAACACGATGCCGGTCGAGCATGATTAAACATGGTCGAGCTCTCTGATTGAGCAGAACACCTTGGTTGAGCAGTGCTGACAGAATATCTAATAATTTTAGATGCGTGATATGGCAATTAAGATTGATTTTGATAAACAAGTCCCTTTTTTCATTATGAAGATATTATTTTGACCCTATGGGTATAAATACTCTTTATAGTTTTTTTTTAAGAGTTAACCGCAAAAAAATGCCCTCATGTTTGGTCAATATGCAGTTCAAATCTTAACTTTTATTTATGCCAAAAAAAAAAATACATTCACATTTTGAAATTCTAAAAATTTGTACCCTTTGTCCTTATTTTGTCCACTCTATGTTAGTCCAAAAGATGTTTTTCATAAATATTTTAACTTTTTAAAAATAAGAATAATATAATTTGAGTCTAAATTCGTTATTTTTTGGAAATAAATTTGTCAAAATATGCTCGGAGGGTACAAATTTTCTAAATTTCAAAATGTAGAGACATATATATATATTGTTTTTTTTTTAGAAATCAAAACTCAGAATTTAAGTTGTAAGAAGGTCAAACTTCAGGATTTTTTTTTTCTTTTTTACAGTTAACCTAAAAGTACATTTTCAAAATATTTTAAAAGACACGTGTATGTTTGAAATTGTACAACGAGTATTAACAAACTCCACTTGATAACATACTTTCAAGTTAATGTCGTCTTTAGCCCTCGGAAATGTACCCTAATCACATTTTTGGCCTTAATCATTCCATATTCAACTTGAATCCTTCTAAAATTGGTGGCATTTTTTTTTTTCCTTTAATATTCTTGAGTCATTATTGTCGTGTATTCACAAAGGCGCAATTGCCACTGAGCACTGAAGTAAGGAACAAACTCCGTGTTTATATTACTATAGAGAAAAATTGGTCGATTACCTAATTCGAGAAAATGAAACCTTAATATGTTAATTAGATCTCTACATATTTGTGTGTTTGAGACTATTTAGTCTAACTTTTTTTTTTTTAAAACCCTAAAAAAAAAAAAGTTTAAACCCATTTGAAAAGAATCTCATTCTTCCCCAGCAGAAAACACGTGTATCGATCCATCCTTTAAAACAACCACAAATCCCATGAAAGTCAGTTTTATTTTTTTATGTTCGATTTCTGATAAACAACCACAAAGTCAGTAAAATTAAAGTTGATGTATACTTCTTTATATATGATTTTCAACCATGACATAGAGAATCCATATACCCGTATCTGTCCTATATATATATATATTGCTCTGATTAAGTAAAACACCCATATTAGAGGAGATCAATTCTCAGAGCATTCTGTGAGCTATTCATTTTGCTGATTTATTCAATTTGTATGAAAGTTATTCATTTGAAAGCCAAAATCTCCATCTTTAAAGCTAAGCTTGAATTAAATCCATCCTACTAAAAGACTCTCTCCTCCCTTAGTCCTCAATCGTTGCATTTTTTTTTTTCAATTCCATAAGTCAAGATTCGTTAATGATATAATGATATTATTTTAGCATTGTATTTTGAACCTTTGCCTCTAATGTGTTGCTGATTTTTTTATCGTTTGATATATAGATAGATAAGTAAAGACTTGAAATCAATCTTGATGATTTTGAGTTTAAGAGTGTCGACGCACCAAGATGTTGACAATGAGAATGATTTGAGTCTAAGAGTGTTAACACACCAAGATATTGACAATGAGAATGACGAAATTGGTGGTAGAGATGTCAAATGGGTTGGGCCGCCCATTTAGTATAGAGAGGTATTGGACTGTGTCGGATTTTAATTTTTGGGCACTATGGGCTGGCACGACACGACACGACCTTAGGCACGAGCACGAAACGACCCAAAAAGCACGAAAACAAAATAACTCTGAATACTTTAAAAAATATTTATTTTTATTTGTTATATTATTTATATTTGCAAATTTTGTATGTCTTTTTTGGTTTTTGCTTATTAGTAAACTCACTTTTCCTGTTCTTTCTTTTAAAATTAATTTTGTATTAGTGATTTTTAACTAAATATTTTCTTTTCAAATAATTATGTGTATATTATATATTTTGATTATTATTTTAAATCAAAATATAATTATTTAATTAAATATTTTTAAAAAATTCATAAAATATTGATTATCATAACAATTTAATAGGTCGATTGAAAATGGGCACAAAGATACACTAGCACGTTTGGCACACTACGTTCGGTACGATAAAGGCCTAGTATAAGCATGAGCACGATACGAGTACGGCATGAGATGTGTTTGTGCCTGTGAGCTGTGCCAGGCCTAGAGTTTTGAAACTTGGGCCAGCACGAGCATGGCACGATATTTTGTTGGGTCGTACTAAGTACGACACGAGGCACGAGCAGGCTTATCTTTTAAGGCTGGGCTCGGCATGGCACTGCCCATTTAACATCTTTAATTGGTGGTACTGAGTAACAATTGAAGCACAAGAGAAGATTAACTTCCCAAGTGTGGAAAAGCTTTGAGATGCTTCCTTTTGGTCCCGATAAAAAGCAAAAGGCGAAATATAAGATATGTGGAGTGGAATATTCTGCTAATAGCAAATATGGTACAGGTAATTTGAAAAGACATATTGATTCTTGTGTTAGGATAAATCATTGTAATGTTGGCCAATTATGGATATCTCAAGATAATGTTGCACTGAGTCTTGTAGATCCAAGTTTTATTTTGAAAAGTTTCGTAATATGGTCACACAAGCTATAATTACGCATGATTTGCCTTTTAATTTTGTTGAATATGAGGGCATAAGATCAATAAATAGTTATTTGCATCTTATCATATAACTAGCGTCGTGAAATACTGCAAAAACTAATACACACTTAAGTTGTATAAAAAAAAAAAAGGCATTAGTGAAATCCATGTTAGAGGTAGCTCCTCGTAAAGTATCTCTCATACCCAGCTCCTCACAAAGTTAATGAGCCAATATAGTATGACTGCATCATATTTAATATTAGCATTGTATATATATGCATATCGTTATTTTTTACCATTTGATAATAATTTAATATGTTTATTTACTTTTACTCTCTAAATAAATTACAATGAAATACTCAGGACGTGCTCTTTGGTATGAGTTTGACGTATATTAAGCCAACTTTTCTTACATAATTATTTGGCATTTTATTTAATTAGAAAATTCTTGATTAGCTAATTAGATTTATATAATTTTGCATGTGGTGACATATTCTAACTATCATATTTTATTTTAATATTTTTGGGTCGCATTTTGTTAGATACACTTAATTATTCAATTTCTCGTTCTTGACATTTCTTTATATATGATATGTATTTTATGAAATAATTCTATATTACGTACTAGTATATGTACATACAGTAACTAGTACTTAAGTTATTATTCCTTTTAATTTTGTGTAATTAAAATAAATAAATATATAAATAATATATAAAGTAATGCCAACTTAGTGAAAGTCCTTCTAGATTATTTATCCTGTAGTTTAGCTTAAAACCATCTGTTATTGACATACTCTCTTATATTTCTACTCTTGCATATCTCTCTTCTAAAAGCACTTATAAATAGCTCGTGAATTTGTTATGCAACTAGCTTTATTGGCAATTAATTTGATAGAAATATAAATTTACGTTCTTGAATCTTCACTCTTTTGACCTTCTAGAAATTCGAATGTATGTTTATATTATATTATTATTACTTATATATGAAGATTAATATTAACACTTATCATAAGGCTAAAATAAAAGCCCTTACTATAGCCACGCCCTTTAAAGTATCCTAGAACAAATATTCACTTCAATCCATATAATGAGATGTTAGAAGTGGACAAAAAAAAAAAACGTGGTTAAGAACCTCAAAATGTTCTCCTAATGAATTGAACCAAGAGTTTCAACCTGTAACATCACTCTCTATTTTCAGTTAGATTTTTTAGGCTCTGATACCATATTTAAAATCATTGGGCCTCAATAACAAATACTAGTTGAAAGTACTTTTGAGCTCTTAAAACTCCACCTAAATACTCATTATTTTTCGGGTACATACCTGATATTGAACTTGGGGCCGTAAAAAGGAATCATAAACTCCTCTATTACTTTTGAATTTATCATTGTTAGTGCAATTATTTATCCAATCACTGACGTTCATCACACAATATGTTATACATGGAGATCATATTAATTTGATTTGTATGGTTACAAAGCACAATGAATATAGATTGTGACCATTCTCTGGCAATATTCTTTTAGGGTAACATTGATATGTGTGTGCCAAATTGCTTTTGATAATCAAGTTAGTGATGGGGTCAAAGGTAGAATAAATTAATCATGGATAAAAGAATATTTGACATATTACAGAATTTTAGAAAGTTTGTACCAGCTTACTTCACCTATTAGAAAGTGACATATAAATAGTAGTGTTAGTGGTTCCTGTTTGAGAGTATGTGTCACGTATCCATTTATGGCTAGGTTAATTATGCACGTGATGCATAGACAATTAGCTAGCATTGTCTATTGACGAGACTTGTTGTGGGTAGACACATGTTCGTGGCTTACTCAAATATGAATAATTATTTGTAACTGTTATTTTAAAGTGTAAGCACGTGATTTATCGTTTCATAAAGGTGACCCTTTGGGCGTGAGATCTTTTATTAGTAACGTGTTCCTTCATCTCTAGTCAATACGTAGCAAGTGATTATCACTTTTTAGGTCTAGTCACCACTTAGTAAGCACTAACCATTTTTTATTAATAAAATTGTTCTTGTATAGGTTATGTCAAAGGTCTTTGGTCTTCCTAGGAGTTTTTCATTAGGGCACTTATTCTTAAATTGATGATGCTAGGGCAGTTACTCCTTAACCATGTCTACCACTAGTTATATTTTTCGAGTCTTATCTTTAAACTATGCACACTAGTATAATTTTTATTGGTTAGTGGAAAATATTTCCAATAGTTGTTTTTGATAATTGTAAGTGAAATATGATCAAAAGGTCCAAATCTTAAATCTGAGATTTCTTCTTAGATCTAGATTTGTATAATAGCCGATTTTTATTTTGTTTTCTTTTCTACGGGCATGGATCTCAGTTGGTGCTGGCCTCATATGGTATACCCCGCGAAGATGCAAGCATGAGTAAGTGTTGAAGGCAATAGATTATTGGTAGTTCTTGTTATTTCTTTCTCTTGAAGAATTAGGGTAACTCACACATTTATTCTTAGTTGTATTTATAATTCATTTTTTCGTCTCTTTTATTCGAGGAGTTTAAAATTGTAATCCTTATGCTTATATTGTAATTTGAAGTTTTTTGTTTTGATTAATGATATTTCTTTGAGGAGTCCATTTATATCAAAAAAAGAAAAATGTGATTCTATTTGCTTGGATTAGGAATGGTAAATTCGTATGCTTGGGATTCAAGTACATAAAGCATTACTTGATTTGGATTGCAAATTGCAATTCCGTCCTTATACCCTTTCTCTCGATTTAGATATATTGGTTCAATTTTTTGTAATTATCTGATGGTTCTTTTTAATTTTTTTTGGCTATTAAGGTCTAATGCGTCTCTCTTTCCTTTCTTTTTTTCGTTGTTATTGCTTCAACTTTTTTTTTTTTTCCTTGCATTTGTTTTTGGGAGTATGTTCAATGCTGAGCTACAACACTTTGGAATTTTTGTAATTAAAGCTAGTTTTAAATTTTTAATAATGCCAAAAGAGACGGAGAGTGTTGGGAGGATATAGAGGGGGGAGAGGGCATTTGAAATTACAATAGTGCTCATGGCCATTTTTAAATGTTGTGTGGTTTATGTCCTTTTTTAACATTATTTATGCTAACAACCTATTAAAATATTCTAAAATAACACTTTTTAATAATTTCAATCGATTGTGTTGAGTGCGATTTCCCTCAAAAACTCCTTTGGAGGTTTTGGGCCAAAAACAATTTTCTCTTGTGGAGGGAGTAAGGAATTTCTGACTTTTTTTGTATAAATAAAATCCAATTAATTAGGAGCTAGATACTAGAAATATAGACCATCCGAGTGTTCCACCGGAATCGTAAGAACAAAACTTGCTTAAAGCCAATAAAGACTGATTTTCAAACACACAAAAAAATTTCAAAAGGACAAATATCAGTTTAGATTAATCCTAGATCCATTTAATTGACAATATACAATAAGTCAATACATATACATTTACTACGGAGTGAATGATAACAACTCAATGCAGGGCAAGTATAGGTAATTATTGTCGTTACATATTCACTGAAGTACGTAAAGCTATCATAACTCCATAATGGGATTGTCCATATAGTTTACATGTTTTTGTTTTGGGCTAGGCTTGATTACATGTCTTATTTATTCCCTTTGACTCGTCATTAATGATATAAATATGAGTAATGCTAGAACCTAGGAAGCCTACGGATACTTTATTTAAATACTAGCATCTCTATTTTGAGATGAGACGGGAGGTGACCTAAAATCTTGTCATAACATTGAAACGGGAAAAAAGAGAAAAAGAAAAAGAAAAGAAGAAAGTTTTTACACTTGATGGATCTACATTCTACTAATAGCTCATAAAAGATTCTCACTCATAAAATTTATCAAAACTAACCATCAATTTTATGTCACATTCACCTATCTAAATTCATCTAAACATTATAATTAAAATGCCAAAATCTTCTTCTCCTGAAATATGATACTCCATATTCCTTTAGTATTATCTTCAATGAATTTTCATCGTGAAGTTATAAAAGATAAGTCATTGTTATCAAATCTGGTTTTTCAACCTCATATTTGATTTTTTTCAACTGAGATCGAGTTTATTTTCGAATAGGGTCAAAATTTCACTCGATGGTGGGAACGCTGGGTAAATTCAAATTTCTAATTTAACGCTCAGAAAAAAGTGATTCTAATCTTACTTCATTTTTTTATGTTGAAGTAGTATAAATATATTGCATATATGTACAAGTCGACTGAGGCTAGCTCAGAGTCCGTGAGTGGGTAAGTATTAGGTAAGGAGCTCAATTCACATAATGCATGTATTATTTTTTTTTATTTGTAATGAGTGATGGTTATTAGTTAAACTCTATTTATCAAAAAAAAATATTGCATACATGTGTATATATATATATATATTTTGTATGTACCGTGTATTTATATAAAGAAAAACGACAACATGAAAATTATATACTTGGTTCTTTTCTCTTTTTCTTTTTTTTTGAGTAAAGACAATCTGGTAATACTTATATGTTCCATACAACAAAGGAGTAAATATCCAAACAACGTCCAACAAATGGAAACCGTGTTAAGCATTATCACATCCCATTAAAAGACCAAAGTACAGAATTAAAATAAAGAAAAAAAAAATAATTATCCCGCTTTTGATGGCAAAAAAACAGTGTAATTACAATTGTTTTTTTTTTGGGGTGTAATTATGTAATTGTGTATGACAAACATATTTAGGTCTCTTTCTGCTTCAGTTATTGTCCAACCATCTGTTGAATTAAATTATGAAATCCTAAAAGCACATTAAATTTTCCTGAGTGGCCATCCCATTCAACCCAATACAATAGTGAACAATTCAGCTAGCCACTAGTCATTAGTGTTTGACTACTAATTTCATCAATTTAGTCAAACTCTAAAGCGTCAATAAATTATTTATTCTGTCCCTAATAAAAAATAATTAATTAAACAAATAAATAAACAAAACAAAATCGTCAATTGTTTCCTTAAAACCCATTTACTCGTGGGTGTCACTAATTTGAAAAAGTATATTCCCTTTCAAAAATAACACCAACATTTTCATTTTTTTTTAAATATTATCTAATATTTATCTTCATTATTTCAAAAAAAGAAATGTCTTTTTCATTTTTGTAAAATTAAAACAATTTATGTTTCAAAGGAGGTGGTTAGCTCTTGCCCGCCTTCTTCTCCGCTGTGCCCTTATCAGTTTCATGTACGGAATCCATCATAATCCTCTTCGTATCAGATTATATATATATATATATATACAGACCCACACACATATATATTAATCTCATTTAGATTTTCCGTGATGAAAACAAAATTAAATTAGAAAAAGAGAGAGAGAGAGATAACTATCATTATCATCAACGGTGGATGAAGTATTAAGAATCGTAACAATGGTTTGGATTTGAAGAAGAAGAATATTATCTCTCTAGGGTTTCAGTTGTTTCTGGCGAATACCCAGAAGCCCATTCTTCGTCTTCTTCACTGGTTTTTTTTTTTTTTTTTTTTTTTTTGGTTGTGGCAGGATTCTCTCACTCTGAGAAAAACCCAGATGAGGGAAAGAGCAGGAGGAGAGAGAAACCGCTTGGATTACCGGCTATGGCAGGCCTGCGCCGGACGCTTGGTCCAGGTCCCTCCCGTGAACTCGGCTGCGTTCTACTTTCCTCAGGGCCACGCCGAGCACTCTCACGCCAACAGCGTCGATTTCTCTGCCGCCGTTGCCGGGATTGGGGTTCCGGCCGTAATTCCCTGCCGAGTCGCCGCCGTGGACTTCATGGCGAGTTCTGAGACCGATGAGGTTTTCGCGAAGATTAGGCTCGTCCCGGTGATGAGAAACGAGGAGGTTGATCTCGATGACGACGGCGGCGCCGCCATCGGAGGCGGCGGTGGTGGGCTGGAGGGTAATCCGGAGAAACCTACTTTCTTTGCGAAGACGCTAACTCAGTCGGACGCGAACAATGGCGGGGGTTTCTCGGTTCCCAGGCACTGCGCGGAGACGATCTTTCCGCCGTTGGATTACGAGGCGGATCCGCCGGTTCAGACGGTGGTGGCGAGGGACGTTCATGGGCAGGAGTGGAAGTTCAGGCATATCTACAGGGGAACCCCTCGGCGCCACTTGCTGACTACTGGGTGGAGCACTTTCGTCAACAACAAGAAGCTGGTGGCGGGGGACTCGATTGTGTTCTTGAAGACTGACAATGGCGATATCTTTGTCGGGATTAGGCGAGCCAAGAGGGGAGGAGGCGGAGGCGGAGGTGGCCATGACTCTGGTTCGGGGTGGAACTATGGGAACTGCGTTTCGTCGTTTGGGGGTTTCTCTCATGAGGAGAAGAAGCTGGTTCGGAATGGTTATGGGGGCGGCGGAGGTGGTGGTGGTAATATGAGAGGGATGGGGAAAATAAGGCCTGAAGCTGTTATTGAAGCCGTGACTCTTGCGGCCCGTGGCCAGCCATTTGAAGTCGTTTATTACCCGACTGCTAGTACTACGGCCTTCTGTGTCAAGGCCTCGGCGGTGAAGGCGGCGATGAGGATTCAGTGGTGCTCTGGGACGAGGTTCAAGATGGCGTTTGAGACCGAGGATTCGTCTCGGGTCAGCTGGTTCATGGGAACTGTGGCATCAGTTCAGGTTGCTGACCAAATTCACTGGCCTAATTCTCCATGGCGGCTTCTTGAGGTATTCCCACATGTATTACCAAAATACCTCTTTTTGCAATTTGTTGCTGAATTTGTATTTTCTTACAGATATTCTAGTCTATTGTTCTTGTAGTAATGGTGTTTGTTAGCAGCCAGCTCTTATTCACGTTTGATTCTTTGATGAGGGAAGAGTATTTCAATTGCTAAATGTTCTGTATATCAGTGCGTAGGGTTTAGTTTGGCCTTTATCACCTTGTGTAAACTCTTCTGAGAGTTTCTCGTGCCTTTTTTCGGTTCATGCTATGCACTTAAATGACCCTACAAAATTCCAAACCAGCAGACATAGTAGTTGTCTGAATCTGCTATAGATTTGTCTTACCGCAACATTCCAAATCAGCAGACATTCTTTACTGCAAGTAGTTGTCTCAATCTGCTATATATTCCGCTCACTAATTATTCATTCACTATGTTAATCTATATCAAAAGAAAGTAGTAGATATAAGGAGAATATGGTATCCCCAGTGTACATCTTGTCCTCGACCACCTTCTTGCATGATATGAGCGCAACTTGCAATCAGAAACACCAACACCCTTTGCTGTCAGAGTGGTATCTAGCCTGTTTGTTTTTGTAGGCTTTCTTTTAGTGAGGGAAACTTGCTTTATTAGGGGATGGATAACTTAATCCGAGAATAGTAGTTCCGAGCAGTGTGTTTCCAGTTTTGTTTGTGATATTGATATGATCTTTACAAGAAGTTAGTTCAACTCTGATAATGTAATACGATTGAGATTTTTTTTTTCTTTCTCACGAGAAAAAAAATTCCAGATTTCAGCTCTGCTATTGGAAGATTGGGATTTGCCCTCTTCATTTGTCGAAAATACATACCATATCTATGTTATCTTTCATCGGCTTCTTTTTTCATCTGTCTAAGATCCACCATAATGCAGGTGACATGGGACGAGCCAGATTTGCTACAGAATGTGAAGCGCGTCAACCCTTGGTTGGTTGAACTTGCAAATATGCCGGTCATACAGTTCTCATCCTTTTCACCACCAAGAAAGAAGTTCCGGCTACATCAGCAACCGGACTTTACTCTTGAAGGCGGCCAATTTCCTGTGTCGTCACTTTTAGGCAATACCCTTGGGCCCAGCAGTCCCTTGTGTTATCCACCTGATAACACTCCTGCAGGCATACAGGGAGCCAGGCATGTTTTATTTGGAGTATCTATATCAGATCTCCCCCTTAATAGCAAGCTGCAGTCAGGGACGTTTCCTTCAAATGTCCAGCAGCTGAATCAACATTCTGTCATCATTCCTAATGGTGTCATGGCAGGCCAGACACATAGCAGTGAAAGCTTATCTTGCTTGCTTACTACTGAGAGTTCTGGTCAGAATCTGGAGAAGTCTGAAACTCCGAAGAAACAGCAGTTTGTACTTTTTGGTCAACACATAGTCGTTGAACAGAAAAGCTGCAGTAGTCCTCCTGCAGCTAGCCCTCCTAGTGATGCAGTCTCACAAGTTCTTAGTGGGAAAGATACAGGAGATGGAAACACAGACACGGAAAAATCTCCTCCTAATGATTCAGGACCTACCCTTCAAGCTAGTGGATATGACTTGAATATAGATCACTGTAATGTATTCCTGGATTCTGAGGATTTAGGGGTGACTCTTGACCTTTCAGATCTTCGCTCTTATGAGGAGCTCTACGGGCTTCTGGCCAAAATGTTTGGAATCGAAAGATCTCAGATGCTGAACAGTGTTCTTTACCATGATGCAACTGGAGTTCCTAAACGAATTGAAGATGAGCCATTCAGGTGTGGTTCTCTATCTATTTTGTTTTCTTTTCTTCTTTCCCATTTGTAACCAGCTCACCTGTTGGATGTACCATTTTGGTTTTGGTTTAACATCTTGCTTGCTCTTAATATTCATCAGCTTAATTTTTTCAGAACTTTCTTTCTTTACTTTGTTTGCTTTGCAGTGATTTTATGAAAACTGCAAAAAGGCTTACAATTGTAACAGATTCAGGAAGCAAGAATACAAGAAGGTAAGGGATAAATGAATATAATCTAGATTTACGGCATGTATACTATTCTGTAATTGAGAGCAAAAAGAATGAGGAAAAGGAAAGTATTTCCCTTTTATGTGTTTACATAACAATTAGAATGAGCAAAGGGAATGGGGAAAGGGAATCCTAGCCTTTCCCACCCACTGTTTATTATTCTCCTTCGTTCCCTTTTCACTCATTCTTTTATGGATTAGTAAACGTGGCCTAAGAGACAAGCAAATTTAAAGTTGAATACCCTTACAGTTCAATTTTTCGAACATATGAGATTGACTTCTTTACCTCAGAACATGATTCTGCCTTTAACAGGACCCAGATCACAGGGATGCAGAATGCTGACAATGGACTTGCTGCTTCCAATAAGACCAGTAGTAGTTTGAGCATAAAGGGTTTTTAGATTTTGCAAGGAGAAATGGGATATTGAACTCCTTTTATTCAGTGTTGGAGACAGTTTTTTCTTTTCTTTCTTTGTTTTTTCCCTTCAGTTGTCAGTGAATATGTCTATGTGAACCCCGTCGCTCGTGACTCCTAATACTGTGACTCTGTTGATTCCTATATCTAAAACAAACTGAACTTTAGTGACATTTTGGATGTTTATCCGGTACAAGCTTTTATGTTTTACTATGCCGAATTTTATGCCATGTAAACTTGAAAAATCTCTGCGAGCACAGCAGGCTTTGAGGACTGGCATGTATGCTATGACTGTTCAGAAATTAATAGGACTTGTTTTTATCATTTGGTCCATTTGTCTCTGAGTCCTACGCCACCTTTGAGGCTGGGAAGTGTAGGAACGGAGAGAAAATGTTCAGTACTCTTTTAAATTGGTTACACCCACCTCACCTGTTGGGAATAATCGGAGTAACGAACGTTACGTCTCATTCTGGATTGTGAAGTTTGGAATTATCTCATCTGAACAGGTACTGGAAAGACTGATTATGACAAGTCCTCGGTACGGAAGTTTGAGAAGTAATTACTCGTCTTGGACGGACCTCTTTAATCTATCTATTCTTCCAGCGCCACTCTTTGGCTGTGTGTGATTTGACACTTCGGTGATCTTCTCATTGGAAAGCAGATTGTCTTTCATTGCTCATAAACACTAGACACGCCCCACGACTATTACTCTTGTTCAGGATCATTCTATAATCTATTTCACCTTAAAATATCGAAACTTCAAGTTTATGGTTTTCATCTTTGAGCGATGAAATCGCATCATTCCACTTCTCTCACTGTAACACTCGTACAATATTAACCTTTTCGAGGTTTTTTTGACTTACATGCTATGACAGTGGCTTTCAAACTTTAATAAGATCTACTTTGGGATTCCCGAATCGAATTCCCAATACAGATCAGAAGACAGACTCCTTAGTTGTTCATATCAGATAATAAAATCATTTACCAAAAATATTAACACTAGCGACTTATGTTGTGGATCATAAAGTCGACAAGAATGGCGTTTATAAACAAAAATACTCATAACGAAGTGCATACTAACGCCCTAATATTCATATCCTCCAAAAAATCTCACAATATAGAGGAAAAAAACTCGGTTCGGTCTGCGAAAACCTGTATATACTAATACAAGCATAGATTATAAGATAGCAATAAAAATAATAAATTATGTTTTACAACTTAATAAGTAATAACCCGCATTACCCCAAAATAAATAAACAAATAAATAATAAATAATAATAATAATAAATAAATAAATAAAGATAGAAATCCCGACTCCCTTGAAGATGAGCTGAAAGAAAGTTCTCATCTTCAGCTGTTCCTCTGAGCTCTTTTAACATATCAAGAAACACTGCCCGCGACACAGAAGACTAGAGCTCAAGCTGACCCTTAAATACATTACTGAAAATTAATAGTGCACATTATAAGATTAATAGCTACCGAGTCTGTAAGCCAGCCAAGCAACTTTGTAGAGCACATCTAAGTCATAGACTGCTATAAGAAAATCTTTGAAGAACCTTCAAAAATGAGACGTCCAGAATGAGAAACCCAAAACTAATATTATACTTGGAGTACAGTTTCAAAAATGATAATAAAATCCCACATTAGGAAAGACTGGCCAGCAAAAAAAAAAAAAAAATTATAAATGAGAGGGATCCAGGAAGTCCCAAAATCAGTTCTGAGAAGAAACAAAACCTTAAATAATTAACATGAGTTACAATTAATAAACAGAAATAAACCATAACACAACCTACCATTCCATATACTGTACATATCGCAGATGGGTAAGCCGTTAGCAACCAAAAAATGGGGTCCATGGCTGTTGGACCCGACTTTTGGGTTCAAACAGCCTAAGCAGGATTTACCCATCCATCACTCAAGAACAGCCACCTCCTGATCAACCCTCCAATAATTTGCATCATTGAACTCCTTCATTCCAGGTCCACCCTCATCAGAATTCTCCTTCTCTTGCACCTTTGGGTTAACATTTCTCTTCAATGGCCCTGCTTCCCCAACTATCCCCTCTTTAAGTGCTAGCTCCATAGCCTTTTCAGTACCTTCTAATTCCACACCTACAAATTCAACATCCTCTTCAAACAATGAGGGCACCGCAACATTTCTCTGACCCGAGTCACTGCCTGGTGACCCTTCACAAGAACCTGTAGTGGTTGGAGAGCCGTTTGGAAGTCCAGAACCTGCACTTGAAGGAGAACTCTCACCAGGTGTAACCGACTCATCGTGACCGGAATCAACACTAGGGTTATCAGAATCAACAAACGGGTTCACACTAGAGCCACCAAGTTGCAGATCTGACGAATCACCCCACCCAACCCACTCTGGTAAAGACCTGTCTCCAAACAATTCCTCATTGTCTGGTGTATCGAATCTAAAAAATCCCATATCGTGGGAATGGGATGCACTTGCCCTCTCACTTTCTGTGTTCAAGTTTTCACTAATCTCCAAACTGCCACCATTAGATCCATTGATGATGTTTGCATCGGAACTGGATGTCCCATTGTCCGAATCCTTGCTTCCAGCAAACTCATCATCTTCACCAACCACAACCTCATCGTCACTACTGCTATTGCCACCATTTGCAGTTCCATTCAAGTTGATGTCTTCCATCATCTCTGAGGGTGACGTTCCCACAGGTGCATTACCAATTCTGTCATCTTGGAAAGCAAACCAGTTGGAATTGGTGAATAGACTGCTGCATTAAGGATTGCAAAAGATTTAGGATCCTCTTAGCACATAGCTTTCCTTGAAAACAAACAACCAATCTCTGTTTTTCACAAACTGGAGAAGAAACAAAATCCACACTAACTAAATCAAATTTATTTAGGTGTTGAAAATTTTGCATCAAGGTTCACACTATCAGCCTTTTGTTTTGAAAGAAACAAGTTACTTGTCCTATCATAAGAGGGCAGTTGGAAAACTTTTAACCTGTCACACTATTATGTTAGGCTTCTGGTGAGGGACCGCATAAGTTGGGCGTGTAAACATGACTTCAGCAAGGAATCTCAAAGAAAGTTTCTAGAAGGAAAATGCAAAACATGGAAAACTAGATGGACCCTCTCAAAGATTTAAACTGAACAGTCTTAAGACCCACTGTAGCTAATCACTAGGATTTCCATCATCTATTTATAATCAAGTACCATTGAGCTACTGTAACACACCAAAATGGCTAACTCACCTCCCTTGGTCATCACCGAGTCTAAGAGATGATATAACAACTTCGGCAGATTCATCACCAAAGTAGACGTCCTGTATTTCGCAAATTAAAGTAACACCTTTTAATAACATCAATTAAAATGAAAATAGTTAAAAACGGTTTCTTCATATTATCATGCGTAACACAATTACCTCGTCATCACGATCAAGAGCTCCATGGTCCTACAATGAAGATGAAACAGATCATTGATCCAGCAACTTTTAGGAGCAAAGTAAACTACACCCAAAAACATAAAGAAACAGAATAAGAACAAAAATCTAAGAACTGGCTAAATACCTCTTCCGCATCCTCATTCCCATATATTTTGTATCTAAAAGCCTGACTTAGATTATTCGCCAGAGCTGCCACATCATAATCCCTGTCAGCTAGGTCATCATCGTCACTGTCCCTAGTCCTATCTTGCAATGCAGTTGGTCGGCTGCATAATGATGACAAACAAAAGTGAATTAAGCAACAATAACAGAGTTTGTAACATGGAGAAGCCAATGTTTCTGCGGAAGATTACAGTTACTTTTCTCACTAAGAAAGCAGCAACATCCAATATGTTAGAAGGAAATTCGGCTTTAATACCTAATCCTGTGCTCTGAAGTGAATGGGGCAAAAGAATTTTCATAATCATTTGACAACATCCAAGAAAAAAAACTCGACAACTAGGTGATCTCAATATACTAAAATTGGGGCAGAAGTATATTCTCAATTATTTGGACCCTGGGCGTGACCAAAGCTATAACCACGTTTTGCTGAACAGATTTCATCACAAAGAAAATATGATAACTGAAGTAAAAACATACCCACAAGCCCATCGGTACACATTTTCAACTGCATTACGCTCCTGTAAAACTGTAGCCTGCCACTCGTTCCATTCACTTTTATCCTAGGGAAACAAGCATAAGATTTCTCAGCGAAAAATTCACACTAAAAATCTAACTAAAAGAAGAGATTACTGATTTTAAAAATTCCCAAATAAATCCTGCGAAGCTAGTCCTTAAAAGGTCCGGTACACAATTCTCTTGATTGTACATATGAAAGTCAAAAACACCATGTTAGGAAATTCCAAATGAAGCAATAAGAGAAACATTTAAAGCTCAAATGGCCTCAGGAAAAACACAAAGTCTGAACATGATTTATGTAACCCATTTAGGTCACATTAGAACAAATAAAGCAACATATACTGTCAATTTTTTCAAAGCATGCCACATTTCTCCGAAAGGACTGATTTTAAGCCATGAAGGAGAGCTCCCCTAATCAGGGGTTAAAGCAAATAGTAGATTATCAGTAGACTCTAAAAGCACAAGCTTGACTCAAGTATTCCAAAACAAGAGAGAGAGAGAGAGAGAGAGGAAGAAGTAGAAAGAGTAATAAGCAACAGAGTGATTTTAAAAGCACCAGATGAGGTCTAGTACATGTTATTAAATTAAAAGAGAAGTTACAGCTCAAAGGACACAATACCCACCTGAAAAAATTCCTGAATCCGGCTCTGGCAGTTTCTCAACTGAACGAGCTTATTAGAAACTCGCGTAATGTGTCCAAGGTTTCCTGCCCGCGGTGCACGTTTTCCAGGAGTAGGTATTGTTGGCTACATGATCAATAAAATTTCAAATAATCAAAAACAGTAATAAAATGAACAATCAAAATGGAGATGCTACTAAATTATTTTTAAACTCGGAAGACATGTCGTTTTATTGGGATCTGAACTAATGAATAAGGCAATTGATAATGGATGAAAAACATAATACCACTGACAACTGTGGTAGCACATTTTTATAATGTATAACGACCAGAATAAATGCATCGACCTGGTAATTGAATTTATCTACCTTAATACCATCACCAGAGAGAATCGGATGTCTGTCTGTCTGAAGAATTTTCCCAATCAAATCACACTCTCGAAGAAGATGGTCAACAATGGCATCACTCTTGCTATCTAAACAAGACAATATGATACTTTCTACGTGATGATGCAATGAGTTATTGTACGGGTACCTGCATGAATTGAAAAAACACGAAAAAATCCCAGACATCAGTTCATTACATTCCAGAGAACCAAAGTCAAGGCTCTTAAGAGAAAACCTTCCGTCTGGGAAGTCAGGTACTAGAAAACACAATATGCAGTAAATTTCTTTCAATACGTTCTTTGACTTGGTTGTTCAGAGTCACAAATAGATGTAACAGCTTACTCAAAGAAAAGATCAATGATTCGTTTAATGGTTCCTGAGTTGACCAATTCCTTCTCTGCAGCTTCATTAGCAGATCTCAATAGAACAGCAATGAACTCAACAATCTGTACGAATCAAACAAACAGTTACATCAGCAACAAGAGAAATAGTAACAAAGTATAATTTGTTTAATTGTTAAGATTTTTTTTTTTTTAAATCAACATACCTCTAAGTATTGCAATGAATTCCCAAAAATCTATGCAATTTACTATTGAGTGAATAGAAAAACAAAAATAACAAGGAAAAAAGAAAGTGACAACAACCAATATAGTTTAACCCCAACAAGTTAGAAGAATGGGATTGCTATTAAGCTGTCCTACGTACCATTTATTTCAAATTCTAAACAAACTAACCAACCTTTAAACGGTGCTTTCCAAGAGGAGGCCTTAATTCTCCATATGTTGTGGGTAATAGATTCTCATCAGATGACACATTTAAAAGCATTAGCAGGTCACCTGCAGGATAAAATTTTGTAGTTTTAAAATACACTGAAATAAGAGACAGAAACTATACATAAGCTATACATATTTTTCAAGCCTAGGAAAAAAAAAAAAAAAACAACAACAATAATACCAAACTAAACATATAGAAACCATCCAACTTCAAAGGACTAGCAAGGAATTCCTCATTTCACAGTTCATTACAAAAGTAACACAATTCCTAAGAAACCAATAGTGTCATTTCAAGAGTTTGTTAAATTACACAAATAAGTTTACAGTAGCTAATAGCCACCACCACACAAAACTAGCAATAATGAGTAGAAGCCTAAAACACACCCCCTAGCAGTGTAGATATGAACAACTGATAATTGAACACGCACCAAGTTTAGGAAGCATTGCGCACAGAGTCTCTGGATTAACAGGGGTTGAGGAATCATACATGTGTTGGCTACGAAAAGAATGGAATAAGGGAGAAGAAGCCATGTATCTTTTTGGATCCAACAAAGATATACAAACAGAAAGTGAGTGCACAAGGCCTGACTTTGAATGTGAATCTTCCAAAGCATGAGCAAAAATTCTTGCCACAAAACTGCAAACCAAATCATTCACAAGAAATTTAATTCACTTCAAAATATATGAGATAAAATGTTGGAAGACTAAACACAAAATGGTCAAACACAAACCTTGGGCTAGAAAGTTTAGTGGCCAGAGCTGATGGGGCATTCCGAGTTATAGCACATAATGTCTCTGCCGCATTAGCATGAACTTCAGGAGGGCACTGATTCAAAGTACATAAAAGTTGTTAGAGATGGACTCAAAGTAAGCCAGACCTGACAGTTAAGCTCATTGGTCAAGTGCAGATTCTACCTTAAATGGGGTTTCATTTGTCCCTACTTATTTAACCCATTTAATTATACAAAAGAATATTTTAACATCCACGAGCACTATTTCCAATGTTAATACCCTTTTAAACAAAGAAAATTAAACTATACTGCACTAAAAACTAGAAAGGACACAGAAGACAGCATTGGTATGCTGTCTTCATGTCTAGTTTTATAAAGCTACATGCATAATGCATAAGGGTTGACTAAGAATCTCTATTACATAAGCTAACAGGTGAGGACTGTCGCTCATATTTACTCTACTTTGTATGAGAATGTGTTTTCTGATGAGAAACATTGTGCTTTCATTTACCAAAAAATAAACACGTACAACTTCCCTTACCAAGGGGCTCAATTTATCCACAATCATTTCTAGCAAATTACTCTCAGCCAACCATTGCATAACATCAATAAAATTGGGATATACATGGTCATCAGCACCCACAAGTCGAACTAAAACCTGTGTAAAGAACACATCACGCATCAAAATCAGCCAAATATCTTATACTCAAGGTTTTGTTAATTTAAGTAATTAAAAAAAAAAAAAAAACCTTGAACTAGCTACTGCAAAAAGTTTTTCTTACCTCCATAATGGAAGTAATTCCTATTAAGTCAACTAATTGACGAAAAACATCCTGATGGGCCTGAAAAGTTAACAGTATAGATCAATCAGAGTTCTAGAACCAATATGAAAACAGAGAGTTCAACGAAATCATATGGACCACCATATCATCTAGCTTTTATATTAAACTAGGTTACTTGAATGCTTTTTATGACATCCATAAGGTAACATTGCTGAAGAGTTGCTGCAGCAACCAAAGTTCAAGGTTAGTCTATGATTGTCCAACAGTCTACAGACAGGATCCTACTTTTTAATGAAGGTGCATATATGAGTATCCAACAATTAATACAAGCACAGATGAAATACAAGCATAGATGAATAATCCTGCAATGCAAAAATTGAATTTATGATGCTGATTCAAAGTAATATTACTTACTTGAACATAATTCATAAGTGGGACTGTCTTCCGTATCATAAGGCACACAACAACCTGAAATGCCACATGAAAAAGCATCAAACACTAGTTTGCCACCAAAACTAGGGAAAAAATTAAACACAAGCGTCATGCCATACCTTGCTAAAATACCCAGCCAGCAATGCACTGTGAGGACGATCAGGTTCCAAGAAGGAGAAAAGTAAATTCATCAGCTGCAATCACACAAAAAACATAATTAACACAAAGGAATCGACCCATACAATAATAGTTGGCATGCAATCAAGAAAAACTGCACATGCTATACCTCCTCTTCCTCGACCAGAGTCTTCAAAATAACATCAATTTCACATGTAAAAATCTCACAGGAAATGAATGGGAACCTAAAAGAATAGATTTTCCCCCAGAAAGATTAGAAGATGAAATTAAGTGGTTTAATGTAAAGAAATAAACAAAGAATATGTTAAATCAAATAGCATACTTGAAGGCCCGTTTGCTTTCAGCTTCCTCTGGGGGTTCTTCGACAATATATCGCAACAACTGCTCCACTTGAGCTCTATCCCGTAAACTGAAAGCATGAAAAAACACAATTAAGAAAAATGGAAACAAACTCTATTTTGTATTCAAGTTATTGGGAAAACAACCTTCTCCCACAGTAACTTGGAAGCACTAGCACTTACATCATACACAACAATTAGTATAATACGCACACGTACCCAACCAAAAAAAAAATTAGCATAAATATAACATTTCCTAAGAATATAAGAGTCGATGGAAATTACAAATTAATGAGACGACTGTTTAAAGCTTTGCATTCTTGGATTATTTCTTCTTCATCCAGAAGCTCCTCCAGAGTAAAATTCTCCCTGTCTAGTACCCCATCGACCTGCAGAGACCAGCATACACATAAAAGAGACAGTCACAGGTTAGGACAGCATCATAAGCAAATAACAACTAACTTTAACAAATGCCCATTTCATATGGCACATGCAACGAGCAGGAGACGAGGCAAAACACGGCTAACATCAAACAAAGGCAGCTACTTTCTGAAAACTGCCGCCACCAAAAAAAAGCGCAGCAACATAAAACACAAGTTTAAATAGCCCTCTTTCCATCTTTACCTTCAGATTCTCATAAATCAAGCTTGAACCACAATTACCCGCCCATCAATATTTACGTTCACATTCACAAAATCCCACCCTATAATAACATAAAAAAAGCAAAATCCCAGAAGCCAAAGCAAGCAATATACACTCAATTGCTGAAACTAAAGCGGCTAAGGTCGATAGGTGGAAATATAACTTGAAAAGGGGGAACATTGAAAAAACAAACTAAATGGTCAAAAAAAAAAAAGCACAAAAATTTGAGCTACAATATCCATTTCCTCCGAAGATTATCATTAATTATAACACAAAGCATAATAATAAATCTTCAGAACCAGTAAAGACAGAGAAAGAAGCAGAAAAATTGAGCTTGAAAGGGGAAAACAATACTCACAGGTGAGGAAGCAGAGAGAGAAGTAAGCTTCCAAAACATGGCGAAGAAATGAAAGGAGCGCCGGTTAGATCTGCAAACCCTAGAAGAACGAGGGCACAACTAAATCTGGGTCCTCAGAAGAGGCGGAGAGGTCGAGATTTGAGGGGACGAGACGAGCTGGAACACTTGAGGAGCAGACGCTTATGGAGCTCAAAACCCTAATTTTGAAAAAAAAAAACAAAAACAAAAAATAGGGACGAGATCGAAAGGAGGCAAAGGCCGAGAAGATGGACAGAGAGAGAGAGAGAATGAGACCCGAAAAAATGGTAAGCTGTGTAAGAGAGAGACAGAGAGGAAAAGGCTTATTGCATAGAGAGAGAGAGAGAGAAGCACAAAGGTACAAACGATTATGTCCGGAAATTCCCATAAAACCATTTTATGTTATGTTGTGATATGATGATGGGTGCATGCATGAATGCATGTGACATGGGTCATATGTGGCATGGGTGACGTATGAGGATTGAATAGAGGTAATGGTGCATAAACTTGTGTTGTTGATTTTTTTTTTATGTTGCTCCATCACCATAGTTGGGATTGCTAGCACCACACGAGCAGCAGTCTTTTATTGAGGTGAGATTTACGTGAGTCTCGTATTATAAAAGAGATGCCATAGCATATATCTTAAAAGATATGTTTATTCAGCCGTTTTCTATTAAGAAGAAATTTATGTGAGTCTCGTATTATAAAAAGTGTCAGAGCATATCTCTTAAAAGATATATTAAGATATACTTGTTCGTTAAAATTGTTTTCACAAAGTCTTTGAAATAAAATTTGAAGTTAATGCATTGTATGTTAAAAATAGCTAGTACATGAGTTGGCAAGTTTTTAAACTCACACCTAAAAGGGTGTTTTAGTAAATAAGTTGTCTTGATTCTTATTTCTTATTTAGTAAACTCTATAACGACTAACGGTAATTAGTTTATATTTTGACCTGTAACAATTTAGTAAATGAGCGAGCATTGTATGGACCTATGAGATTCTAGGATCCCACTAGCTAGGCACTTCTAGAAAAGTGCTCCGCATTGTCAACGTATAACAGTGAGGCCCACCCATTAGTTTATTGAGCTAGAGGCAACCTGTGAAATAACCTGCAACATCTTTGTTAGTAAAACAATGCTTAAATCCTTAAAAAAATAAATAAATAAATAATTGAGGTATGTTACGTTTTCCTTTTTTAATAAACATGTGAATTCTTAAAGTTAAATCTTGATTACGAAGTAAATGTACCATTAATATAAGATCTTATAATGATGGAGATTTCTTTATTACTAGAAGACAATATTATTCTATAATGCTAAAATGTCGAAATACATATCCAATGCTAAATGTTGTATAAGAAGCAAGAACAATATATATATGTATTTGGAGAAACTAGCCACTTTATTTCACATAGACTTTTTTTTCTTATTCTCTTCAACTCTTTACCTATCTATATTTTCACTCCGTCGTATAGGAAGGATCTTATAGTAGGACTTTTTTTTTAATTAAAAAAAAAAAAGCTTTCATAGGCATTCCCTATTTATGAATACAAATATTACTATAAATCTAAATCTATGGTATTTTGCCCCACATGATTTTAGATTAGTATTATTATAAATCTAAATCTATGGCATTTTGCCCCCATATGATTATAGATTAGTGTTGGTTTTGCTAGCTTTCGGTATGTTTATGTAATTTAGTATGTATATTCTTTTAGTTTTAAAACTTTTAAAGCCCAATATGAAATATTTATGGAGAAATTAGGGGATACACGGGAGTTATAAAAAAGAATGTCAAAAATACGGTGCTCACATTTTAATATTTTCTCATACGGAATTTTATTGAAAAATGCCACAATGAAGGGTACCCAGTTCGATTAATCGTTTTAAAAATCTTCAGAGCATGAATCTTTCATCCAATTCCTCCAATGGCGAAATACCCACCCTGACTGCGGACCTTATTTCGCTCCATAACCTATCCTTCATGTCGAACTTCTTATCTGGTGTCGTTCCGGAATCGATTTCGACCATTGCCCAGTTTGATGTCGTCGCAGTGCCAATTGCCAAATGACAGCCGTTTCATTCAATATTGTCCATTTTTGGCACGCATCTACTTGTGCCCCGTGGGGGTAAATTAATGTTGAATTCTATTTAGAAATTAACTTGATTCAATATGGCCATTTGACTTTTTCTGACTTTTGATAAAACGTGATTTGAAATTTGGAATACTGAATACCTCCATCGCTCAAATGCCTTGACTAATTTGAGCGTATTATTTGGATATATTCCTTTCAAAATTATTTTTATTGTCACTTTGACTAATTTTTCCTCTTACCGTATGGTTTCATGTTGTTATGTTCTTTTATGGATTGAAGTTATTCTTGAAGATGTAAAACTATGCTCAAGAAAAAAAAGTAACTAATTTATGAAAATTAGTAACCAATGTTGGTAGTAACTGATAACCAATTTAGTTACTAGTAAATAGTTACAAATCTTTGTAATATGTTATATCTTTGAAAACCAGTAATTAAATCGGTAATTGGAAACTAAATTAGTTATTGATGAATAAGGTAACTAGCAACTAAACTATTTAATGGTAATCAGAAACTAGAAACTGGAAACTAAAGGCTAATTTGGTAGTTATAAGACTAGTAACCAAAAACCAATAACCAATAACGGTGACTAGATTAGTTACTGATGAACAAAGTAACTAGTAATCAATTTATTTAATGGTAACAAGAAACTAGATACTAATTTGGCAGTTACTAGCTAGTAACCAATAAAAGCAACTAGATTGATTACTAATGAATAAAGTAACTAGTAACCAAATTATTTAATGGTAACTGTAAACTAAAGGCCAATTTGGCAATTAAAAGACTAGTTACCAGAAACCAGAAACCAGTAACTAATAATGATAACTAGATTGGTTATTGATGAACGAAGTAACTAGTAACCAAATTATTTAATGGTAACCAGAAACTAGAGGCTAACTTGGTAGTTACAAGACTAGTAAACAGTAACCAACAATGGTAACTAGATTGGTTACTGATGAACAAAGTAATTAGTAACCAAATTATTTAATGGTAACAAGAAACTATAAATTAGAAATTAGAGGCTAATTTGGCAGTTACAAGACTAGTAACCAGAAACCAGTAACCAGTAACTAACAATGCTAACTAGATTGGTTACTGATGAATAAAGTAACTAGTAACTAAATTATATAATGATAACCAAAAATTAGAGGCTAATTTGACCAGAAACCAGTAACAAATAGTCTAACGACTTCTCATTTTCTATAATAATAACTAAAAAGCCAATAAAAAGGGAAAAAAACTAAATCCTTATAAAAAAGGATTAAACAATAAAAAAAAAATATTTTCTCCATTTCTTAGAACTTAAAGGGAAAAAAGTACAGCCTGTTCCTAAGAAGTTGGAAAAAAAAAAAGCTCTTTCTGATCCTATAAAAGAAAAAGACAAGGAAAAAAAATAGTTGTTGCTTCAAAAAAATGAAAGGAAAAAAGAATCAAAATATAGTAAAAAGAAAAAAAAAAGAAATGGGAGAAAGAACTATAAAAACAAAAAAAAAAAGGAAAAGAAAGTTAAACATAGAAACGTGGAAGAGCAAGGTTGAAGAGGGGAAATGGACAAAAGGAAAAAGGACAAAAAAGAATAAAATTTGAAAAGGAAAATGAAAAAAAAAAAGTTCAAGGTGATGGGATTTGAACCATTGACCTGGAGGGAGGAATGAGTGACAGTTGCCAAAGTTAAACCACAGGACCAACTTATATTATTGCTCGCATGTCAAGTTTTTTAATATATAACTAATTCTGTGTTTTTCACATTATTTTTGCAAAAATGACATCCGCATCCCGTATATAAATGAATTGTTTAAGAGTGCCGTATATTTGTAATTTTTTTTTCTTTTAACCGTAAAAACCTTAAAAACCCAATATTTATTTTGTCGAAAATCGATTCCTACAAATAATCCATCATAGTATATCTCATAAAAATCAACTATTTTTGTGGCGGATAGTGATTAGAAGTAGCGAAAAATATACCTCATAGAGGCTAAAGTTTCCTCGTTCACTAGTAGAATATAAATGGTGTTATAGTTTGTTTCTTTGTTATTTCTAATTTAATTTTTCTAATCAGATTAATTAATATGTTTGATTAATAAAATTCTTAATTTATTCGAAAAACAAAATAAATACTTTTAAAATATCATGACAAATACCAACCTGGCCTTTGTTCATAGCATAAGAATCTTATTAAAGAATACATAAAATGAAACAAGATTCACAATTTATTTTTTATATATTCACAATTTATTTTTTATACTTAAAGTGCGGCATGATCCAAACCCTCCACAGGCCATCTCTCTTGAAACAATAAACAATAATAAATTAATAATGAGAGGAAAAGCCCTTGATAGATTATCAAAAATCAAAATATTGCAACGTAGCCAGGTGGGTCCCAGTTCGAAACCTCGTGTGCTTTTATATTTAAAAAAATGCAAACCGTGAGGAGCAAAGCTGTGACGGAAGCAACAACTTTTATGCTCTTCTCCGCAAACTTAACACGAGTCAACATTTTGCACACGTGTAACTAAACGACACAGCCATACCCCTTTATGGTGTCGTTTGCTCATGATGTATGCAGATGGATTTGATGAATGATAATGCGCATGCAAAGCATGTCTCTTTGTCAAGCTTGTGAAAAAAATAAAATAATTTTTTTTTTAAATTATGAATTTTCGAAGCTACCCCTGAAACTAAATGAAATACCGTCGTGTATAATAAAAGTGGGGTCAGACTATTTTGGCGTCACGTGTGGTTTTTTTTTTTTTCCCCCAAAAACTTTTGGAATTTATTAAAGAGGAGTTGGAACAGTGCGCACCATGTGGTTGTTTTAGGGTCACTTTACTAGACGACATCATTTATATGACCTTAGCGGGAAGACTGTTTGATTAAATTAACACTACAATTTTTTTTTTCTTTTAAAGGATTTTTTTTTTTAGAATAATGTTATAGGACACCAGTGGTGCCCAACACTACAGTGATGTGTCAGTCTGTCACTGGCTAATCATTATTATAATTTAAGTGGGGCCTATGTGGGACCCAGTTTATTAATTAAATCATCCAATGACAAATAGACATGTCACTGTGGTGCTGGGCACCACTGGTGCCCCATAACATTGCTCTTTTTTTTAATAAAAGAAAATACAAAAGGTTAAAGTTAGCAATAATGTGTTGCCAAAAAGTTAAATATGAGTATAATATGTGATTTAAGAAGGCCATTATCCTTTAATGCAAATGTGTTTTTTTTTAAGCTGGTCTTATTTTTATTTATCATTTAGTAAATAAAAATTATGTAAAACCGAAAAAACAAAAACAAAGAAGGTATACATTTTTGTTTTTGATGTAGCGCGGTAGCCAGCTTGACTCAAATCATACATGACATAAGTGGCATTCTGATGAAAATACGTTAACATGTTAACACAAGCCACAAACTTAAATTATTTCCTGTCCATACAATTAGGTGTGAGAAAAAAAAATAAAATAAAAAAAAGAAAAACCAAGTAACCTGACCAATTGTCATATGAAAAAACAGAAATTTAAATTTAAAAAAAAAAACATTTGGTTAGTTTGGATAAAAAAAATGAGAATAATAAATAAATTTGCTTAATTTATGTGTAGCTAACAAACCGACCCAAATCTGAATAATTAGTTTGTGAGGAGTTTGCAAAACAGTCAATCGACGTATGAACCCACATAGCCATTAGGAATAAGTTATTATTATTATTTTTGACAGAGGGAATGAGCATTTGAATTGAGGACTTTTATAGTAAAAAGAGGTATGTTTATCATTAGATTATATTTACGAATATCACTCATTATTCATTAAGAACGAGTTAGAAGTTAAATTCTAATAACAATATATTTCTGAAAAGTAACAATAATTTGCTTATTCAATGTTGCTATATTAATACTTACTGAAAAAAAGAAAGGCACCAAAAGAAAATTAAGGAAGACAAAGTCCCACCCATCATTTAAGAAATTGGGATGATTAGCATTTATTCTTGAAACGTGAAACATAAAACATAGGATTATACTTTAAAAAGATTTTGAATTATTAATACACAGACTTAAAAATTAGAGAAAGAAGAGCTCTCACTTGTTCTCTCTCTTTTCCTTTGTAGTCTATAGCAGCATTTCCTCTCATTTATAGCTCCTTTAAGCTCCCTTCTTCAGTAAGTGCCCCCCTTATCGGGGATGGGGTTATTCCTTCTATCTGGTATGAGCGTTTCTCTCTTCTTTTTTTTTTTACTTGTATGTTTTTAGTTTTATTGTCTAATAATCCTCCTTTTTGGAATGATAGTCTTCTTGTATACTCGTATCTAGATCGGTGGTGGTTTGTGTTGTTTGTAGTTTATTCTTTATTTATAGTGTGGTTATCTTCCAATTCTGTGTCATTTTTTATTTAGATGTGCGAAGGTAGTTATTATGGCAGATTGGAGTTGGCAGAATCTCCTTTAGTGAATCAATTAGAGTTGTTAATTCGGATGATGAAGAGTCAAGAAGAGCAACTGAAGAGCTCTATTTTTGCCTTCGTGGAGATTTCCTCCAAGATCATTGTCGGAGACGACTGATGATCCAAGATCTTTGAAAGTGTTTTTATTTTCGAGTTTGTGAATCGATTTCATAATTCTCATTGTAAGAGGTTATATATAATACGACTGGGTATTATAACCCTTATTGAGTTTTAATGAAGTTGTTTTCCTTTTCAACAAAAAAAGAGAAGATTTTAAATTAATTATTAGGTAAATACACTATTGGTCCCCAACCTACTACTATTTTGGTATATTGGTCATCGATTTTTTTTTTTGTAGCATTCAAGTACCAAACGTTTTTCTTTTTGGCATATTCTACCTAAGATTATGTTAGAATTCATTTAAACGATAGAAATTTTGTACTATTAATCCCTATTGTTTAAATTATTTAGCAATCTGGTCACTTGTTTTTTTATTTATTTATTTGCATTCATATATCCAATCAACCGTATTTTTTGACATTAATCATTTTTAAAATTATAGTGATATCTCTTAAAATAAAAAAAATAATAATAAAACTGCTTAGCAAAAAAAATGAAAAAAATCTATAAAATCTCCATATTTAATTATATTACTTTTTTAGATATAAATAATTAGTTATTTTATTTAGAATAACACAAAAAAATAAAAATTCTATAGAATTTTCCATGCTTATTAATTTGTTGTATATAGTTCATTAATTTTTAAGAATAACTATTCATAATTATATAAAAATTTAATGGATATAGTAAATTTTGAACCAAATTTTACTATAAAAGAGTGTATGTGAAATTTTTCTAGTTTTAAAATTGATAGGATAATTAATTATTTGTTGATAAGAGTTATTATAGTTTCACATAACATAAACTTGGGTTTATCAACGTTTTTTTTTTTAATTTGATTTTTTTTTTGAATTTTTTTTATATCTACCTTTGAATTTAATTTGTCGAAAGATTAGAGGATGCAACATTATTAGTCGGAGATATGAATACCAAAAAAAAAAAAACTAGGGACTAAATTGCTAAACAATTGAAATAATAGCGAAATTTTGCTAAAGAATATGGCAAAAATTATCCCATTCAAATTAATTATAGCGAAATTTTGAATGAAATATACCAAAAGAACTAACGGCGCTGAAAAGAAAAAATTTAGGTACTTAAATGACACAAAAAAAAATTGAGGACTAATATGCTAAGATGGTAATAAGTTAGAGGCCAATAGTACTATTAGCCCTCAATTATTTGTTGGGTGAAAAAAGGTACGTTATCGTGAGTAATTTTCAATGGAATTTCATCAAAATTATATTTTATTTGGGAAAAAGCGTCATAAAATTACATTATATTTTAACTTTTTGTCACGAAACCTGTTGTATTTTTTTTTTTTGGGTAATGAAACTCTTTGTATTTTAAAAATTATGGGAAAACTCCGTTGAATTTGATATTTTATTACAAAAAAACATTGCAACTTGACTATCTTCTAAATATAACATTCTCATATAAACTAAATTGGGAAAATTAAAATAATATGACAAAATTACTCTTAATTGGTGTTTGATTCAGGTTCATATTACATTTTTTCTTTGTATTTAGATTACATAGATAATTATTTGGAAATTATTTTATCATTTATGAGGTTATTTGAAAAATAAAAATACTGTTTGGAAACTAGTATAGATAATTTTTAAATTTACTTTAAGTTTAAATCTATCACTTACTAAGAGTGATTTTGTTATTTCCATCAATTTGTTTAATTTTGACTACATAAGGAGGTAAAATTTTAAAAATAGTTAAATTACAAGATTTTTTATGATAAAATATTAAATTCAAAAAAATTTTCCCATATTTCTTAAAATATAGAAGTTTCGTAAAATTTTTTATGAAATACAAGTTCATTTTACAAGTTTTCTCTATTATTTGGTCATACTATTCAGCACAACACACTATTAATAGACATTGCACAGTACATACAATAAAAACACCATCAAGTATATATTTGGCCCATTTTTGGTTGAATGGCTTATCGTGTGATGTATATTTTTGCCCCAGTCAATTTGCGTATAGAAATTTTCCATTTTTAATCAAACCAAATTATTTTGTGGACTTTATCTATATAACTGTCAATATTGATGTAAATTAATGATGTAACCCAACCTGGTATAGGGACCCATCAATCCATTTTCAACTTTTTGTGGTTTGACTAATTATCTCGACCATTTTGTGGTGCCTAAAGTAGCATTTCACAATAAGATAAGCATATAGCTTTATTATTGAACCCGGCCTGTTTGGCAAACATAAAAAACTTGCTATTCAAATAAAACATTTATATTGCTATAGAATTATTGGGAGTATACGTGAGTGTATAGAAGGGGAGAGTTCAAATTCTATACTAATTTATATAAATTTCATAATTAAAAAAAATCCATATTTTTTTCAGCATTGATCTCAAAAAATAAAATAAATAAATAAAATCAGTATCCAATCAAATATTTCAGAAAAAAATAATAATTTGTTAAGAAAATCAATATATGTAAAAATACATATTGCACAAATATAACCTATATTTAGTAGTTTTTAGACGAATAAACTTTTCGTAAACATCGATGATGTATTATCCTTTAGGCTCCTTTTAGGACCAGATTTTGGAAGAAGAAAAATTATGAAGAAAAAGTCAAGAAAAAATAATGAGGAAAATATTTTTCCTAAAATTTTATGGACCTTTATATTGAAATTTCTGGCTTTACTAATTAATGTATCCGAATTCTATATATTAAAAATGACATCAAATCTAACACTTGTTTTTTTTTTTTTTGAAAAAAAATTCTATTATTTTTTATTTGAATCTAAACAAGAGAAAAGAAAATTTCTTAGAAATTTTTTTCTTTTCTTCTAAAAATTCAAGTTCCAAATGGAGCCTTAATTTTGTAATAATCTCCAACAATGCTTAAAAAAATGGAAAGAACATCTAGTTTGGCTTAATCAAGGATCATAAACAAAATGTGAAAGAATAACTATCCCTTTAGTATCTAAATATTAAAACATTCAACAAAATTGTTTTCTTTGACTAATTCCTTAATTTTTTTTTACTTGAATTCCATATTCATACATATATAAATATAATTCATTTTTCAAAAGGAATAGTTCACATTTATAGCTAAGATTTTACTATAACAACTGGATACAATTAAGTAATACTAAAACCACAACTATCTCCCTTTCTAAATTTGTTGAAGGTCTTTTTAGTTGACTCCTAATTTGTTTATGGTAGACACAAGAAAATCAAACTAGGAAAAGAAAACAGAGATTAACAATAATTTTTCATTAATGAGTTACTTATTGTATGTGTATTAAAATCATTTCGCGTATGGATCCAATGTCCAATATGAAATATTGCATTTACCTTTGGAAAGGGAGGGGAGGGGAAAATGAAAGAGGGACTTAGATCATCTGTTTAGTTTAGTTTAGTTTTTTTTTTTTTTCCTCTTCTGTTTTCATGTAGTCAAATTTTGACATGTTTACTTTAAACTCGTTTAAAAAAGATGGGTTATATATATATATATATATATATAACAATTAAATAAACAAACAGATATACAGCCCACAAACAAGGAAAATTATCTCGCGGGAAGTTTCGTTTTGATGAAAATCTAGTTGGAATTAATATCATACCACGTATATTCTTCCTCTTTATATTTTTTGCCTCCTAAACCTTTTATGTGTTTGCATTTTTTCCCCCTTTCTTTATTAATATTTGACTTGTTCTATTAGAAGACAAAAATTTAAGGTTTTATAAGAAATAAAATATTTAGGTCACGTTTGGTACTCTGTATTGTGTTAATTAAATATAATACTGTATTTGATTGTAGTTTTGTATTGTATTATTTAATATGACATCAATATTTAATATAATACGGAGAGTATTATCTAATACAGAATAAAAGATCTGTATTATACTGTATTGTATAATTTTAATTTTAGCGTAGTATTTTATAATATCCACTTTCCTCACTTTTTTTGTTCTTTATTTCTCTCTCTCGTCACTTTATCCCTTTCAAAAGTGGTATTTTTCTAAATAAATTTTTATAAGTAGTATTTTTCTAAATTTATATCTAAAAAGTGGTTTTTTTTGTAAATCAATTTTAAAAAGTGATAATTTTACAAGTGGTGTTTTTCTAAATATTTTTGAAAATGGTATGTTTCTAAATAAAATTTTAGAAATGGTATTTTTTTAAAATTAGCTTTTTAATGTAACATCTTAATATAAATGCAAAACCAAATATAGTACTGTAATAGAATAATACAATACAAATATAAATGCAAAACCAAATATAGTACTGTAATAAAATAATACACTATTACAATACAAATATAAATGCAAAACCAAATATAGTACTGTAATAAAATAATACAATACAATATGACGCATCAAATATGACCTTAATGACATGATACCAAATTAGAGGTTAGATAGAAGGTTGGACAAAAAATTAGGATAGACAATCTGAGTCCGTATATATTTGAGCTTTTTAACTGCAACAAATTAAGAAGAGATATATTGAGCCCGCCCCTATGCGTGTGTGGTAGAGTACTCCACGCCATCGACCTTACTAGGTAAGAAATTAATCACTTTTTTTTTTTTTGACCCGGGGTTACTGAATACCATCAAATATTCAACAAAGCATAAAAGTTGGCAACCTAAGATTGAAAAAAACCAAACTCGTATTGAACCGAGGTCATTTTGCAAGCAATTATGATAGTCTAGAAACAAATTAAAGCAAAATTTAATACAATTTAAAAGAAGCATAAAAGTTAAAAACATGATATACAAGTGACTGCCAAATGCAATTTCAATGAAAAGAGCCTTAACTACCAAGGTCAAATCAGATTCTATGAACAAATACGACTATTCAAATTCCAGAGAACAACAGGCTATGTTTGATAAGAGGGAAAAGGGAGAGGAAAGAAAGTGTAGGAGGGAAAAGTGGAAAGAAAAGAGAAAATATGATTGTTTGGTCGGAAGAAAAAAAGAAAGGAAAGAAAAAGAGAAAGGAAAAGAGGATGGAAAAATAATAGGTGGGGCCTACAAAAATTTTCCCTTCCAAAGTGGAGAGAAAAGAGGAAGGAAAAGAAATTTAGTAAATGAAAGTGCTTAATTTACTAATGTACCCTCACATATTAATTTTTAAAATAATAATATAAAGCATAAAATAGTCATTTTAAAATAAACTAATTTTCTTTCCTCTCTACATACCAAACAACTATGCAGGAAAGTTACTCTCTTTTTCATTCTACACGTTTTCTTTCCCTCTTATTTCCTTTCCTATCTACCAAACATAGTAAATGCTAAAGCAACAGCCTTAAACTCTGCATCTATGGTGCCACATGCAAAGAAATAATCAAAAGCTAATCATAAGACTCTACCCTCAGAGTTATCGAAGATGCCATGCTAGCAAGCCAAATAAGCCCAACCCTCTGTAAACAAATGCACATGTGTTTACCATGACAATGCATGATGAATACATGTCACAGAGGAGGGTGGCTGGCTAAGTGCCATTCTCGAACACTAAGTCTCTCTACAACTGCACTGCTCACTTCAGCATATTCCCATTTATGAAGACAACATTATTGCACTTCTTCCCTAAGATGTGCACGTAGAGGACCAGAAGAAAGCATCCTCATCCTCTGGCGGAGCCTGACATATCGGCTACTCCATGAACTCCAGGATGCTATATAATGCCATGGATACTATTGACATTGGTAGTCAGATCCAAATCATAACATCCTAAGCGACCAAGCAGTTTTCAGAAGTAAGAATAGCACTTTCATTTTCCACCAAGTGGACATAGTTACCGTTTTGCAAAAATTATAACCCAAAAATTGTTAGAGAAATTCATTAACCCAATCTTCATTGGGTTGAGTTGGGTTAAGAGGTTTTATACTTCACTTGTTTATTTTAGTTTTTAATTGAAAATAGGCTTCGAATCTTAATTTTTGTTATATAATATTTATCATTTTTTAGCTAATTTAATCCTTGATATAAAAGCTTATAATCATAAAAATTCTAACAACTCTATACTAATTGTTAAAAATTCTAATGACTATATACTCATATAAGCTAACAAGTGAAACTACTTACTCTTTTTGACCTCCTCGGATACGTGGATAAATGAATTTAGAGGAACAACCCCAATAATACTCATATAAATTCTAGCAACTTAAAATTTTATTTTAATTTTCAAATTAAAAATAGAGTTCGAATCCTAATTATATCATTAAACATCTATCATTTTTTATTTATCTAATTTAATCCTTAATATAAAAACTTATACTCGTATAACTTTCAGTTCTAATAACTCAGTACTAATAAAAGCTAACAAGTAAGATTAATCTATTTCTCTCTTTTAATAAGCTAAATATATACACATTTTTATTTTAATACACGAGAGTTCGGGTTGGGGTGGGTTATGATTTGAAAACTCCTCCATCTATAACCCAACTCATAGCTTCCGTATGAGAAAATCATAACCCATAAACCATATGTATTTTTTTAGGCTAGGTTGGAGTGAGTTGGGTTAGGTGGGTTGACATACACCCCCAATACGTAGAGCTTTATTCTTTTGTGTGTAAACAATTAGCAAGTTTTACCACATTTGATTATTATTTGCTATCAATTTTTGAATTTTACTATTAGATGAATCTTAGGTTATGTATGGTAGGAAGGAAAAAGGAGAGGAAAGAAAAGTTTTGAGGGAAAAGTAGAGAGAAATAAAAATTTAGGTTGTTTGATAGAAGGGAAAAGGGAAGGGAGGAGAAAAGAGGAGAGAAAAAAGTAGTGAGACCCACTCAAATATTTTCCTCCCAAAATAGAGAGAAAAAGGAGAAGAAAATTTTTTTTTACTGATGTTTTAAAGTGAATTTACCAAATGAACCTTGTACACTACTTTTTAAATTTTAATAAAAAGGGCAAAACAATCATTTTTAAAATATACTAGTTTTCTTTCCTTCCTACGTACCAAACAACAATAGAGAAAAAATACTTTCTTTTCAATCCTCTACATTTTCTTTCTCTCTTAATATCTTTTCTCTCTACCAAATATGGCCTTAATAAAATCTCGAGGGACTAAACTCCTAAAAACGAGGCAAAGGACAATAGAAAGCTCATAATCAAATTATATACAAATATATGAAAGAATATTCTAACAGTTTATAAACTTATTGTTTTTGTTCACGTCCCCATAAAACAAAGGTATAGTCTTCTAAGATATGTGTAAGTAATTAATGTCTAAGCATTAGTAATTATTTCAAACACACAAGATTTCCTTCAAAACATATTAAGAAAGAAGAAGAACAAAGGTTAATTTTTATATCTATAAATCGCTTACTGTTATTTCTTCTTTATAAGAGTGTGCGTAACTAGTGTTTGTTTTTGAGTTATTTTGCTTACTTTTTAAGTTAAGACGTTGAACTTATAGATTGAATTAGATTTCAGAACTTATGATAATTTACAATTCTTTTGTCTAATTAGGTTAAAAATGTTCACCCCAAAAACTGCTCCTGTGTACTAAATACTAACTGAATCAATTTAACGAAATTTTCTTTGACTCGTAAATGAAGTTAACAACAGTCCACGGTCGCGACACACCAGAAATCTATTAACCAATCACATAGCGAGTACTCTTTACGGTCCAACCAACGAACTGCGAGTACATCAAACTGTCAAAAGCATCAGATCAGCTCTCTCTCGTCTCCTAAAAGCCAAAGCCCCAATTCCTCGCCGCTTTTTACAACCGATCACGCGATCGGAGGACCAACGATCGTCCCTGAAATCTAGACCTCCGAAATTAGGGTATTCTCTACTGAATCAGATCTCCAAATCAGAGTCTTAGACGACTAATTCCGGGCCCTAAGGTCGTCGATTCGGCTGGGTTTGACTTTGATCGGAGCTCAAGCTCTCTCTGTTTGGTTCCTGAGAAAAAAGGTAAGAAAATTTGGCCACCGGAGTGGTACTGAACTTTTTTCTTTCTTAGCCTTGATTTGGAGTCGATTTATTGAAATTGTTTCGATCAGAAACCGAACGGTGGGGCTTGAGGAGCTGAAAAGCTTTGCAGGGTGGGGGTTGATTTTGAGTGGATCGGCCATGAATTGAGAGAGAGTTAGGGTTTTTAATTTTGGGGGTTTGAGGAAATGAATGTGAGCCATGCGTCGGTTCACCCAGTGGAAGATGCACCAACTACAGACGGAGGCAACGCGCCGAGGGTGAGGATGAAGGACTTGCAGGGCATGCCCGGGACCCCCGGTGGGCTCGCCTTGCGTATTAGCCAATTCGTTTTCGCAGCTGCTGCGCTTGTTGTCATGGCCACCACTAGTGACTTTCCTTCAGTCACTGCCTTTTGGTAACACTTTCTTACTTCTTGTTCTCTCTCATTTTCTTATGGGTTCTTCTTGTTTTTGATTGATATGATTAGATTATCAATATTCTCAATTATAGTTTATCGTCAGGAGAAACAACCCGAATAGCCGATTTTAGCATTAAAAATTCGTGTTATATTGATTTGTTATGATATTAAGGATGGTGCTTTTGAAAAATCTGTCACGAACTTACTGAACTTCTGGCTCCTTTATTATTATTATTAGTATTACTGTTTTCTGTTCGTTGTGTTGACATATAATCAGTGCTGGTATGTAAATGAATTTGATGGAACAGTAGCTTATAGATAGTGAATGCATAATTTTGTCACTTTTGTGTCCAGTGATGATACAATTTCTATACTTTTTGTCTTCTTTTTCTAGTTTTGGAGATGAACTCATTTTAATCTTTTGAAAAAATCGTTCAGCCTTTCGTCTCTGTGTCTTAGTTTGAAGTCTTTAAGGAGATGACACACCCACTACCAGATAAGGTGGAGGACTATCCAATAGTTGGATTCTTCACCTATTCTTATACCTTGGTTCGTTTTCACCTGGTTAAACTCTCAGATAAAGACTCTGAAACTTGAAGCATGTTAAACCATCAAAATGTTAAGCTGCAATAGTATACAAAATATATAGCTTGCTATTGTTCAGTAGATCTCAATGCACCATCACAGAACCATGTTTGTTTGTTTAATGGCATCATGCTTAGAAGTTGCATTAAGAAAGATAGTAGCTAAGACTGTAGGATTTTACTTCTCTAAAAGGTTTGCAGTATCAAATGATGAAGGACATCACGCTCATTGTTAACCCACATCAAGTTCCAACATTGGTTTGGATGCTTAAATGAATCATTCTCCATCTATATATACTAAGGATAATATATATATATATATATATATATATTATATCTCGTCTTTATATACCACGAAAAGGGTGAAGAGATAAGGAGGTCTACGGCCTTTTTGTCAAAAAACTGTAACATGGTAATTTTAGAATGATATCCAGTCTGCCTGGCTGTCCTCGTATTCTAAGTATTGCTCATCAAACATTCTAATGAAGATCAGAAGTTTTAAGTATGCTAACCTGCTCTTGGAAGGGGAATGGAGGGTATTGGATATGTTTATATTGCTTTGCTTATTGGATAACAAGTATTACCAAGATTGCTACTGGTATTGTCCCATTAAAAGGAAAAAATAGAAAAGAAAAGGAGATGACTACTGTGGGAAAAAAAGGAAAACTGAGATTTTGTTTTACTTTTGTCTTTAGTTAACTCAAACACTCCCTTTATTAATTTCATTTTTCCCTTTATGGTTTACCAAGACAGTTTAACTATTAATATCCTCAGGCATGCTATATTAAGCATGTACTGATCTTGGCCCTGGGATGGTAAAGAATATAGATATAAGCCAGAGTTTCATCTTAAATTTTTGGTTTGGTGAATATGAATTTTGTACACCTGCACTTGACTCTTATACACATGTCCATGTGATGTAAGTGCAAACAGGTGCTCTCCATGTATATTATGCACCTATAACAAGTCTATTGATGAGGTCTTTCTGTTGTACCTACTGTATGTCAATCTGTCTTGTGGATGCTCTTTAATAACTACCTTTTCTGATGTTTGCCATGTCAGCTATCTTGTAGCAGCTGCTGGTTTGCAGTGTGTATGGAGCCTTTCGTTGGCTGTTGTTGACATGTATGCGCTTTTGGTGAGACGCTCTTTACAGAATCATCGAGTTGTCAGCTTCTTCACTGTTGGTGATGGGGTAAGATTAAAAGAGCATATAATTCTAGCAAGAGGTGGATAGTTTTGGGACACTTCAGTACCACCCCTGATCTCCTGTCCAATGGGTTTTGCATGGTCAGTCATTCTTGCATTGTAGGTAGTTCCAACAATGTCTCGAATCGATTACCTGCAGTGTAGATTGTGGGGCCGTTAGTAACATTTTTCAAAGGATGTTGCTTTGAAATTTGTAGTATTTTATTTATTTTGTTTGCTTTTCTAACTTGTAATTTGCATGGATTATTTTGTTCGCATGTGCACCTTTTTTTTTTTGTTTTTTTTGTTTCCCTCATTCATTTGGTATTTGGTTTTTCACTTCACGGCTTAAGTAGGATCCTTCTCTCTGTTGCAGATGACATCAACTCTTACATTTGCTGCAGCTTGTGCTTCTGCGGGCATCACAGTTCTGATTGACAATGACCTTGGTAGCTGTGCTCACAACCATTGTGCACAATTCGAAACTGCTACAGCCATGGCTTTTATATCATGGTTCACTTCATTACCATCTTTTCTCTTGAATTTCTGGTCTCTAGCATCCCGGTGAGAGTATGGGAATGAAAACTTAAGGAAATATGACAAAGGGCAGTTTCAGTTCAAAGTAGACTGTCCAAAGTGCACTTTTTTGTTATGTCCTTGCTGTGCCTGTACCGAAATGCCCTTGCATTGAAAAGTTGGTTGTAATTTTGTGTATAGTTTGTGTTTCTTTGAGCAATACATGTGTTTCTTTGAGCAATACAAAGATGTCAAGTTGTGAAATATGGATGGTTGAACTATCACCTCAACCTGGATGTTGAATTTATTTGACAATTTTGGCGTAGTGGCAAATACTGTATGCAAATAGGGTTTGATGTCTCAACTTTCTGAGTATTGATCTTGTGTTTATTTGTCAACGTTGCTTGTATATCCATTTTGGTTAGTCCTCTGGCTAATTCTCTATTTGGTTTGGCCAATGATTCGGAGAGGAAAAGAGAACAGGAGCTACGTTAAGTTTTTATGGTTTATTTTTCTCAAGTGAACATTAATTGAGACAATATGAAGATTTTCAAGTTATATATTAAGCAGATTTATATTACATAGCGTTATGAAACGCGAATCTCGTGCTAGGTTGTCGTAATTGTTATATTAACTTTAGCGCCGAAAATCTTTTTAAAGAAAATTACAAAGTAGTTAAATAATAACCGGAGGAGTAACAAGAGGAGGGAAAAGGTTAATTTATAATACTTTGTAGTTTTCACATCTAATATGCAGCATACACTGTAATAAAGTTGTCATTTTATTATCCGAGGTACGGTCATGACTCTTGAGCCCTCTATTATCACAAGATTTGTGTCACGAACAAGGATTCAATCACCTTCTAAATATATTCCATCACTTTTACAATTTGGATTGAGTAATGCGACATGAATTCACATAATATGTTGTGGATTAAACGCTTTAATTCTTTGCCAACAAGAGTAACGAAAACTAAAACAAAAACAAATTAAGCACGCTGCATGTTTTTCACTATGATAAAGAACAAAAAATATAATAAAATCTCTCACCTCACGCCTTTTAGAATTTGTAAATTCTCGTTGTTGTCTATCACTTTCTAAGTCGGCACATAATATCCTTTATATAGTAGAAATAATTAGAATAATTGAATACAGATGCAAAAACACCAAAATATCCTTACTAATAAAATTCGTTGGGCGCCTTGGGAGGGGATTTACTGTATGGGTATTCAAAATCCGCACGAACTAATCTAATCCAATCCGCAAAGTATGGGTATCTGCACTTGTGAAAATTAGATTGGATTGAATTTCTAAAATTCGTAATTCTGTGAATCAAATATATTTTTTTCACATTGAAAGTAACCGATTCAATTCAATCCACGTTTAAAATACATAATATATAATTTATACATTTTTTTTATGATTCATATATATTATGAAATTTTTTGTTGGTTGTAGTTTAAGATGTAAAATTATATTATAGAGCTTACCACACATGATTAATACTTTCTAAAACACAAAATTCTAAATTTATACTAAAAATAAATAATCAAAAAACAACACAAAGCCAAGTTATAAGACCTTATTAAGCAAGACTAAATAATCGATCAAAAGTAATCAATTCAATCCACATATTTACGGATCAGATTGTATTGGTTAAAAGGTTTTACACAAATTAGATTGAATGCAATTTTTAAAATTTGCACCTTGTGTAGATCGTGTGTAATATGTTAAAAAAAAAATTACAGAGTGGATTAGATGAATACTACTAATTTATTATTTAGCATTTCATTCTAACCCAGAAAAGTCAATTCACATTTATATTATGCCGTACAATAAAACCTCTATAAATTAATACTATTTGGACTAGAAAACATTATTATTTTATAGAGGTTATTTATTTATTGATAAATAAATAAATTATTAATTTATTGATGAATAACTATTTATTAATTTAAAAGAGTATCATGAGTTTAATATTTATACTTTTTTTTCCCCTAAGATACATATATGATTTGTAATAATAAAAATTAAATACAATCAAAGTTAATGTATGCATACAAAGAAGCCTAAATGTTAATATGTGTATATATAAAAGTTAAAATATATTGTTTATATATAAACACAATTTTAAAATTTAATTTTCAGTGTACATTGAAAAGTTAAGTTGATATACATACAATAAATATAGTTTTAAAATTTAGTACCTTAGAGCATCTTCAATAGATATGTTAAATTCCATGTTAGTGCTAAACTTTAGCATTTGACTAAGAAATAGCTCTCCAACGGGGTGCTATATTTGACATATTTTTAGCATGTGATGTTATTTACAAGATTACAATTATTTTGAACATGAAATATTCACATGTTTAACAAAATTATCAAAATTCAATGTATGTATATATATTTTCTCATTAAATTTTATTTACAAATTTGTCCTTACTAAATTACAATCAATTAGAACTAATATAAGAATAAAATTTTACTTACAATTTTTTTTTGCATTGACCAGTTTGTTCATTTATGTAGAATATGAGTAATTGTAAATTGGCAGATGAAGTTAATTTTTATGATGAGTAATTGGATAATTAAATTATAAGAGTTAATAGTAGAAAAAAATATGTTTATACATAAAATTAATGTTTCAAATATAAAATAATATTTCTTTTAACATATATACATTGGAGTAAAATTCAAAAAATACATGCTAAATTTGGCATGTAATGCTAAATTTAGCATTAGCACACTTTTGTTCAGCATAATACATTGGATATGGTCTTATAAGATATAGTATTTTAAGATGTTTCATATATATTGAATATAATATCTAGAAATAATCATTAGTTTTACTTCTAAAATCTAAATCATTATAAATAGATTATAAATCATATACCAAATGTGTTGCATGTATTATAAAAATTAGAGATGAAAATATGTCCAATTTAAGTATAAATAATAAGCAAACAACTTAAGATGCAATTTGAAAAAAAAAATAGAATTAAAATAGAAGTTTTCTGGAAAAAATTTATTTAATATTGTGAATGTCTTTGTGTTTTTTTTTTATATATTTAATTAATTATTAATTTATATATTCAATGGACGTTAAAGGAATTAGAAATAGTTATTATCTTATCTACTTAGTGAGGATATTAATGTAGTACATTGATCCGAATTGAAAATTTTTTATTATTTAACTATATTATTAATTTATTAGATATTTATTTATCGAAATTTTACTGTATTACAAGTAGATTTTGTCAATAATTTATTAAATTAAAGTATGATACCGTCATAGATGTTTTAGCATTTTTTTGTCAATAGCAAAAGGGAGTTATTCAAAAAAAAAAAAGGGAATTATTCAACTTCTTTCCTAGTATGCATTGCAATTTACATTGACGTGGCACCGACTTGATAGATGTTTGCGTGAACTGGCACGTAAACGCAACAATTGACAAAATTGACCAATGACCAGCCGAAAATCACGACTTTGTAGAAAGCAAAAAGTAAAAACGTGCCTTGTAATAGCTACCATACTTGTTTCACATAAAATGGCAAAGGGTGGCAAGGCAAGAGTGCAATACACAGGCAATAAAATAAGAGAAAAAGGACTCATCAAGGCAGTTTTTTACTTATTTTTTTTATTCTTTTTCAACTTGGCTCACACTTGCCAACTTATTGCACGTGTGTATGGTAAATTTTTAAGTCGAAAATTATTTCAAATTCCTTTCATATGAACGAGTATAATAAAGATTTTTTTTTCTCTATCAATAGGAGGTCAATTTTGGCCTTATATTTCAATTTAATACTTATAATTAATAATTATAATTAAATGCATTTACACGAATTCTAATATAAATTAAATAATAATATTTATTTTTATAAACATTGTATTGAAATTTAATAGTTAAAATTGAATATTTCTTTCTCGATAGGGAATAAAAAAAATCCCTACTATACTAGAATATATATTTTACACTTCTATTAGTTTGTAGCATCATATGTACGTGTATTTTTCTAAACACTATCATTAATCACGAAATTGATCATGTCTCCTCGATATTTACAACCAATAAATAGAGATCTAAGCAGAAAATAAAACAGAACGATAGCTTATTCATATAGAGAAACTGAAAAAGAATAAACCAAGAAGTGGCGAAACTTTAACTCTTTTTTTTTTTTTCCGGTTCTTTCTTTCTAAATAACGGTTATGCATATGTTATATAAATATATACGGCACACACATATATACGGATTTCAGTTGTTTGTTTCATGTGCCAAATCCGTTATAAATGGACCTTAATTAAATTTAATCGAAAGCTCTCCATATCTCAGCGTGTATGCACATACATATTTATTTATATAATTTGATGGGGAGTGTATATATATACACACTTACTTATATTTACAAGAAAAACATAGAGAAGACAATAATTGAGGTAGAAAAATGTCCATGGAAGGGGATGATGATGCTAGACAATATCGGTGTTTCAACAAGTACCAAGAGATGGTGAAACAGGTAAACTAAATCGGCTCAAATCAGAACACAATACATAGCTCGAGTAATATTAAAGCTATGTATATAATATATATTATTAGAGAGAAAATATTATATTGACATGTACAAAAATTACTTTTGAGTAATATTAAAAACATCTTGTACTGGTAATAAAATCCCTTCTATATAATTTTGTGAAATTCGAGTCCATTAATTAATTTGAATTATATATAAAACCCTCAGGTTCTATTTCTTGACGAGCTCACCGACTCATTCGACCCTCGACATAATACTACTAGACTTCCAACGCAAAAAAGGGTAATACATAGCTTCCCAGCTAATTATTATTTAGATTCTATATATCGTATTAATTATAATCAATTATATATATATATATATATATCATGTACTATTAGATACGAGATCACATTAGTAATTCTGTTGCATATAAATATGCACCAACCCGAACCACCATAAATTATATCGACTTAATTATTTTCAACAGCGCCCAGGACTATATATGTGTGTGTATAGATTTATATATTAATTCTGAAATATATTAAATGCACTTTTCGACATAGATCTTAGATGTTTGCGTCATTCTCTGTAGAGATCACACTTTGTTTTCATCATCAATATCCCACACTACGCATGCAAACAACATGCCTTTCTCTATAATTTTCATGCATTAAATGACAAAAACCAGAGTTAATTCATTCTCTCATGGACATGGTCGACTTTTCTATAAATATAAATACGTTACAATATTTAATTTTCATCATTGCTTTGCCAGCTTTTTCTTCGCATGATGATGTCCCACTTCACGTACGCAAGAAATGCATGTATTGTATGTCTGCATATGTATTGTATATATCTAATGTACTATATGCTCAATTCAAAAATTTGTCTCATTAATAATTAATTGCAGAAACAGAAAGGTAGCAGCTCCTCTACAAATAACAATGGGTCGTCAAACCAGCAAGAGAGCTTTGACCAAATGATGGTGCAAACTATAACAAGATTTCTCAGCGATTTAAATTCAAAATCAGCATAGAAAAATCATCCAAAACCATGAGTACATCAAATGTACTGACTGATCACTTTTTTCTTAAAAATAAATAAACTAAGAAGCTAAAGGTACCATCCTTTTGGTCTAAATTTTTTTTTTATATACGGTTTATTTGCAAGCAAATTCTTCATTGGCAAAACATGGTTAATGCTTTTTATTGAACAAAAATCTTAAGAGGCTTTTTTTATTTTTTAATTTTTATTTTATTTATTTTTTAATTATTATTATTAACGTGAAGAGAGAGGTAATAAGCTAGTAAATATTTATCTAACCGTCAATGGATAACGTATTAGCTTCTAATTAATAGAAACATACGAAGCAAAATAAAAAACCAATGTATTATAACAAGTGTTTTCCAAAAATATACCATGGTGAGACATTCTATAGTGTTGGGTTGCTAGCCCACATACTAACAAAATTTGTGAGACTTATATCTCTATTATGTGATACCACTACATAGGGTTCCATATGAAATTTCTCATCTTCCTAGTTCAAGAGAAATTAATGTTTTCTGTTTTGGTAACTAAGATAGTAATATTCTTTCCCATTAAGTTAGAGGAGGATTTTTCATAATGGAATACGTAAGTATAAAGAAGAGTAAAAGACATGATTACTCTTCCATATATGTAGTCTAGCTAATTACGTGTCAACCAAAAAAAAAAGAGAAAAATCCACAAGAAGTTACTTCAGGCAGAATAAAAATAATAATAATAATAAAAAGAACTCTTTCAGAGAAAACTAAAATTAAAAATAAAAAAAGAAAAGAAATTGTCGCTAGCTTTCGAATGTGCAAAACATGTAATGATAAGAACATTCAAACAAAACAGAAATGAATGTAATAATAAGAACGCGATAATCTATGCATTGTGCCTTACCAACACGACAAAAAGTGCGAGTGTTGCCCTTCTGATCAGTGAGACGCTATAATGTTTGGCACCAAAGAAATCATCATTTCAATTTTCTTTTGGTCGGTCGGAATTTATATATGCATACTAGTAATTGGTTAATTAACTAAATAATTAACTAAACCATATTAACATAATCAACAAGGCTATTATATGCTTCTTATTACCAAGTATTCTATTTCACGGAATTCCTTTTCATTTTTATGTATGCATTGCATGGTGTATATACAAGTATATCAATTATGAGTCATATGATGACACTTAATTTGTTAGCATGACATATGTAGTACAATAGCAAGGCTTACAATCTGAATGATTAATAAGCAAGGATTAATCGGAAACTAGAGACAAAACAAAGATTTTTAATATTAAAAATCGTCATAATTAAGTGGATTTTTAACTTTGAGAAGCAAATTAGTATCTATATCTATATCTATATCTATATATGTAAATATTAACATTAGCGTAATAATTAATTAAGCTGTCTTAGAAAGATCCATAAGGACAAGAAGAATGGGACAAACAAAAGAGGACGGGAATGGCCGACAGTCAGAGGCAAATTAAGAGAAAGCGATTGAGAGTCGACGATGGACTATAGTCTATATAATATATATAAATAAACATATATATGAGTATCATATCTAGATTACTACCCACCTGCATGCATGCATTGATGTCTTATCTAAATATTCATTAATAAATGGAAGTCAGTCTAAGTCTAAGGAGGGAAAGACTGTTCCTCAATATATAGATACAACTTGCACAAATGTAATATGTATATAACGGCGTTGGATGCAATCCTTGCATTGACAAAAGTAGAGATTAATCCCACTTCACGTAAATCATCATGTATATTTAGTAACACACGACATAAATTTGCACATAAATATCGTAAGCAAACATAAATTAGCTAGCTAAAACATGGAGGAAGCCTGTATATGTATATATATGGGCACCAATCGAGTAGGTATTTTTTTTTTTTTTTTTTACATATCTATAGGTATCATTTTGATCGATAAAAATTTATCATACATATTTTTTTTATAATTAAAAGTAAGAGAGAAAAATAATATTAATGATGCATGTCTTTTCACACTTTATTATAATCGTTGGAGCTAAAAAAATAAATACCTACATATAGGTAAAACAAAAAAGAAAATCTATTAAATTGGCAACCTATATATATATATATTAAAGTAATGATGCTCCTCGACGAATGAAAATCTAATTAGGCGAAGATTATTTTGAAGGCTCAGAAGCTTTCAAAACAAGACTTTTGAACATCACATTATGTATATATGAAGATGACCATTATGCAAATCTAATCAACATTCGCTTATTAAAGACACCACCACATGATAACGGAAAGAAAACTAATTACACAACTTAATCATGGAATTTATCATGCTCGGATGAAAAGCATATTTTGTCCAAACAGTCTGCCACCCTCTCTTCGAATGTGATCAATTTATAAATTATACGTGTATACTAAATAAATGAGCAGAGCTACCTTTATAAATCATTTCTTCAGCTTTATGTTCCAATACATTCAAATCATCTTCTTCGGTTTTTCCTTCTTCATTTTTATATTATTTTTTTTCCATATATATTGCAAGCATCAACCTCTCAATCTTTCCAACTCATGTGATCATTGTTCAATATATAGTCGAAGAATGACAACTCACCAACCAAATTAATTGGTGCATGAGTATATCATACTTATATGCCTTCTTTTTTTAATTATCATTTTTTTAAGACTAAAATAATATACAAGTGCTTGTATACGTAGTATGTACACATTATTTCCATAGGGGTACCAAAGACGAGCAAGACTTGCACCAAGAACAGCTTTAATATTCTATACATTACACAGCTAATGTAAGAGCGTTGAAGGACAAACCATCCCCTCTTTCTGGGTTTCATCTTTATATAGTTCTACTTCCAATTGACCCCAGTTCTTACAATCTATCCAGGACCAAAAATTAGGAGGAAAAAAAAAAAAAGCACAAACCAATAATTTACAGGGAGAAACCAAAAAATTTTGGTGCTTGTGGCAAAAATTAAATTAAATTAATATAATGCAAACCTGGGGACTGGAGTTCAGATATTACAAAACTCGGTTCTTATATTTTTTTTTTTTCATTTCCTTCTATTCCAAATTTCTCCTTTTTCTTCTTTTCCCTTTTCGTTCCTTTCCTTTTTCTTTTACATATTTTACTGGGAGAAAGGATGTTGGATGGAAATATAAGAAAGTGTTCACACAAAAGACCAGTTTACGAAAGAGAAGGCCAGACAGTGAACCGCGTTGATCTCTTCCGAAGCATGGACTTTCCATGCAACAGCTTGGTCGAATGAAACATGGCGTCCCATCGTTGACATGCAGATCCCGGCCGGAAAGCACGCAAATCCCTTAAAAATGAAGAAGAAAATGGAGGATTCAGAGCACTTACTTGGGAACAAACAAGCTTCCAGTAAAGAAAACAAAGGCAATGATTCCAATTGACATGTTTCGTTTTATTAATTATATAGAACAGCAGTGCATGGCTTAAAGCCAAACAAAGAGTTAACATTGTTCCATTCAAAGGTTAAAAGTGGTCAAAACCTCTATTGAACAAGGAGGGTTCGTTGACAATTTCGAGTCATTTATTAACCGAAATGCAGGTATGGTAACAAATTCGGACATGTAAAATTACCTCCTGCATCAATTTGGCAAAGTCGGTAAACAATGCCTTGCGACCGGACTCGTCAAATATCTTATCCAATGTGATGTCTTGTAGCGCCACCAATGTTGTCTCCAGCATGTCAAGCCCAGCCTGATTTGCAAAGATGAAAACTGGCAGCGACTGCGATACATGAAGCCATATAGTAACAAAGATCATTTTTGTTATTCAGTTTCGATAAAGCCGTCATATAGATTGCTCATAAAACATGACAGGAAATCCTACATATTTTAATGAGATATAAAATTGGACTCTTACCTTCAATGAACAACACAAAATGGCATCTTGGTGATGCCATAGATTCTTTAACATAGAGTCACCACCACCCAATGAATCAGATCTCACCAGTTCCGACCCCATATAGTAACTGAATAGGTTAGGTTAACAATTCGGAAGTATTAGCAAATACTCGTACAAATAACATAATGAATCAATGGTTCAGCAAAATAACAAGAACAATCTAAACTGTAATTCATAGAACACCCAAATGCTGTATCAAAAAAGCATGAGAAGTCTTGTTCGAACCAATGAGCGACTACTTTTTATGAGGCATTCTCCAAGAATGATCAAACTACTTTTTGTTGGCACTAGTAAGCTGTAAGACAAACAAGACATAATCCAACAGAATGAATACATAACGAAGCCAATAGAACTTGCCTATAGCTCTGGCAGATCCAGTTAGCTAGTGTAAGAGCTTCCGGAGAGCCTTGGGAAAGCTTTGGCCCAACACCAGGATTCAATCCGGATGGAGATATCGCCATCGCAACTCTCTGCACCGAGGAAATGACACTACGGACATACTGCCGTGCCATGGTAGCAACATTATCCTGTAGGTTGCTCTCAAAAGGAAACTGGAAGGCTATAGTCAATAACGAACGAACATTATGAGATGATGATAAATCTCCCGAGGCAAGGGTTGTTGCTGAGCCCACTTCCAGACTGGACGTAAGATCTAGGGTCCGATGTGCAGGTAATCCATCCTTTGATTCCGACTGCATATGCAAATGATATACATTAGTGTATTAGCTAACAAAAACCACAAACCAGCATGTACATGTCTTTCAAAGGTTGAAAACATCTTGACTCAACTGTTTTTGTTTCCAATGGGATGATGCGGAAACCAGAGGGTAGCAATGGCGCATCATCTGGAAACATCTCATCAATTGGAGCAAAAACTAGTTCTGAACAGGCACCGACAGCATTGTCATCAACTCCACTGCAAATCTGCCAAAAATAAAAAAAACAAGTTAGAAATACAAATTCATGAACAAAAACACCCANAGGGTATCCGCACAAGAAATTGATAATTAACACTTCTCTCAGTCACTAAAGTCAAACAATGCCATCTTGCTATGTTTCTTTGTGAACTTGTTTTCATTCAAAATCTAAATAGTGCAAGTTAAGAAAAAATCACCTGCAACAGATGAATGTCCCTTGAAAGAAAAGCATCTTCTTGAGCAAGAGAATGCCCTTCAAGTCGAACGACTTCAAGCAACTGGAACATAAATCAGGCATTGTAAATAGTAAGAAGATATTTCATATTCAAGTCAATGGACAAAATATTGTTTTCCAATGGAGAGGTGTTTCTGCCGAAAGGCAAGAATAACACAATTTTTCATAGCTATTACAAGGGTTAAACATGAACACCAGCCGAAAAGAGGACAAGGAATGTATCGTTTTAAAACTATACCTCTTCATGTTCGATTGTATGGCCAAGGGGCATAATGATTTGGCTCCCTGTAAATCTTGTGGGCCTCATCCCTGGATAAGCATAAGACCCAGCTTTCAATGCCGCCGCAGTATAGCCGTCAACATTGAAGTCAGCCCATTCTGACCGATGCTCCCTTAAGAAGCGAACCAAGACTGCAGGAGGGACATTCTGATAGGTGGAAGGAAAAAAACACAAGATTAATAGTTTTACCACATAAAAACTGCAAATGTCTGAGGAGAAAAGATTATTCCTATGTGAAAATCGTATAATAAGGACAAGCTAAAACACAAAAAAGATGTCAGCAATCATATACAAAGGACATGTTTGACCACAATCTATACAACGTATGAAAATCAATGACCAACATTGGGAGTTTGTAAACTTACTTGGAGTAGCATTGAAGCCTTTGCACAAAGAACCCCTCCAAGGAATGCAAGGGAGTTTGCAGGATTGGCTATGGTGCTCAAATTCTTGGCAGAATTAACTGCAATTGTAACATCTTCAGCACTATCAACATTCACTATAGACCAGCCATCATCATTGAATCCATTGACAGCATCATTGAAGCCTCTAGAAGACGAAAAATCCATAATTCAAAAAGGAAACCACGTTAAAAAAAAGGGAACAGAATCTTAGATTGCGGAAAATGGCGCAGATACCTTATCAATCTTTGACTAAAAGTTCGTAGAACAGCTGGCTGCCTGCCCAAACTGTATACCACCTCACCACTTGTCTCCTGTGCTATTTGCCTGATATAGCGTAGTGCCTACACAGAGGGAGTTTAGTCAATACACCACCTCTGTTGTAATGACTACATTTTTGGGCTCGAGATTTTTTAGACTTCATTAAGAAGGATTGACCCGAAACTCTTGAACATAGAAGGCTGAAAGGGAGAAATAAGTAGACGAGAAATTCTACAATAATAGTTTAAAACTGTATAGACAAGACTGCAAGATGCAAAAATCATTTTTCAGCACAATGGGAATATGACGTATTGCCAACAGGAAGGCTTCTAGCACAGTCAGATGATTTCTTAGGGAATACTATTCCAAAGAACAATCAAACAATTGTCCAGGAAAACTATACTTCACAGATGATCCAGTAATGACTGAAAGAAAGAAACTATAAAAAATGGCTTCAATACAAAGATTATATCCAGTAATGACTGAAAGAAAGAAACTATAAAAATTGGCTTCAATACAAAGTTTAAAGGAGATATTGGAATCACCCAGGGGAAAAGAAAGCTTCCATAGGGAGACTTGATTTAAGGAATACAATTTCATAAACAATGCTTTCTTTTTTTGCCAATTAACATTACAAGGCAAACTGTACTCACCGCAATTGTAATTTTCTGGGCCACGACTTTAGATGATTCGTAAAGTGGTCGCAAAACCTCTGGCACACTCCATGCCTGGATGGGACAAAAACCAAAAGGAATTAAAATCTGTCCAAGATACTAAGAAAGGGATCAAAACAGGTAAAGCCCAAAAGTAAGACCTCAAGATTCAGATGATCAACTATATGGATGATTGACCCTCCTCCCTCACATGGCCGAATCAAATACCCACTAGGAAGCATTTCAGCTCTTACAAACTGAGCAGCAGCAGCTGAATTAGGGCCAGCACCTGAACCAGACAGAGATCTCTCACAAACCTACGAGACATGGATAAGAAAACCAATTACAGATATCACATTAGCATCTTCCAAAGAGACAAAAAATCTCACTAACAGTGCTAATATATAATGATCCATGCGAAGTTAGCGCAGGATATCATAACACATGGGATGATAAGGATATTCTTACCACAAGACTGCCATTTTCTAAATTAGTAGTGTATCTTAACGTCCAGAAATCTCGTGCAGGAGCCAGTGTTGTTGGAGCATATGTCTGCATCAATAACGTTGTTACATTACTTTACTTTGCACAAGAAGGGCAAGAGATCACATTTAGAACATTAAGAAATTTCACTAGTTATTTGTTAACCTGTGTGTATATAAGTTCAATTGTTCCTCCATTTCCAGCAGGAAACATGGTGAAAACTTCAAGGCTCCGACAATCCCGGAACCAAGATGTACGATCTTTAAGGATCTCCGCAATCTGTTGAGAATTATGCTGATGATTAGATACAAAATTCAAAAAGCTCACGCAACAAAACATCAGAAAATAAAGTCCCAACAAGGGCAAGACAAGAATTATCTTGGACTAATTGTTACACAAGTGCTCTTACCTTTGTAGGCTCTAAACTTACTAGACCGCAGGCTCGAGCCGCCACTCCACTACAACTTTGGGAAATGGCAAAGATCCCAACCGAATCCGGACCAGGCTAACAACAAATGAAACATCATGAAAAGATAAATAACAATTAGTCTATACAACACTGGCTAATGGAAAACATAGGGTTCACAAAAACAACAAAAGAAGCAAACCTTCATCCCAGGCATCTGGACCCAATCGACAGCAGTTCCTGTAGCCTTAGAAAGGAACTCTGCCAAGGTCTCCTCTGCAATGGAGAGTAGTCTGCCAAGAGCACAACGTAAAATAAATTAGACACTGAAACAAGAATCAAAATGCTACCAAACATGTAAGCATGGGAAGAAAAAAGGCACAAAAGCTTACCCAGCAGGATTATTAGCATCTCTAAGAGAGTGTTGAGGAGTGGTAACCACAGAGTCACAACTTGCATCAGTAGTTGCAGCTGATGCCTGCAACAATATCAATTATGCTCAATAAAACAAAATAATAATAGTAAAAAGAACTGCAAAGTATCTCAGCAAAAATATCAATACATGACGGTACAAATATAGCCATAACCAAGAAGAACAAAACAAACATATATACAAATTTGGGCAAGTGAAAAGTGCAAACAAACAAAATGGAGGAACTTATTGATTAACATATCACTTCAAAATCTACTTTCTTTAAAAATTATTTCTATAATTCATAAAGAAAAGTGTTTTTTTCCTCCTTTACTTTCACTAAAGATGCAGCCTTTTTTCCCCCGACTAGTACCACTCAAAGAATTTACCCATTCTGTCTTTCAAATTTTCTCTTCCAAAAAAATTATGCCCTTCGAAACCCAGATGGATAACATAGAAACATGCAGCAAAAAAGGGTCACAAGAACATACGCTAACGGTATGCAGTTGTTGCCGCATAAACCCATTTTCACAGACCAGCTGAGACACCTGTTTCTGCAAGCGATCATTCTCCTCCATCAATAACTTGTTCATAGCCGACAATTTTCTATTCACAGTCTGGAGCCTCGAGGCTTCTTTTCTCTGCTTCTCTCGGCACCTGTTCAGCCAAACAAAACCCAACTTTTCTAAATAAAAACGAGTCCTTTCTTCAAAAATTATTAAGCTTTGTTGATCTAAAACCAAAAGACAAAACCAAAAATGGAATGAAACCAAGTTCTTAAATCTTCTAACCTTCGGTTCTGGAACCAGACTTTGATCTGTTTAGGCTCGATGTTGGAGAGAATGGGGCACTCCCGGATCAACTGCTGCCTACGCATGGAGCTCGGCTTTGGACACTCAGCATAGACTCGCTCAAGAGCTTCAACCTGCTCGGCTGTGTACCGGACATACTTGCCGTTATCAAGGTGCTTGTTTATGCTACTTCCACTACTACTCTCGCGGTGCTGGGCCACGGCCATCGCCATTACTAATCTCCAAAACCCACCAAGGAAAAAGCTTTAAAAAGAGGCAGATAGGGATAGAGAGAGACAGAGAGAGAGCTCCTCAGAGAGCTAAGTGGGTTTTGTTTTGGTTTTTCTAAGGGCTTAGCTAGAGTTGAAAAGATTCTTTGTCCTAGTAAAGTCCGTCCTTAAGAGAAAAAAGAGAGCTTAGCATAATAAAAACGTAAACGGACGAGTTTGGCTTTGAGAGACCCCAGAAGATTCTTGCTTTCGTGGAAAAACGCGAGTAGCTTGTAGTTTAAGGTACAAAATCCAAAATGGGGTTAAAGCTACAAATACAGACACACACAAAAAGTCCTGTATTTTTCTGAAACCTTAAGCTATTGGCTGTTGAAGAAGAAGCTAGGAACGAACCAAACCAGGGCTGTTAAAGCTAAGAGAAAAGGGTCCAAATTTAGCTCCCCAAAAACCAAAAATTCCAAAACTTCATAACCCAAAATCCTCCACTGTTTAAAGAAACAATCCCAAACCAAAAAACAAAAACAAAACGAAAAAAAAAAAACCCACTTTTTATTTTGGGCTAAATTTTTTTTTCCCCCACTAAGAAAAAAGAACACATTTTCACAAACACAATAAACCCTTTCTTCTCAGCTGGATCCTGGATTGACTGACCCACCAGACTAAACAACACCCAGAACTCAAAAATCACAGAGAATCAGAAAAACAAAGCTATTCAGAATAAATAAAAATTAACAACAAAAAACAAAACCCAGAAGAATGAAGAAAACTGGAAACTTTCCCAAGCTAAAGAAAACGGAAGCTGAGGCTCCCTCAGGACCAAATGAGCCAATGTGCTAAAGCATTAGAGAGCTGGTAAAAACCAAGCAACCCAAACCAGAGAGTGAAACCCTAATCATAATAATCATGGTAGAGAGAGTGAGCTACACTGTCTGTTGGAGAAGAAACTATTTTTTTATTGGGTTTGTTTTTTGGGGGGAGGGGGGAGAGAGAGAGAGAGAGAGAGAGAAATAGGGGCAAAGATAGTGATCTGAGCTGAAACAGTGGGAATAAAAGAGAGAGAGAGAGAGTGTGTAGTTTGCACGCATATCGACAAACTTACCAGAGTGATTTATTAAATATAATTTGTTATTGTTTATACGATAAAATATTTTGCTTTTTTTTCCTCAGAAAATAAAATAAAATAATAGGAGATTATGATTCCGGCGCATTTACGTGGTTGTCCCTAGTGTTTGTTTGAAATGACGTGTTAGGCCCAGTGGTCATAGTCAGAGTCATAGCCTCTTCTGTCAATCTGTCTCGCTCAACGCCCCCTCTCCGGTCTCCAGTTAAAAACCAAATCTACATTGGCAGTAACAAACAAATATATAATCCAAAGTCTTTTTATTTTATTATTATTTTTTTAATTTGTTGGCCTTGAAATAAAAAAAATGTTTAATTACCTCCCAAATATGCCCGTGTGATTATTGCTTTCTGTTACAAAGTTAGATTTTAATTGCTATACTATACTAAGTTGATTGGACCTATCCATGGTAATTTTAAATTTGTAACATGTAATTTTATGAGGCTGTTCGTGATTTTTTAATTTTATGAGGCTGTTAATGATTTTCTTTTTCTTTTATAAAAACGAATAGTTCAACAGTTCAACTGCACCTTCCAAAGTACTATCATGAATCACTGTTAACAATTAAATGACAATAATATTTAAGAATTTAGAAAGCATAAGTTTGAATTTGAAATTTTCTACAAGTTCCTCTATTTGGTTGAGAAATTAGGATAATATTTAGCGGAATCACAAATTAAACCCTTAGTAAGTGGTCACGCAAGGAACAGAGAATGCCTTTTTGTGTAGTGAAATTACCCTATTCTTAAGAGAGATTAAGACAAATATACCAACGAGCCTTAAGTGAGGTGATAAAAGGAACAGTCATTTCATATATATTTTGGGTTTCATCTTCTTTTAATTTGTTTATCAAGATATATCATCAATTCAACTTGTGAGTGATCCATACTCCTCACAAGAGTGTACCATCCATTACTAATACTCATTTCCTCAACAAAACAGTAGAGTAAATTGGTTATTTAATTTTAAATTTTGAATTGGCTAATTGGTCGTACATGTGTGGCACTAATACGATAATACCTTGCCCATTTTTGCTTCCTCCATTTCGTATTCTTTTACTTTTAGATTATGTCACAACATAACTAGGCACAACATAAACTAGCAAATGTGTTAAATGAATGAAAATTCAATAAAATTCTAATAACAAAAAGACATAATTCAAAATCAAAAATCATTAACACTAATTAAAGGAAACGACGCAAGGAAAAGAAATAACAAGAAAAAATACTCTCAGATGGGAGTCCTAATATAGTAAGAAGCTTATTTAGGGGAAGAAGTGTATGGGGTAGAAAAATAAAGAAGAAAAATACAAACTCCAAAGGAGGAAGTGCTTCTAAAACTCAGGACTTAGGACTCAAAGCATTCGAGCTAGGTAAAGAATATGTTGTCTCAGAATTCTTGCCTGTTATAGTTTGGACATTTTTTTTTTAAAGAAATGATTTAAAAAAAAGGAGAAAGGGGGCAACCAAAATAGTATATCTCATTGAGCATTATCATAGGAGATTCCAACTCTTTTAACGAGAATATTTATTGAGAACCCTTTAAGCAGGTCTTACTCTATCGAGAGATGAGATGTGTCACCCTAGTCCTACGAAATGTTACTACTAGTAAATAAATATTCACATTTAATTCATAACCACGACCTTACATGTACCAATCTTAAGGACAATTCAAAAGATTGGATATATAAATATGTATCCATATGTTTGTTTGTGCATCATTTATTAACGTCTAACATTACATTTTGAATAATTTTTCTCCTATCTACCCAAATAAATGATATAATTTATAAGGAATTTTAAAATTTAAAGCACTATATGATGAGAATTACCAATAATACAATAATAATCGTCGAAAAAGTAGAATGCTTATGAGAAGTCTTTGAAATTTTATCTTCCTCAATTATCAAAAAAAAAAAGCATGCACATCGAATAACATGCTTTTGATTTTGGAGTTCAAGTTATACTATTACTCAACACCCTTCGGTCCAAAGTTTCATAAAACCAAAAGATAAAGAATATTCTTCAAAAGGCCAATAAAAAATAAAATAAAGGAAATTCAAAAAGAAAAAGGAAAAAAATTAAAAGAACAAGTGGCAGTCTCGAGAATCTTCCTAAACATCAAGGACAATTTTAGATTATAGAATAAAAAGCCTCAAAGGGACAAATCCGCTTTTGAAAAATGAGTTTGCAAAGAGTGGTTTCTTAATTCCAGACCAGAACCTTACATTAAACTTCTTTTTTTTTCAATGAAAAAAAAAGCAAAAAATAATATTCTCAAAAAAGTAAAAAAAAAAAGATAATAATAATAAATAAATGCTTTGTATATTTGACAAATTTGATAAATTGTTCCGGCGCGGCCCGTCGGCGCTTATTGCCGCCTTTGCCCTTTTGGGATTGGTCGGTGGTATTTTTTTGAGCTCCAACCATGTTACACCCACATTAGAAAATTACCATGTTATTAATCCTATAAATAAAATGGCCATAGTCGGTACAAAAAATTACTTGCATACAAATAATTAAAAAAAAAAAAGGGGCAAATGGGTACTACAGTGGCAAAAAAATTTAGCTTTTTGGCATGCGTGAAAAGTGACCTCACGTGCTCCCCACCATCCCACATATTATTATATCCAGCACCAAATGTATGAATATTTTATATACAAAAATTTGTAATATGATAATAATGGGTGAGGATATTTATCCTTAAAATTGGCTTTTGTTTAGGGTCTGAATCCTTAAATTTAGCATTGGATATGCTTTTTTCTTACACATTGATCAAATGAACACTAACCCAAATGTCTTTCTGTATGGATGAATAAAAAAATATAGTTAAAAAGACTAGAGGCTGTATTGCATAAGAAGCAACAACATGGTGTTGCATAAAATAATTATATTTACACGCAACAGGTTGAAACTAATCTTTTTGATTCAATCATTGTTTATTTTTTTTTTCCTTTGTAACTAAAATAAATGAGGTGATAGCTTTCAAAAAAAAATAAAAAAATGAGGGGATCGTATAGAATCGAGTTCATGGTTCGAGTGTTGAACCTGTTCTCTTTTTTTTTTTCCCCTTTTTTTTTTAAGAAAAAAACTTTTTGTGCTAAGAAACCACATTGTTTATAGATAAGAGTACATTTCAACATGCAGTTGTAAGAATAGTTATCTTAAATATTACAATTCTTCAAAGAAATAAAACTCAAGTAACAATTAACTATAGTACCTCACTTAAAAACGTATCAATGTTAGATACTTACTAGGACTTTTTTTTTTTTTTTTTTTTTNATATTAATGAGAAGTTTTTTATTACAACCAAAAAAAAAAAAAGGAAAAAAAAATGAAGAAAATTCAAGGACCGACTCTTTGGATGAAAGCGGAAAATGCCGGTATATGCATAGTTTGGAATTATTTTCAACTATTATTTTAACCAACTTAGGACAATATCTTCACTTTGTCACAACTAAAAAAATTATAACATTGTCCAAATATTACTCGCCGTTTATATTTAAAACTTCATTGCCTGTTTTAGTTACTATTTCTTATTGATTCCCAAAAGTAACTTATTGGCTTTCTTTCTTTCTTTCAATTGAATTGTTTATTTAATAATATTATTATTATTTAAAAAAGATTGAGGACTAGTATAGTTGTTTGGATGGCCATTCTAACATATAAGTATATACTAAAACAATGAAACTTTGTGATATGCTTTAGTGGCAAATATTGGGATTTTATCCTACCTTGTTTTTTTTTGATGAGAATTAAACTTCATTAAAAACGAAATGGAAAAAGCACAAGCAAGGCTTCACATCACTGATCAGCCAAGTCTAAATTACAAATAAAATAAGGTAAAGCAGAAGCCTTAAAAAGACCAAAGGTATTAACATCTGAACTCCATTTTGCTAGATTGTGTGCTGTCTTGTTGGCCTCCCTGGGAACGGAGCAAACTTCCCAGACTTGTAGCTGCTGTAGAAGAGCTTTGCAGTCCATCAACATGGATCTTGCGTCCCAGTTCAGTTCCTCCGAAGTACTCTTAATAGAATTTGCGATCACCTCACAGTCTCCCTCGAAAACGACGGTGTCCATGCCCAAGTCAAGCACAAGACGAATTCCTTCTAAGAACGCTGCAATTTCAGCTAGCAGGGGATCGAAAAATGTAGTAGGACGGGCATACGCCGCTAGAATGAACCCACTGCTATCCCTTACTATAGCAGCACTCACTCCCCCACTGTCTCGCATGCAAACATCTGTATTCACCTTTAACCACCCTTCTGGAGGAGGCAGCCAGTTGAGGTTCCGGATCAACCTGCCTTCATTCTTGCCCTTTTCGCATAGGAATTCCGAGAATTGAGTCTGAATCCAATTATGTATGCCGAATAAATCAAAAGGCTTTGAATCAAATACAATGTCATTCCTGGCACGCCATATTTGTTCAAACAGGCAAGAAGCATACAGGACTACCATGTCCCTTGTGGTAGTATCCAGCTCTGAGTACAGGAAGTTTATGAGGTCCTCACATGAGAACATGTTAACATTATCCATTCGGAAAGACCACGGCGACATGAACCATAGAGGCCTGATCTTCTGGCAAGCTATGAAAAGGTGGGCAGCCGTTTCTCCTTCGATATTGCCGGTGAGAGAAGTGATTAACCGACGTTTTCACATAGATACTTACTAGGACTTTTATTATTAGTATAACTATTAAAAAAAAATTGTAAACTGACTGCCGTAAGAATATACCAACTTCTATATATGCATCATTCTATCCGTGATAAGTGATAAGCTCGTGATATTCAAAAATTTCCATGCTTATATATAAACAACAACAATGCAATGAATTCACTCATCACTTGTTGTATTAATTTGCATACATATATATATACAAAACTTGTATGATTCAAATATCATGATCTCATATTATATTATATTACCTTATAATTTATAAAACAAAGACTATCGATCATATCACCTATGATCGATAGTCTTTGTTTATAATTTATAATTTATAATTTATATATTACCTTATAAGTTGATAAATAACATAACAGATTATATATTTTTTTTATATAAATAATAGTCAATAGGTGCCAGCTCTAGTATGCAGGTTCTGGTGCATGCCTGGGTGTTTTTAGGGTTTTTCTATCTTTTCTTTTTCTTTTGGCACCACTTAAAAGAGAATGTCGTACTATACTCCATGGCACTTGTTCTGTCTGATCCCAAATATCAAAAAACAAAATGGGAAGCATTCCCAAAGGTCTGTATTCTGTATTCTCTAGAAAAGATTTTTAGAATAGGTCATTTCATCAGATCCTTGGTGATTCTCCTCCCACATTCTTTGATATATGTATATAGATATTCTACAAAGACACGTATAAATATAGCATGAAAATGACTTGTTAAAAAAAGACACTATCCCTATTCTCTACTTTTTGCTAGAGAACAGATTAGAATTCGGATGAAATTATTACATATCTATGTTGGAATAGTATATTTACTATATGAAGGGGAAAAAAAAAATCCCTAATCATCAGGATCCATCTCTTAGCTCTAAAAATATAGCTTAATTAAGTTAAGAATAAAAGATTGCCCTTATCGGATTCTTATTTGCTATATATGCATATAATTAAACGTTCACATAATGCCAACTGGGATTAGCTCAGTTGGTCCAAAATTTGAGGGTTGTGTGTGTGTTTGGGGGGTCAGGAGTTCAAACCTTAGTAGTGTGTGTGTGTCATTTTTCTTTAATTTGTAGTAAGTGGTGGTCATTAGTTAAGCCCCACTTTTAAAAAAAAATAAAAAATTAAACGTTCACATAATAACGCTTAAGTTGTACATAATTTTAGTCAATATATACTTATACCAAGATAATACGCTTGTGTATATATATGTGTGTTTGTGCGCTGAAAATATTGGTTAATTAATATATATGTAGGTACATAGCTACTATATATACATGAACAGTTCACGAGAGAACCAACTACCAATTTTTGTTTGAACAAGATAATGGAAGACCAGCTAGTTACTAGTATATCCAATCCAAAAAATTCAACCGAAGAAGATTTTTTCAATCTCCCTATAATATGACTTTGCATTCTCTCTCTTTGGTCTTTTCCTTTGGAGCATGCCAATGAGATAAAATTCAACATGTAGAAAATAAAATACAAAAATAGGAGGAAAAAAAAGTTAAGGAAATTGACTTTCAACATAAAAAAAAAGCCTTTCATGCTCCATATATGGTGCTGTCGGGCATGATTATGTATTATCAGTTCAGACAGAAATCTCTCTCTTTCTTTCTCTCTCTCGTGATCATAACATATATATACATATACATACAAATATTATATTAAGAGACACACACATATATAAATATATATATAGACACTCATGAGAGAAAAGGAAAGTAGTATATTCTTGATGCATAGAGAAGATTTTGTGGTAATCTTTGTAGCTTTAGTCCTATTGGGGGGATCTTTGGCCCCTATGAGAGATAGTGGTACGTCTTCATCAAGTGGGAAACCCAAATGTAGAAAAGAAACAAAATAACACACACAAGGTATGCTTTTCTCTATGTATGATAAATGCCATGTGATATGCTATGATATATATTACATGTTTCGCTATCTAATATATACATATATATTTATATATGTGTGTTGTACAATCAATGGAGTATGATGAGATATAAGAAAGTCAAATGGGTATATTTTTCTTTTTCTAAACTTTAGGTGATGGGATTAACATTCTTCCACTTTGTCCCCCAATCTTAACCTTAATTTTTTTTTTTTTTAAATTTTCCCCTTTTGTTTTTCTTTGCTTTTACTTTTTTATTTAATAATAGTTATATATATTTTTAATTTAATTTAAATTAATTATTGTTCTTGTTGTCCTCGTCGTCTTGTTGATGTTCTTTCTTCCTAATGGGTGGAGGGTTTCCGTCTGCTTTTGCCTTGAGCCATTGCTTTTTTCATAGGAAAGGAATATTGCCAGTGCTTCCTAAACACCTCATTGGGCCCCATCTGAGGTCCAATCATGTGGGTCCATCTTGTCCGGGCCGGCTCCATACATTACACACATACTCACTCACCCCCTCTAAGCCTACGAAAAATGAAAACCCAAAAATATAAAAGAAAAAAAAAAAAAGGAAAAAAATGTTGTTGCGTAAATCAATAGAATGCTGACGTGGCTTTGCTTTGAGGGGTTGGTGTCGTTGAAGTGGAGACTTGACCCCACCTAAGTCAGCCACTTTGTCACTCTTGTGACATATATATGTATGATCTCTCTCCACCTTTGCTTGTTTGGCACACTTATAATTGTTGTAGTAAGCAGTAGTAGTAGTACCTTCTTTTTTACATCATTTCAATCTCCCCATGCTCTGTTCTTTTCACCATAAAGCTTTTTTAACCCACAAATGGATAAACATGCACCACTCTCCTTTGTTGGCTAGGGGTGTTGCTCAAGCAAAAACTAGTCACGTTTGTTGGGGGAGGGAAGGTCTATGCTGCTATGGAGATATAGATTATATCATAGGGGGCATAATAGTTCCCCTATTAATGGACATGACCACTATATGTGATATAACTCCTTTTTTGGAACTCTTCTCTGGCTCTCTTAGTTCAAACTTGTTCAATATGTAACTGCTTGATGTGAACTCCTGATCTACCATAAAGATACAAATAATATGGCTTTGAAGGTGTTTTAAAACTGTTTTAGTAGCAAAAATTCGTCTCTTCTCGAGTCAGAAACGATAAATCTGTCGGCTCATTAGTAAGACTTTTCAACAAATTGAATATCTATATAAGGTTTTGTAAATGAGAAAAATAATAGAGAAGAAAAATTGAACCATATATATAAAATGTGTGTGTATAATTAGGCATGACCATAAGTTTTGTACCTCATCAACTTCAATTCTGGCAATAGCAAATACACAAACAAGGGTGTACTAGAATATGTGTTTTTTAAGTGTTGTAAATCTATCTGTAATCTGGTAACCTACGACCAATTTGTCAGCCATCTAGTTAAACCCTTTTTTTTTTCTTTTTTTCTTTCTAGAAAGAGAAAAAAAAGATAGATAAAAACAAATCTCGAGAATTAATTAGGACAAATTATCACCTAATACAAGAAAAGATATATAAGAGAATAACTTCACATGTATGAAATTTGACCAGCCCCTAACACTTCCATGTCAAAAGAAGAATCCTTATATTAAGCTGATGAAATAGGGGATTTTAGCCAGTGCCCCTAATCATGGAGATAGGAGGACCCAAAACATGCATTAAATGAATGAATGATGAACCAATATGCATAAGATTTGGAACACAAAAAGTATAGATTGATAATTTTGGACCACTGAATCAAACCGATTTTCCTTACATCTGTTTTAAATATTGCCTTTGTGGACAAACATCCTTAACAAGCTTCTTCTTTATGGCGATTTTGACCTCCAAACAAGCTTTTCCTACTCTGAATTTTTCTTGGGCTGGCCATATGTGTATATAGAATAAATATATATTTATATTATGTAGGAGACCTACAAATTTGAATTGACATAAGTTAATTTGTGTTGTACATACTGACCCACCACCAAACTTTGGAACTAAATTCTATTCCAAAGCACACTACAATCAGGTTGGCCGACTTGTATATTTCCACCTTATAGTATGAATTAAAGAGTTTAAACTATCAAGACTCCTTTAATTTCTTGCCGAGTATGTAAACATTAACCCCAATACTAGAAACAAGTTAAAGTCCAATTAATGATCTGTACCTTTGAATCTAATCCTTATAATGTCTATTGGCCTTGACTTATTGTCTTTTTGTTAGTGTACCAAAGTTATACAATAAAAGAGGTGTAGGACAGAAACATGGTTTTTGCTAGCAATAAATGAATGACAATAACAATAAGACATTTCAAGCATTCTCAAGCTCAATCATGAATAGACCCTTGTAATATGGTTCCTACAATTACAGAAATAGGGACATGCATCTTTTAACTTGCTCTGAAACCATTTCTTACTAAGCCCATTTCGCCACACAATGGGGCTTTTCGAGTAAACAAGGTATATATGTTGGACTTTTGTGTTAGTTTCCTAGCTGTCTTTTTCATTTTATTTTATTTGTGAAAATGCTTAACATGAAAATTAGACGGAATAAACGTAATTAGTAATGATGATCATCGCTAGTGATAAAATTACGTGTAATCTCGACCATTCAAACGAAAACGAAATCGTGATAAATTGGAGTTCCAAACCTTAAGCATATGTGATTAATTTTTCAGGGCTTAATTAACCATGAAAAATAACTACTAAATTGGTATTGAACTTCACATGATAGTTCTCAGCTAGCCTTGATGATCTCTACTTAACCTGTTGACAAGGCTATATGCCACTCAATCCGGAAACCAGCTATTACTTCACAACAAAATGATTAGCTGGGGCACCTGATTAAGATTAAGTAAAAATTAGGAAAAAATTTTGAAAATTTTATTTGTCAAATTCAAGTGGGGCCCACTCCCTAGAGGAAAAGAGGAGAGAAAGTTTTTCCCCTTTCCCCAAGCATGATGAATGCACCAAAATTATCACTGAGGAATGTGGTGATTTTGGTCATCCTGAGGACCCGTTTGAGGAGCTCTGTAGAAAGTGCAAGCCAGCCCATGTTTGGCTACACAACCTACTTCATTTACATTTCACATATTACTATTAGTGGATCTTCCAGAAGGATTTACTAGTGTGTGTATATATATATATATATTTCAAATTTCTTACAAAACTCATGAGAGTGACAACATTTTGGATGGTGGAAACTATGAAATCAGTCCTGATATGGCACCGTGTGATTAATTGCACGGTAGTATAGTAGATTATAGTGTCGCAAAAGATGAGTTTAATATGATGGTAATCACATTAACATCTAATGTTAAGATTTCGCGAATTTGAAAAAATTTACTAAAGAATTTCAAATGAATGACATTGAATCGATCTTCAATCTTGCATTAATCAGGATTAAATAGGATAATAAAAAAAAAATATGAGAAACGTTAGGGGACGGATTTCGCTAGTTTGATGATGGGTTAGAGAGAGTGAATTGAGCTATTGAAAGGATATATTTTCTCTTCTCATCAAAATAATTCTAAGTTCTTTTATATCTAAAATTGTTGGAGGAAGTGGTTGGCAGTTTTTTTGAAACCGCAAAAAGGTGGAGTTACCTTCCATTATCAAACCTACATCATCTACAACAACCCGTTTTGAATTATAGTGCTATACTCCAACATTATTGTATTGCTATAATGGACATTGGAAAGGTGGCACAGATAAGGGGCCAAATTCTCCATTTTAACTTGGTCAAATTTAAGCTCACTACCTTTTTTTTTTCATCAATACCCGCTTTTTTATTTTATTTCACCAATACTCATTTTTAAGTGTACATTTTATGTATAAAATATATGTAGTTTACATTTATAGTGTAAATTTATGCCTAGATATAAACCAATTTTTAGGTATAAACTACTTGTTGTACAAATTTCTCAAAAAAAGAAGGTATGGAAACGGTTATGAATAAATTTAAAATAGAAAAGAGTTTTATGTAAATTTGCTCAAGATGCGGGTATTGATGTTATTTTACCTTGACAAAAGTCAAACATGGTGCGTCAACTCAGCGCACAAAATGAAGCCCTTACCTAAGCCCAAGTACCTAACCCAATATTCTTGTCCGAACCCCTGGCCCATCAGTCCGTCATTGGCAGTCATACAGAAGGAGACCGTTACTGCCCAGTTGTATAAAAAGCAGCTCCGTTCATCACTTGAATATTAAAAAAAAAAAAAAATGGTTACCTCAATTTTTTTTTTTTTTGGGTTGAAAGGATGACATAAATTGTTTAATAGGAGAGAAAAATGGATACTAAAATGTGAAAGGAAAAAAAGGCCACAAAAAAAAAAAAGTTATTTGAAGAACATGTTGATATATACAACGTACTATTACTAAGTTACTTGACATATTATTAGGTGATAAAAGTTACACTGGTAGGTAAATTTGTCATAACAATGTCCGTTAGTAGGTTTCTAACATGTGATAGTGTTTGTTAAGGTCAATTGTTTAATCAACGAATTTATTTCCAAAAACTTCTCCAAATCCAAAGCACTAGAAAGGTTTTAACATGATCCACTTTCAAAACTTTGTAATATAATCTATTATTTCGTTCATCTCATTCCTTTGTATTTGATTTTATCTTCCTTCTATTAATGAATTTAATTTTTGTTTGAATTGGGAAAGGGAGCAGACTAGAGTGCAAGCAAAAAGGCCCAAGCAGGCAAAATCAACAGCCAAAAGAAAGAGAAGGTGCGACGAAAATAATGGTGTCGTGTCGTCGAGCAGCGGACTGATGCTCAAGCTCCATCTTTCTTTGTCTTCATCTCTATCCCCCAACCTCCCACACCGCCCACATCTTCAACAACTTCAAGCTTCACTACGATCACTCCACCCTTCCCTCTAGGAGAAGGAAAATTTCATCTTTATCTTCCTTTCCCTTTGTAACGACATGTCGTTTTTTTTAATTATAAAAAAAAAAAAACTTTGGAATTTGACTCTTGCTTGATTTGGAATATATCTTATAAAATGAGTACATATGCCAAGGGTCATACCTCAAGAAAAATATTGACCTATCATCTATCGAGACAATAAAAAAACTGGAATAACTACATGTACAAAACAAATAATTTGTAACCCCAACATCAAAAATTGAGTAAAACGACGTTAGTTGTACGTCGCTTTCCGGCTATCCGACGTCCAAGTATGTCACTTAGATATAAGTTATGAGGGTACCGACGTCCAAATCTAAGTGGGATACTTCTTATGTTTTCACTTGGGAGCGTCGATTCAAGTCTGCTTTTTTAGTAGTGTATTATTCTACCGCCCTATTTTCAATTTTTGCTCTCCTTTTCCATAATCCCAACTTGAGGACTTTGCACGGCCATTGTGCTATGTGGCATTGGAAGTGGAGTGAAAATTGACTTTGCCAATCACAAAGCATGCAATTCATACTACCATGTTGCTGATCACTATCGATTCATGGTTGCTACTATCGATTCATGGTTGCTACGTTAGCAACGCATGCATTTCATACTACTTCATTGCTATAATTTCCCTCTTTTTAAGTCTTAACCCAATTACTTTTCCAAATGCATCTCATCTTTAGCCGAACCAAAATATGGGCCTATTTGGCATAGCTTCCAAAGATCTTTTGGAGCCCAAAAGTTACTTTTGAGGGTGTTTAGATGAATTGTCAGAAGATCTTTTTTTAATTAGAAGATCTTTTTAATGAAGCATGGACCCACTAGCTTTTATAGGAAAATCTTCTGGAACTTTTACTTCAAGTAAAAGCTATCCCAAACAGTCCCTATTAATTTAATAGGGATCTGTCATTTTCTAAAACCATTAACCAGTATCCGGTATGGTCTTAATGTGGGACCCACGTAAAAGTTAAGACCCACAAAAGACCATTCTCAAAAGCAACAAGAATAGTCATTTGTAAAATCACTAAATTGTAATGGAGGAATAAGTAAAAACATTCACGAATGTTGCGGCATGCCACCTATGCATTATGCACATCACAGCCAGAAATGAACTAAAAAAAAAACAGAGAATAAATGAGCTGAAACAGCTACTCTTGAATGGAGTAGATTCTAGATATGATATGAGAATGCTGATACTAGCTACTTTAACCTGCCGACTGTAGCTTTTTTAACAAAACAAAAAGGGAAGAAGGTGAAAATGAGGAGGAGAGGATGACAAAAAAGAAACACATATAATAAAAATGAGAACGATAGCAAAAACAAACTTAAGATGGGCACAAAACCATGATATTACTGTCCCCCCACTGGATTCGATTCTTCGGTACCACCTCAGATTTTTAGTTGTTCCAAGCTCTCCGCTGTCCTTGACTCTATCAAATCGTTGTTTGCAGATTTGCCTCCGGTTTCCTCTATTTGAGCAGGTAATTGATTCTGCAGTGTAAGAGCAATATCGGCAGCTGGAGTATCTTCTTTCCTAATGGCTGGAGGATCTTCTTTAAGAGCAGGTTGAGGATCGTCTTTTCTAACTGGAAGATCGTCCTTTCGGGTAGGTGGAGCAGAAAATACTGGCACAGCCTGCCTGATGGTTACAGGAGGAGCAATTCGTACTGGCGGTGCGCGAATGACCTGGCGTGACACTGCACCAGGTAGAGGAAGTGGTGGAGCAGAGAACACAGGCATGGCCGTCCTTATTGTCACTGGTGGTGCAATGCCATGGCAAGGCGTCCTCATTTGACGGATGGGGACATAAGGAGCTGCTCCAACAGCAGGGAACTTCTGGGGACGGGCTCCACGGCCTTCCGGTGGAAGAGGCTGTGCCTGTAGTTGTATCAAAGGATTGTCATTAACTGCACTAGGATGGGGTCTGTGTCGAGAAGCTGTCCTCTGGCAAATTAAGGGGAGTATTTTTGATGTGGTAGCAGGGGGAGGTTGTGGACTTGTTGGCCTTGGGTGCTGAACTGGAAACTTCTTTGTAAATGGTACCGGGGCATTTGGATTTGCCATCTTTTCCTTCAAACGATAATTTGATAATGCTCGGGCTATTGTGATCTGCTCCAGCTCATCGCTGTTTTCTGGTTCGGACGAAGAACTTGCAGTATCTTTTGCCACTGCCCAGAAAGAAAATACATCATTCAGATTTAAACAGAAGCCCCCCTACCCGTTGACACCAATAGAGACAGATAATGCTTGAAAGTGTCATGAAGTCTATACTCTATAGTTTAAACTTGCCCAATAGGATGCTCAACTGGAAGACCAATGGCTCCAAATGAAAATGAGATGAAAATGAAGATCGTAAAATGGAATCAAAATTACAGGGTGCCAATGTAGGTCCATCTTAGTAGTTTTATTTGTGCCATTATGCAAAGACATTGATGCTTGAAAGTCTTGACCAACTCACATTGTTTTAGAGATGACCAAGCTGCCATTGCTGCATTCTTCTCTGCTTGTTTCTTATTCTTAGCAGGTTCCCCTGTGAAAGTGATACCTGCCAGTTCAACAGTCCCTGTAAAAACAGGCAGGTGTCCAAGGCCTGATCGGTATGTTGTATATTGGGGCAATGGAGCTGAAACTCTTTGAGCTATTTCCTGTAAAAGGTTTTTGTAAACCCCTGTCTCATCCTAATAAAAGTGAATCATAATCAGTATTCAGACAAAATTACCAAGTAGCAAAGTAGCCGAATAAGTAGGCTGCAAGCTATATGTACAAGTACAACAAAATAATCAATCAAAAATCTTTGCAAAGTTACTGGCTTTATTTAATTATTATCTTCATATTGTGTTCCAAAGAAATATTGATATGCATAGATATATGCGGATAGAAAAATGAGAATAATAAAAAAAAGGACAAAGCAATTATAAACCAAAAATGCCACTCAAGGTTGGCCGAAACTTAAACCATATATATGTGCATGCTTATAATCATTTCACACCTATGAATCTATAATACTATACTAGTAGACAATCACATCACAGGAATTCCCAAATAACAAGATGTAAATACGTTTAAATATGTGCATACATACACAAAAATACACATTTGCATACGAATACACCTATATCTATACAAACATTAGCACTGCCCTAAATCTTTTTGTACGCAGCGGGAACTGAAAACAGATGTTTTCTTGTTCTTTTGAATAAGTATGAGAATTATTTGTAAATTTGATGAATAATAGAATCAATCAGGTAAAATAAGAAATACAAAGGATCCAACCAACCCAAAACACTGATAAGTGATATTATAGCTAATTAAGCGTAGGTCAAAGACCATTATATATGCTTAAAACATTAATCCATTAATTAAATCTTTGTATTTCAATCTTAACTCTCATATACGTAAGTTATTAATTAATCTTTAATACGTTTACTTACAACCTAATGTTACAAGCACATGATATTTGGTAATAATAACATTTTCAAATCTCCGGAGCTACATTCTGGACATTGTCACAGGCCACTATATATATGGTACATATTCATGTCTACTCTATTTCAAGAAATTTTCCCTCAGTTTCTCGGCAATCCCAGAAGAGGGTTAACAATAAAGAGTGAGACGGAAAGAAAAAAAGAATTAAAAAGGCAACTTCCCGGTAAGCTCTTATTAATGTCGAACCAACCTTCTTATGACCAGCTGGTAGGAAGAAGATTATCAAACACAAACAAAACCCAGATGGGTATCACTTTAATAATAATAATAATAAGAAGAAGAAGAAGAAGAAGAAGGAGAAGAAGCAGCAGCTACGCTATTCTCATTATTAAATTACATATTTGTTTCAGTCAGAAAATCCCACTTCTTTCTGATAGATAACCCCTGTACCCAAACTGGAACAAGGGCATTCCCGTAATTCCGCACATGAGGCTCGCCGGAGATTTAGATCTCCGGCGATCACTAAAGCTTGATTTAATTTCAATTAAAAAATAATTTTAATTTCCTTTTCTTTTTTAAAAGTTTTAAAGGCTTATTTGGGTGTTGAATACATTGATTGATCAAGAGAGATAAAACCCTAACCGGAAACCTAACGGCGGAGAGAGAGAGAAAGAACTGACCAAGATCCTGGCGGCGAGGGAGTGAGAGGGGCCGCGGTTAGAGAGGGAGTTGAGGGCAACTTCGGCGGCGGAGTGCTCAGCCTGACGGAGAGTGGAGCAGTAGTGAGGGCTCTCGAAGGTTTCGCCGTTAAAGTTGACGGTGGCTTTGAACCTGGGCGCGTGGTCTGGACCTTCTCGAATGCAAGTGTAGGAAGGGAGGTTGAAGCAGCTCCTCTGGGCCAGCTCTTGAAGCTGGTTCTTGTACATTTCGCCTCTCTCTCTCTCTCTAAAAACCCTAAAGCCTCTCTTTCTCTTCTTCTTCTTCTTCTTCTTCTTACCTTAAGCTCTCAAACCAGCAAGTGAGTTTCCCGGGAAACCCCCAGCTGAGCACCCAGATCGGATCATATGGCGATATGGGTACTTGGGTCGGGCTCTGGCCGGAGAAAATGGAGGCTCCGACGACTAAGATCAAAGGGTTTTTTTATTTCGGGTTTGTTTCAGAAGACGAAAATGAAAATGAGAAAAAAGAAAGTTTTAGAGAGAGAGAGAATATGAGGGTGTGAACTGTGAAATGAAGCTGAGAAAAGGCGAGTAGAGAGAGAGAGAGAGAGAGAGAGAGAGAGAGGGGAAAAGGTTGGAGAAGGAGAAGGAGAAGAGGGTAAATATATTTTTTTTTTCTTTTTTCTTTCTAAGAAGTGGGAAATTTTCTTTTCTTTTCCTTTTTTTTTTCTTTTCTTTTCTTTTTTTGCGAGAAGGAAAATAATTAAATATTCCCTTTATTAAATATTTATTTATTATTTATTGCTTTGTTGCTGCGAGTCAACTTAACGTTAGGCCACTGCATGGATGTGATCCTTTTCTAGATTTTCTAAATTTTGTTTTTATTTATTTTTTAAGTTTTTCTTTGTTTTATTCTATCTCTTTTTCACTTTTCCTTTTTCTTTTTTTTGAAGAAGGAACTATCGTATTTTCAAACTAAATACTGCTGTATTTTCGTACTTTAATTTTTGTGCATGTCCTACACAGCCAACTCTTTTTCCCGCCCCCATAAAGCAAAAATGTTTTTTTAAAAAAAAAAAAAATAGTTTTATTAGAAAAAACTCCAAAAAGTTTGTAAATTAAAACACAGTGAGCTAATTTGACTTAGAGAAATACTAAAAATATTCTTTTTCTCACTTTCTTTTATATTCTCTAGTCTCACTGTCTGACACGTGGATTTCACTATTCAGTTTAATATTTTAATAATGCAATAAATTATAGTGGAATCCACGTGTCAAACAATAAAATTAGGAGAATGCAAAAGAGAGTGTAAAAGAGAGTGTTATTAGTATTCCTCTTGCACTTAATATGATGCCATGTTTTGAGGAAAATACGTGTTCAACATAAATAAAATGTATACATATATGTATAAATAACAAAAGTGACTTCTTTGTATAATGGCGGAGTTCTTTCTTAATAAATAAAACAAAATGCCACCGTTAAGTGACGCAGTCAAAGGGCTCTTGCTTCTGATAAAACGTTCTAAACTTTGTAAACAGAGGTGTGATTATTACATATATTAGTGCTCTTCTTTATCCAGTGACAAATATATATTGTATATAATGAAATGATATTTTGAGTTTGTCTAACTAGATTTGAGTTATAAATTTTATTATTGTTTATACTACTATTTTGATATTACACAATTTCGCAAAAATGTTTCCTGTATTAAATTGAATAATGTATAGTATGACTTCATCACTGTTGTTTTTTCCAACTCTAGAAAGTATGTATTGCTTAATTAAATGCAACCATTAAACCATGTCATTTTTATGGCAAGTGTATGATAATAACACAGCTGCTACCTGCTACTATCAACTATGGACCACCCCTCCCATTGTTTACAATTCACTACTAACCTCTATAAAAGATGTGTATATTTATATATATATATGGAGGACTTCTCAATGGTTACAATATATATATATGATTCCTAATTTAGTAGGTATTTTATTTTTATCTATCCATAAATAATTTTTTTTTAGCTATAGGATCAATAATCTAAAGGATACTATAATTTGGAGCAGTTAAAAAAAATAAAAATAAAAACTTATTATTTAATATTTTTCTCTCTCTCCCCTTTTTACAATGAAAAAACGTGCATGATCAATTTTAATTGGTCAAAACAATACTTATAGATAAGTATAAAAAAAATAACTACTGGATATATATATAGGGCACCAATCCAGTAGGTATTTTTTTTTTTACCTATGCATAGGTATCAATTAGGCTAATGAAAAAAAAATTTGCACATTTTTTTATATTAAAAAATAGTAGAGAGAAAAAGTATTAATGATGCACGTCTTTTCATGCATCTCATTTTAGCCGTTAGATCATTATTAGATGATGATCCAATGGTTAGAAAAAAAATACCTACACATGGGTTAAAAAAAAAATACCTACCGGATTGACAACCATATATATATATATACTATATTTGTACTGAGTATTTTTACTTATATACACACGGTGCTTAAAAACCAATATATTAGTAACAATGTGACATGAAAATTCATGTGCTAGACATTATGAACCATGTGGTAATAACTTTTAAATAGAACTTTCTTTTTCAAGCTAATATATGTATGGCCAAACAATTATCACATTAATTGGTGAACAAACTTATGTATCCCTACGGCCTAAATTTACTTGTTTTTTAGAAAAAGAAAAAAAAAAAGAAAATAAGTGAAGAAGTAGGAGTTGAATCCCCTAAACACCATTATTATTGTTGGGTAGTTGCAATGCACTAATACTAGCATTAACATGACTCTTAATGAGTCATTAAAAATTGTGGATCTGAGCTTTTAATTAATGAAGTTGTGGAATGAGCCTTTCATTTAATTATTATTATTATTATTATTATTATTTTCCTTCTTTTCCAAGGGGAGGTTGTAGACCAAGCTTTGGTCTTTTAGGCTAACGGGTTTATTATTATAGGCACATGGACCAATACAATTGGTGCCTAAGATCAAAATGTTAAGTTTGGACCATCCACTCATAAATGACATATAAATATATGATCTTTATAATTCATGTATCAGGCTAGTCACGAAGATTTAATTAAATATTACATTTTGCATTGCATACTACTTATTATTAATTTATTCTTAGTGTTTTTTTAAGTAATATTTCAAGGGGCAAAGCCTTACTACAAGCCTGTACTGGATTGTTTTCAGAAATCTACTTTTAAATTTTAAAAGTAGTTGAGAATGGTCGAATAATAGGCTTTTGATAAAACTCATTTTGGTCCGCTACTCCCAAAAATATATTGCATAACAGAATTTGAGAAAATCTGAAAATGTAAGAAAAGCTTCGGTAAAATCTCATTCACTTCGCTGCCATTGTGCAATTTTTCAGAAATACCTTATTAATAATTGTTTTTTAAGTACTTAAATATTATCTTCATCACTTAAAAATCTCTCATACCTCTTTTCAATTTTTCATAGTGTTTGTTTCTATTTTATATCTCAATACAATAATATATAACCAAGTAGACACATATACACCATTTTTTTTCAATGGTTTTTATACGTGTTTGATAAGAATATTTGCTTCCCTAAAAAAAAATGTTCGCATTCCTTTTAACTAATCATAATCAAAATTAAAAATAGGTATATATACATGGGCACTAATCCAGTAGGTAATTTTTTTTTTTTTATGTATACATAGGTATCGTTTTGGCCAATTAAAATTTATCCTGCACATTTTTTAATAATAAAAAATAAAAGAGAGAAATAGCATTGATGATGCACATTATTATAGTCGTTAGACCACCATTAGATAACGATTCAACGGCTAAAAAATATATAGGTATCGTTTTGGCCAATTAAAATTTATCTTGCACATTTTTTAATAGTAAAAAATAAGAGAGAGAAATAACATGCATGATGTACGTCTTTTCATGCACATCATTATAGTCGTTAAACCACCATTAGATGATGATCCAACGACTAAAAAAAATACATATACATAAGAAAAAAATTTAAAAAAAACTTACTGGATTGGCAACCTATATACATAATATATGTGAGAAGACCACTTATCCACTGAAACATCCTTTGATATAAAGATTTGAGTATTGCTACTTAAGGTTGTTAATATTTTCCTAACTTCCTTTTTAAGATATTTTTATTAAAATTATTAGTCAAATTTCCTCAGTTTTTACAAGTGTATATTCTTGTCTCTTTGGGATAATATGAGACTACAATAGGTGAGACTACACACGGTACCTCACAATTTCTTCAGAATGCTTTTAATATCCATCTTCTTAAGATGATTTAAGACTATAATAAATGAGTGTCTATTTATGGCATCATGGGTCTCACAATTTCATCAAAATTGTTTTACGAAATGGGACATTAATAATTTAGGATTATCTGCAAAAAATACCCTAAAGTATAATTTTTCTACAAATTTAATATTGTCTTTTGGTTTGTACAAAATTGTACTTTCATATTTTAAATTTCTGCAAATTTGCAGAGATTTGAAATATGAGAGTATTATTTTGTACAAGTCAAAGAATATGGTTAAAATTGCAGAGAGGTCATACTTCAGAGTATTTTTTTACAGTTATCTCAATAATTTATATAGAGATATAAAGTGAATCAGGTCGGCCTGGTCCGACCTACATTTGATAGGCTCGCACAGACTTTGTACCGGGCCTAGGTCCTAATATTTAAAATTATATATAAAATAACTAAATGCGGACTTGTAGAAATGTGGGCCGGGCCGTTAGGCCTATTGCTGAAGCCCAATCCGGCCCCTACTATATGTACTGAACTGGTACCATGTTTTTCCTTCAGAATATGGGTAGGCTCACATTAACATCTCTAAATTTATAAACAAGAGTATATCGTTTTTGTATCACACATCTCACAATTTCATCAAAATTCTTTTACAAAGTAGTCTTGGTATCCCCTTATATAAGTATTAATAACTTATATCTTTTTCTATGTGAGGCGATATGATAATCTAATAAATAAATAAGATTGTCCATTTTTTGCACCAAGACTTTCTAATTTTATCAAAATTCTTTTACCAAGTTGCAATATCCCTTCGTACAAGTGTTAATATTTTTTTCTCTGAGGCAATACGAGACTATATTGAACTTTTACCAAGTGGTATCCTCTTATATAAGTGTTAATATCCTTCTCCCTGAGACGATATGAGAATACAATAAATGAGACTACATCCGTTTCGAAACCATGGGTATCATAACTTCCTTAAAATACTTTTGCCAAGTTGCATCCCCTTTTATAAGTTCTAATATCCTTCTCCCTAAGATGAAATAAGATTACATTTATTTTGGCACCATACATCTCAAAATTTTCCTTAGATTGCTTTTAACAAGTGGTATTCCCTCATGTAAGTTAATGTCCCTCTCCCCGAGACGATACGAGTATATAATAAATAAGACGAAATCCATTTCGAAACCATGAGTCTCATAATTTCTTGAAAATACTTTTGCCAAGTTGCATCCTATTTTATAAGTTCTAATATTCTTCTCACTGAGACGACATAAGACTATATTTATTTTGGTACTATGCATCTCAAAATTTTCCTTAGATTGTTTTAAACAAGTGGTATTCCCTCATGTAAGCGTTAATATTCCTCTTTCTGAGACGATACGAGAATACAATAAATGGGACTACATCCGTTTCGAAACTATGGGTCTTATAACTTCCCTAAAATGCTTTTGCCAAGTTGCATCCCCTTTTACAAGTTCTAATATCCTTCTCCCTTAAACAATATAAAACTACGTTCATTTTGGCACTATGCATCTCATAATTTCCTTAAATTGCTTTTAACAAGTGGTATCCTCTTCTGTAAGCGTTACTAACTTCTTCCTTGAGAAGATACAAAAATATAAATAATGAGACCATGCATGTTTCAACACCATGGGTCTCATCATTTCCTTAAAATTCTTTTGCCAAGTTGCATCCTCTTTTATAAGTATTAATATACTTCTCATGAGACAATATAAGACTATAATAATATTACTTTTATGCCTTGTATTTTGACACTTTGTTCAAATTGTACTTTGTGTTTTGGTTATTTTCAACATTGACCTTTAGATTTGAAATCTGTTACAAATTTATACACTGACATTAATTTAGACCAATTAATTTACTAATATGCCATTTAAAAATTGAAAATAAACTACATAAAAATTGATCTGAGAATAAGTTTATTAAATCATCTTGGTAAATTAAGTGCTCTAAATTTAGAGATGTCAATGTGGGCCAGGCATTGTAGGCCGGCCCACATTCCGAAGAAAAAAACACGATACCGGCCCGGCCTAGGCCTATATTATGTGGGGCTGGGCCAGCCCATTACATATAGTAGGGACCGGGCTGGGCCTTAGTCAACGGCCCACATGCACGGCCCGGCACGGCCCACATTTCTATCGGTCCACATTAAGCCCATATTTAGTCCTTTTATATATAATTTTAAATATATTTTTAATTAAAAATTTAAAAAATCTTAGTTAAAAATTTTCATTTATATGCTTTTAATGTTATTTATTTACTAATTTTTGTTTATTTTTAATTTATTCAAATTTTAAAAGAATATAAATAGGTTTTAGACCCATATTTGATATTTTAAAGCATAGAATAACAATGAAATTAGGCCCACATTGGGGCCCATATTCCGCCCGCATAGGCACAGCCCACTTACGCACGGCTCACTTAGGCCCGCATAAAATGTGGACTGGGCCTGTGGACCGTACCGGGTCCCTTAATAAGAATATGGGCCAGGCTAGCCTGGCCCATATTTTAAGCGGGCCGGGCCTAGGCACGGTACAAAGCCCATATGGGCTTATCAAATGTGGGCCCGGCCGGGCCCGGCCCACTTTACATCTCTATCTAAATTGATATCAGTGTATAAATTTGTAACAGATTTCAAATCTAAAGGTCAATATTAATAATAATCAAAATATAAAATACAAACAGAATAAAGTATCAGAATACAAGATATAAAATAATATTATCCCGATATTATATGAGACTATGGTTATTTCGGCACCATGCGTCTCGTAAAAACTTGGGAAAACACTTTACCAAGTAATATTTCTTTGTATACGTGCTAATATCCTCCCTAAGACAGTAAATACTATAATAAATAAGATTATGCCCGTTTTGGCGTCACATAAAAATTTTATTGTGGTTGCTTCGGCACCACGCGTCTCATAAAATTTTTATCAAGTGATATTTCTTTGTTTAAGTGCTGATATCCTCCCTCCCTCCCAAGACAATACAATACTATAATAAAAGAGAGTACTATGCCCGTTTTGGTGTCATGACCTTAGGTCTCACAGTTTTGTTACTTTTACGAACTTGTATTTCCTCGTATAAGTTTCAATATCCTTCTTCTTGAGAGGATTTGAGACTATAATAATTGTGACTATGTTTGTTTTGGCACCATCAGTCTCATATTTCCCTTCTTTTACCAAATTTTACCCCATGTGTAATTGTCAAGAATCAAGATCCTCTTCATAAATGACATTAAACTATAGTAAATAAGATTATGAGCCAGTTTAATATTGTTGTATTGTGTTCTATTTATAATATAGTTAACATCGAATTATTTATAAATTATATTTGCAAAACTCGTGTTATTCAAAAATAACATTTGAGTGTTTGGTAAGCTTATTATAGGATTTATGATATAAAAAAAATGCTTATAATTCAATTAATAAGTAAATTTAATACGTGGCTAAAAGCGTTCACATAATTTATAAGCAAAATAGGAAAATGGGAAATTTAGGTAATCCCTCCCCCATGTTAGCGTATTACTTTTTGCGATCCCAAACTTTAATTGACCTTGAAATTTTTATTGAACTTTCATTTGGAAAAAGAAAAAGAAATTGCGCTAAACCTTTATTACTGTTGTCAATAAAAGCAGTGAATAATTTGAAGGATGAAAAGATCACCATCACACGTCCTTTAGAATTAACTCTTGATAAAATTAAAATAAAAAAATTGGTGTCAATTTCCAACAGTACATGCAAAACAAAAACCGAATATAAACAGTAATTTTTACCCACAATGTGAGCATAATTTTTTTTTTTTTACCATTGTTACTTTTACTTTTTTTTTTCTTTTGAAAAATACTTTTAACATAATTTATTTCCCAGAACAGGAGGGAACAAAAAGATTACCACATAATAGTCTATATGATGGGAATAGTCATGAAGTGAATCCATCAAGGGATGCAAATCATAGTCACGTGCCCAAAAATATCCTAAAATAATAAGAACTGTTTTTTTCTTTTCCTTTTCAAAATTTCGTTTCTTTATTTTTTTTTTTTTGAAGAAAATGCTAGAATTTATATTAAGAAAAGGCAAGATTTGTTTGAATTATATCAGAAATACAAACTGAATAGTTATCCAACCAAATTTGATCCACTGTGAATCTAAGGGATCAAAAATTTGTTTCAACATCATATAGATAATACTACAAAAATATTCTTCTAAAACAAACTGCAATAATAATCTCTAAATATAGGTGAAATATTTAATTTATTCCGTTGGTCTTCATAAATTACAAAATTATATAATTTGGCTTAATAAATTGATATGAATTTTACTCTTCCATTTGTTCTGGTCAAAATTAAGTAAGATTTTTCTTAAATGACCAATGTGCCCTTAACCAAACACAATTAATTAATTTAAGAAGAAATTGTATATGATTTTTCATTACAATCTTCTTATTCAAATTTTTTTTAGTTATTATCACCCACCACCATTTGTTTTAGGCTATTTACAAAATGGTTCTGGTTGTATCTTTCTGCTACAAGTTTATTGTAATGATATTTTTATCTTTTTTATCTCAATTTTGACCTATTAAAATAGACGTACGAGTTTTCAATAGTTACTGTTCCATAGTAACCATCATAAAAAATTAAAAATAAGTGTAAATATTAAATAATTAAGATATTAGTGCAAACACTAATTATATATAATGATCTAAACTTAAAAGTTACCTTTTATAACAAGTTTTGAACAGGTTACCATTTAACATTAATTACAAAAATTCTTTTATTCCCTATTTTTTTAGGATTGTTACATTTGATTACCTAGGTTTTTAAAATTATGTAAATTTTGAAAACTGCTATCGATTTTGACTATTTTTTAAGCCCCTAAAAATAATAATATATTATGATTTTATTTGCACCATTAGTCCCAAATCTTTAAGTGCCTTAGCATATTTATCCTCAAATTATTTTTTTGGCATTTAAATCCTCAATCTTACATTTTAGATGCTAATAAGTCCTTTTTCCATTAAAGACCGTATTCATCGTTTAAGTAACAAAGGCCATTTTGGCATACAAACCTTATTATCTAGAATCTTTTTAATTATCGGCACTTTGCCACGTGCTACCATGGAACACCCACCTCATTTGTGCCCAAGTTCTAGTAACTGTTAACCTCAATAGGCAAAGCGTGACACATGTTAGCATGGGACACCCACTACGCTATATAGAATACTATCCAAGTCTAGTACCCGTTAATCTCAATCGGTACAGCACAGCATAACACATGTTAGTACGGGATACACACCTGACTTGTGCTCAAGTTCTAGTAACCATTAACCTTAATAGGCATAACACGACACATGTTCGCATGAGATACTCATTTCAATTATGCCCAAGCTCTAGTAATCGTTAACCTCAAAAGGTACAATATGACACATGCTAGCACGGGACATTGCCCGAGTCTAGAAACTATTAACATCAATCGATATGACATAACATATCATATGCTAGCATAGGTACCAATCATACTAGCATGAGACACCTACCTCATTGATGCCGAAGTTCTAGTAACTATTAACCTCAATAGGTACGACACATGAAAGCACATGACACCCACTATACTAGTACGAGGTATTGTCCAAGTCTAGTAACTGTTGACCTCAATTGGCATAGCACATCACAACACATGCTAGCACGGGATACCCACCATGCTAATATTGAAGCCCATAAGTGAGATAGGTATCCCATTAATCTCAATGGGACAAGAAGACACCCATCTCACTTGTGATCAAGTCTAGTAACCATTAATCTCATTTGGTTACGACACATGCTAACGTGGAACACCTATTATGCTAGTTCAGGACACTGCTCAAGTCTAGTAACCGTTAACCTTAATCAGTATAGTATAACACATGTTAGCATTGGACACTGGCCACGCTAGCATGGGACAACCACTTCACTTATTCCTAAATCTAGTAATCGTTAACCTCAGTCGGCACAATACAGTATAAGACGTGCTAGTACGAGACACCCACTTCATTGGCATATGGGATTGGAAATGTTTACATGGGACTCACCACATGTGAGCCCAACTCTAGCACCCGTTATCCTCAAGTTGGCACACAGTATAAGGCAACCTTGGCAAAGGACTAGCCAATCAATCATAGGAGTCCAAATTCTTCTAATTTAGGTTCATTCTTTATGATGCTATGTCTTTATCCTAGAGATATCAATATGGGCTAGACTTTGGGGCCCGACCCATATTCCGAAGAAAAAGCGTGGTGCAAGCCCGACCCGACTTACATTGATACAAGCTTGGGTTCGCCAAGTATATATAGTAAGGGCAGGACTAGCCTCAGAAATAGGCCCATCGGCCTGGCCCACATTTAGCCATTTTATATATAATTTTAAATATATTTTTAATTAAAAATTTAAAAAAAATCTTAATTAAATATTTTCGTTTTAATGCTTTTAATGTTATTTATTTATTTACTTTTATTTATTTTAAATTTATTCAAATTTTAAAAGAATATGAATAAGTTTAGGACCCATTTTTTAGCTCACATAAGTGCGTAGTTAATATTTTAAAGCATAGAACAACAACGAAATTAGGTCTATATTTTGGCCCATATTCGGCCTACATAGGCACGGCCTACTTAGGCCCGCATAAAATGTGGATTAGGCCAGTGGGCCGTGCTGGACTCTTTGATAAGATTAGGGGTCAGGCCTAAACTCGGTACAAAACAAATATGGGCTTATCAAATGTAAGTCGAGTAGGCCCAATTCGACCTACTTTACATCTCTAACCTTAGCAAGGTCCTTGCCAATTTTCAACCTTTTAGGCTCCAACATTGGATTTTGTTGCCTATATATTTTCTTGTCCATTATTGAATGTTAGTTGAGTTAAATGTAACCTTAAAGGTTTTTGTTTAGCAAGAAACAAGATGGTTGAAAAAATATATATTTATATAGCTAATGTAGCTCAATTGATATGATAAAAATGAGCCACATCAACTAAAATTTTTTCATGAAAATTTCTTACAGAATAAATACCATATATTACATAAAATTGTCAAAGTTGAAATACATTGGCATTCTTTTGGGGCGATTATACTCAATTGCTTTTTAGAAAAAAAAAACCTAAAAAAAAAATCATTTGAAAGCACTAATGAAATTCAAATCGAAGCCTATAGTCTCTATTTTTTTTCAATGAATATTGTCTTTCTTTTAGGAAATATCGCTTTTTCTAATATCTATCATACTTTATTTTATTTTCAGTTTTTTTTCAAGACGCACAAAACTTTGTACTGGCATATCCAACACCTTAATGAGTTAAAATGACACATTTCTCTTGTAGCAATTACAAGTTTGTTTTTGAGGAAAAGAGTTTTTTTACTTATTTATTTACTCTTTTGGTCAATTACACAGTTATCCTTTAAAAGTTATGTATATAAGAATCACATGTCAATTTAAAAGTGGAATTTGGCATACTGGCCTCAAGGACTAACATATACAATTCTTTTAAGAGTTCAGGATTTAAATTCCAAATTTAAGGATTGGAGACCTAAATATCAAAAATGCAAAACATTTGAAACTACCCATTAGTATATTTAATATGGTTGACTTAGAGAATATAAAATAGTTCTTTTTATTTCCAATTTAAGAATCCCTTGAATCTTAAATCAAGATTCCATTTGAACAAATAAAAAATATATTGAAAAATTCCATATCAATACGTCACTAACAAGTTGTACACCTCAAATAATAATCTAGATGGATAAACACTAGAGTAACTATTGAAACTTCACCCTGAAATAGACAATTTCCCGGTGATTTAGTGACTTACTAATCCAATGAGATATTTTTGTTGTCTTAAAATTGAGTAGATGAATTAATCATTGCACCTAAGTCGGAATGATATTTTGTAATTATTTCTAACGTATAATGGCAGTAGTGCGAATATAATGTTAAAACAAGTAACATATGTACGAACTCCAATCCAACTTCTTTTTTTTTTTAATCAATTTAATTGTCATCATATAATTGGATTTTATCATTTGAGTTGACTAATTCACTTCGAAACTGATATACATATGATTTACTAAACAGTATTTTGTACTAATCACAAAATAACAAATCAATTGCAATTTCAATTAGTGAAAGAAAAAAAAAAAGAAAAGAAAAGTAGTCGAAAATTGAGTTCATACCTGAGGTATTCGGCTAAGTGACCTTCCCAAATTCCTTTTTTGCGAAATATCATTCTTATTTCTCATATTTTTCTTCTATTTTTATTTTTTTGACATTGCACATGAAAAGCCTAAAAAGCAACAGTCCTAAGATTTTCTTTGCTTCCTGATTTTTAGGTTGAAAAACCACGATTTTGAGCTCCAAATTGACGATTGTGTGTTTTTATTTGATTCAACCTTCTAAATATGAAAAAACATAATTTCTTAACAGTATTTTAACTCAACTAAACATTAAATATTAATTTTTTTAAAAAAACAAATATCAGATGATTTGAGAGTTTTCAAAGAAAAGGCATCATAGAGAAAGCAAAAATTTCATTAAAGAAAAGATTATTAAAAATAATGGAATTAAATAAAATCGCGTTTAATGTCATATAACTAAGAGGATCCATTGATATTGTATATTAGGGCTTTGAGCAAAATGGCAAAATTTTGGGCCTATCTTTAATAAATGTCCTTTTCTCAATTCTCAAACATTATAATAAAAAATTCTTTTCAAAAAAAAAAAAAAGTTATAATAAAATGCGATACTCGTATCAAGCTCATTATATAATATATAGTATATCATATAATACTCATTACTTAGAAAAAAAATTAGTATAATAATTGATCTACTGATACATAAATTAATATGTATAAATTTTACATGCTTATATAATCACAAACGATGAAACGACTATTTAGCAAAAAATGAATAAACAAAATCTGCCATTTAGCAAGAAATTAAATAAGCGGCAATTTCTTAAAATAAAAGAAAAAATGACTATTTGTTATAAAAACTTTAGTATTATTATCCACGACTGTCCTCTTTTGTCCTTTTGCCCAGCAGCTTTGATCAGCCTTTTTTTTTTTTTTTTTGCTCCGAAAAGATTCCTTTATTCAAGATCCACAAGTAAATTGGTTGTCACAAACGGGGCAACCTCCCACCAATCAAAAGTCTCTGAACGGTTATGTCTGAAGACCCAAGAGGCCAAAGCATGCGCAGACCCATTCAAGGTTCTAGGAATCCAAACTACTGAGTAATTACACTTTCTACTCACATTACAAATACAAAGACTTAAATATAAAAGGCTCCAAACAGGACAAGAAGAGCTAGTAATGGAGTTAACCACTTCTAAGCTGTCAGAGAAGAACACAACATTTGGCCAATTAAGAGCGGCGCAAAATTCCATACCAAATTTTAGAGCTAGAAGTTTAGCTTCCAGAGGAGAGTCAGCCTTGAAACACAGAGTAGCAAGTTTTAGGATCTGAGAAGCATTATTCTGCACTACCATACCGGCAGCTCCTCTATTATTTTTGAAAGCTGCATTGATGAAGACTCTTATCCGTCTAGGTCTAGGATTCAGCCAACGGCGGAACCTGTTAGATGAAGAAAAGTTAGAGGTATCTCCTCTTCCCAACCTAGCCAGTGTCTTCAAATGATCTGTAGTTGCTTCATTTATACTTGAGAGTAACCTTCTCGGTTCAATCAGAGTCCCTAAGTGAAAGGCCGAATTGCGTGCATTCCAAACCTTATCACAAAGCACTGCAGCAAAAATGCTAAACTCTATTTTCAACTCATTAGCATCAGATCCAATATGAGGAGGATTAAAGACCCAGTGAACAAGTTCTATCCCATCGCGGAGGTGGAGAGAGTCAAGACGAAGATGCCATTTGCTTCCAAACCATAAGCATTTTGTATGAGAAGAACCCACAAAAATATGGATGAGTGAGTCTTGTGAGTTCGAGCATAAATCGCATCTTCTATTAATGGGACCAAGGATCAGACCCAGCCGATCTCCTGTCGGTAAAAAGTTTCTTGCAATTCTCCAAAGAAGTATTTTTAGGTGTTCATGTATTTTGCTCGACCAAATTTGCCTCCATATGTCAGTAGGATTGTCAAAGCATGCTTGGCATAAGCTTCAATATGCACTTTTGATAGAAAATGATCCATCCCTAGTGCTTTTCCAAATCAGTCGGTCAGTGTTGGGACAAGGTAGGTTGGGAACTCTACCAAACTCTACTATCATAGTAAGGCGAATCCACCTGGAGAGAGCATTATTATTCTAGACCCTTAAATTTGGCACTAGCAGAGAATTGACTTTAGAGTTAGCAGTAGGTACCATTGGATTGAAAGCCTCCCTAGTTTTGTCATTGTCCAACCAGGGAACCCAGGGGGAGTTCCAAATATCCACTGACTCTCCATCTCCAATAAGGTAACAACTACCTTGCCGAATAAAATCTCTGGTGCCCCAAATAGCTTTTGCCACCGGCGATGCATTCCTAGGCAGTTCAGTAGCCCAGAAATTTGAGGAGTGGCAATACTTACTCGAAGGGCAGAAGCCCAGAGGGAGGTAGATCCTGATGCCAAAATCCATCCAAGTTTTGCAAGGAAAGCGAAATTAACATCCCGAAAGCGTCGAAAGCCTAAACCTCCACAGTATTTTGGCTGGCACAAAGAATTCCACGACATAAGAGCTAGGAATTTATTTTTTTCTATCGACCCAGTCCACCAGAATTTCTGAATTGCTCTATCCATGACCTCAAACAAAGAGGTAGGGAGGTTAAAAAAAGCTATATTATAAGTTGGTATTCCTTGTACCACAGATTTGATGAGAGTAGTACGGCCAGCATGGGACAATAACTTACATTTTCATCCCTCAAGTCTAGAATAAACTCTTTCCTTCAAGAAATTGAAATCCTTCACTCCACTATTAAAGGAAAAGAGGGGGTTGCCCAAGAAAGTTTCATTCCCCTGCATTTCCTTATAGCCTAGCATGTCCGCGATAGCGTTTCTCTCTTCTTAGAGGCAGTTGCTGGAGAAGACCAGGCTTGATTTAAGGTTATTAACAAGTTGTCCAGACCAAGCGCAATAGGTATCAACACACCACTGAAGTCTTCTAACTTGACCCAGATTCGCACCACAAAATAGAAAGACATCGTCCGCATACATGAGGTGAGAAATTGGCATAGTGTTCTGAGAAATTCTAATCCCCGATAGTCCACCTCGTGCCTCTTCACGAAGTAACAACTTAGAAAGAACTTCATTGCACAAAATGAAAAGGTAAGGGGAAAGAGGATCTCCTTGAAGAAGTCCCCTCATTGGAGAGAAACTTCGAAGAGGACCTCCATTTAATAAAATAGAAAAGGAAACAGAGGTTACAAAAAATAAGACAAGTTTTCGGAACTTATCGCAGAATCCATTGGCCTTCAAAACTCGATCTAGGAAGCTCCATTCAATGCGATCATAAGTTTTAGACATATCCATCTTTATCCCCACCAAACTTGATTTCCCCTTCTTTTTCTTCTGAACATGTAAAATTTCTTGAGCAAGGACAAAATTTTCTGCTATCCAACGACCAGGAACAAAAGCTGATTAGAAAGGGGAAATAAGGTCATTGAGAACCTCACGAATCCGATTAGCAAGAATTTTTGAGATCACCTTGTAGACCACATTGCACAAACTAATTAGTCTATAACTATTGAAACATCTAGTGCCAGAGTACTTTGGGATAAGCATAATGAAAGTATGATTAATAGATCTAGTAAACTTGCCTGTACTGAAGAATTCCTGAACAAATGAGACCACATCCAATCCAATTATCTCCCAGTAATTCTTGTAAAACAAAACTGGCATCCCATCAGGCCCAGGGGATTTCAAGGGGTGCATACTCCAAATCACCATACGTATCTCCTCTCGGGAAGGGATACGGCATAGAGAAATATTTTCCTCTTCAGAAATTTTATGATCAAATAAATCATCCAACTCACCATCCATTACCGGTTGTGAAGAGGTGAACAAATCTTTAAAATTTATAATAAAATAATCTCCAATAATTCGCCTGCCAGTCAACCAATCTACTCCATTCTCTGAGACTGCCAAGATATGATTTCTTTTTCAGCGAACTATTGTTGAAACATGAAAGAACTTTGAGTTTCGGTCACCATGAGTCAGCCAAAGTTCCCTGGATTTCTGCTTCCAGATACTATTCTCCCTCTCACGGATCTCCAAAATCTCTATTTTTACTGAAGCTTCCAACTCCAGGTTTGCTTGGGAAAGAAGTCTATTCTGAACTCCAACTAGTAGTTTGTTGAGAATTCTCAGCTTGTCCTGACAGTAACTAAAACAAATCTTCTTCCATTTTCTTAGAGCCTTCCTAGTATTCCCCAATTTAGTCACGAGTTTGAAACTTCTATATCCCTCCACTTCAATGTTCCAAGCTTCTAATATTACTGTATGGCAAGTAGGATCTCTCGACCAGGCGTCTAGGAAACGGAAGGGAGTATGAATGTTCTCTCTCTCCATTCTCGTATCAACCAGTATAGGAGCATGATCTGAATCTTGAATAGCTAGATTTCGAACTCCAGCTTTTGGATATTGGATCATCCATTGAGGAATACAAACAACTCGATCTAGTCTTTCCTTGACCAAGTGTTCCAGGTCCCTCCCGTTTGTCCAAGTGAACATTCCTCCAGAGCAACCCATATCGACAGAACCAGTTTGAAATATGAATTTTCGGAGCCCACTTCCATCATAGGTCTGGAAATTGCGACCTCCCATCTTCTCTTCCATTGACAAGACACAGTTAAGGTCCCCTATGTAAGCCCAAATCCCGCCCCTCGTCATGACCTTAGAGGTGAAATGGGCCCAAAACAATCTTCTCTGCGAGACATGAGACTCTGCATAAGTAAAATAACAAAACCATCATTCCTCATTGCGAAAACCATGAAAGAACACCGTGATAACAGATTTAGAGGCCGAGATCAGATCCAAATCAATTCTCTGCCTCCACATAAGACAAAGTTTTCCTGCTATTCCCACTGCCGGAACAACTATCACATTAAAGAAACCCAACCTTCTCCAGAGATTCCCCATCCTAGCAGAATCCATTTTTGTTTCCATTAAAAACACGCAGTCAGGGTCCTCAAAACGGATTAAGGCTCGTAGAGCCGAGACTGCTTGGGGCTGACCCAAACCCCGACAGTTCCATGATAATATTTTCGTGAGGACTCTGGGGGCATGTTTCGGCCCGCCTCTTCGGCCATCCCAAAATCCCAGTTGGGTACCATGTTCTCTTCCAGATCAGGCACTTCTGTTGTCTTTTCCACCATGTACTCCTATTTAGATCTTTCCCCAATCGTGATAACTTGGCCCATAGGTGATGTCGATGTTCTTTCTGTGTTCCCTTCTGAACTAGTGGTCTCATTCTCTACTACAGTCATTGAGTCTCATCTCTCCGATGTAATATTGGTTGAGCTTACTTTTAGACTAGTAAACTTAAGAGGTCTGAATTCCAGCCCTTCGTTCTCCAAGTTGGCCTTTTTCCGTTTTGTTGCTACTTTAATGCCATCATGTCCATTATCATGATATAGGGGGGCCTGAGTTTTTATTGGTTGTGGCGACTGCTTATGACCCATATCTTTAATAGATTTACGCCTGAGCTTTGAAGACGAAGGGCCCAGTTGGCTCTTGGGAAATAATGTGCCTTTAAACAATTTTGCCAGCTCTTTAACCTGCAGAGCATTAATCATTCCACTGTGGTCAGCTGTGTCAACGTGGGACCTACCTCCTTTAAAAAGTTGCACATGCTCTATGGGTTATGTGCTAGCACCATCTGTTGTCGCCACCTTTCCAACATGCGGAATACGTGTTTCCGGAGTGGACACGGTATCATGGTCTTCCCTATTGACTCGATTCAGGACCGTTGTCACCGATCGTCTCCTTACGGCTGCCGTTGTTTCATTCCCAGGGATTGTCAAGTCTACACTTGCCGCAACTGAGCATCCACCAGTTACCGGTTCCTTTACACTAACAGGGTGTGTGATTCCCTCTATAGTAGGCTTATCTCCTTCATCAATCTTGGCAAAACAGTGCTCCGTTTTAGAACCATGTTTGTGCCAAGGCCCATACAAACTAACTTTCCGACCTTCTGGAGATATTACCTGCATTCTCCCTTTCAAACATTGCTCCTCAACATGAAGCACACCATCGGCAGACGCTCATATTTAAAGTATATCCAGAGCGGGGATCTCTGTCTCTTGGTAGTGGAAACCTGGCCTGAATGGGGGAGTTTAGATTGATCTCGACTCGAAACTTTATATAACTATTTAACAGGATCCCTTTCTTAAAGATAGGTAGTATCTCTAGTACCTTTCCTGTACAAGCAGCCACCTTTGTCGCATTTATATCCGTCATAAACTTTACTGGGAAGCCATACGCTCGGACCTATAACGGTGTTATGCTTAAATCTGCTGATCCCCATAAGCCGTCGTTTGGCATCTCTGTGATCACCAGGAACCCATTGCAAAGGGACCATGGTCTATTTCCTAAGATATAATAGACTTCTTTCCGAGTAGTAAAGCTAAAGATGAAAGTGTATTTTGCCACATCCTGCATCTTCCATCCTGGAGCAGGATTCCAAATCCTGCCTAGCGCATCTCGAAGAAGGCCATTAAAGACTTGTTTGTGAGTCATGAAATGACCCACAAGGGATTTTAAAATAACTTCACTCCTAGATTCTTCATCTGGTTCCAGTTCCAAGGAAAGATCGTCAAAATACAAGTTTTTCACCTGATCACGCACCTCGTCTATCTCATCGACCTCTAAGCTGCTTTCTATCTCTCTTGGTTCGTCCATTCTCGTGTATCAGATCTGTAAAAGACTTTGAAAAAGTCAGGTTCAAACAGGAACCTAGATAGGCTTTGAAAAAGCAAGGTCCAAAAGGAACCTAGACCACTGTTGGGTCGAACATGGATGCAAAATCAGTTTTTCATGTCTCGTACTGCATATTGTTTCAACGTGAAGCATGCTTACGAGTCATTACTATACGAGAAAATAATGATAAGAAGCAAAAGCTACTCTCTAGCTACCCGCTATCGATCGAGAGATGATAACCATTTGGGTATCTATAGACATATTCATGTTAATTAGTATTAATCACTCACATGAAGTATGATTAAATGTTGTCTAGCTGCTAATTGGAATAATAAATGTTCTTCCACATCCAGCTTTGATCAACCTTGTCATCCATCTTCTGTGCTCTCATTTTTCTGGAAGGCACTGCGGTGGATCTTTAGGATAAAGCGCAACATTATTTTTTGAGTCCATAACTTTTTTCTTTCTGGAAAGTTGGTTTGATTTCTGTTTTTTTGGATTGTTTGGCATTTCTAGAATTTGGCTCTTTTCGAGGATAAGATATCTTCGATTACTTCTACACCGGTGCTCTTATGGCGTTTTATTAGAAAGGCTAAATCTCTAGTTTTTGGTATTATATTTAATTCTATGATAGAACTTTTGACTTTGAGGGAGCTTCGTGTCAGGTGTAGGACTTGGAGGCACCTAACATTGTTAAAGTTGTCTAGAGGCCTTCCCCTTATTCCTAGATTAAGAGCAACACTGATGGTTTTGCTCTTAGTGCTCTGGATCTTTCTAAGTGCTCAGAGATGTTTAGAACTCATCGTAGATTTGTTCATGTTGTTTTTCTATTCCTTTGGGAGTAGATTATGCTTTTGAGGCTGAGTTGGCAACGGTAATTTATGCGAATGATTTTACTTTAAAGTATGGTTAGAAGCGTCTCTGTTGGCTTGTTCTTTAAAAGTTCTTTTTTTGATGAAGATCAGCTTGGTCTAGGGCCTCATGGTATATTGCTCATATGGATTTCGTCATGACCCATATTTATTGTGAGGGTAATCGTGTTGCTGATTCTTTGGCTTCTCGAGCACTTTCCATAGTCTATCCTACTTAGTAGTGGTCTGCTCGTTCTTTTATTTCTTCTTTTGTTTATGATGATCATATTGCGAAACTTAATTATAGGTTTCACTGATTTTTATTTTTTTAGTTTGGTTTTTCTTTCTATTTTAGTCTTTGAGAAGGTCTGGTTATGTCCCCTTCTAACTAAGTGTCATTTCTTTTTCTTTCTTTTTTATTTTAAAATTTCACTTGTACTATCGAAGTTTGGTATAAAAAAAAATAATATATGAGAATATTTACCCCTTTTGTTATAATTGTTATTGTTTTAAGAAAATAAAAATCTAGTTACAAAATTGCCCCTGAACATTTTCAATATTACGGTAAAACAATTGGTAGTTTCTTATTTCAAAGAGGTGTATTATGTTCAATGGGCATCAAAGGAAACGCCAGGGCAGGCTTAATTATTGTGGACAACGTAAAGTGGGGAACAAGCTTTTGTTTTCTAATCTCCGAATTTGATGAAGTTTGACTAATGGGAATTCACGAAAATGCCACCAAAGAATGGGGTTTTTAATGCTTTTGACAAATGGGTCACACGGTACCAATTCCACAATGAAGACGATGACCCAAGTAAATGAGAAAGTTTGAAAAGCTTTCCCACTCAATTAATATTCTTTAGCTCCAATCTGTCCCAAAAGATAATATCAATCATAACTATAATTATAGTATTACTTATATAGTAATAATGACTATAATATGACATAAAAGAAAATAATGATCATAATATTATGTTAATTAGCATTAAATGATGAATGTGACCACACCTTTGGTAGATCTTGAAATATATATTTTGTTTTGGGGTCATACATCTCACGAAATATGTTAAAAGTTTAATATGAGTGGCGTGAAGATTTATTTATTTTTGTTAAAACAGTTGTAGTGTTTCTCTGGTATCTTGTGAAAAAAAGGCTCGGAGAGGAGTGAATCTAAGAGTATTCCTCAATTAAGCAAATTTTTCGATATTCCTTTCTTAAAAAAAAAAAAAAGAAAAAGAAAAGAAAAATTAACTGCAACCAATCTCAAGACACTGCCTTTTATTTTGTTTTTTTGTTTTTGTATGCACATATATGCTCTCTCTTTCTCAACTTTTTTTTTAGTGGTATGCTTTTTCTCTTGCTGTTGTAGGTTTTCCATGATTATAAGTAAATCATTAACTTTTACTTGCAAAAAAATTAAATCATTAGACTCTTCCATGTTCTCATGAAGAAGGTTAAGCATCACCAAGACACCAAGTATCACAAATAGAAGAACAAAGTGTTAAAAAACCAAATATATTTTGTAGAACACCCAACATATTTTTTATTCATTTACCGGTCCCAACGACTTTAGGATCAATAGCTCACTTTTAGGCTTAAGCTAAATCGTTTTAATCAAAACGTTACAGGCAGCACTTTATCCCCGATTTGGAAACAAAGAAAGAAGTATAATGAAAATACTACACAATATTTAGCTTTTAAGGATAAGGTCATCAGTCACCTAATATAAAAAGAAAAAAACGATTTAGGATATTTACATACCCTTAGCCCGAATTTTATTGTTAGCGATTAAACATTTAATTTTTTCACACTGGTAAATGACAAAAAAAATAATTTTTTTTAAAAAAAAAACTTAAACGAATTTTCAAGTTTTAGCACCGATTTAATTAGTGGACAAACTTCTTTTTTTTTTAAAAAAAAAAAAGCCCCAACTCTTCAAACATAGGTCAACACTCCCTCACTCTCTCTTTACCACCCTGATATTCTTAATTGCAAAAGCCTACATTACTGAGGTGAACGACTTTTCTTGAGATGTCATTAATCTCAATTCACAGAATGACCATTCCTCAATTAATACACCTTTTTTTTAAAAAAAAATTATATTCCTCAAATTATATATATATATATATATATATATATATATATATATATATATATATATTATCTTCTCATGTTCACTGTTTCCTTGTGGAGCGTTTGACAGCACGCTGACGGTGTCACTTAATAAAATCACCTAGCAGTAGCACAAGTTATATTTTTGGAAAATAGACATAAAAAACAATAGTTTTATTTCATTTATTTTTTAATAAAACAACACAGAGAGAAAAGACAAATCATTTTTATAGAACTTGGGGTTAAAAGCACTGCATAAATCCATGTGTGTACAGTGAATGCCTGGAATACCCCAATTAGGGGAAAGGAAAGCTAAATGGATATGAATATGATTCACTACTGGGACCATATATTAATGATTGCAGGGTCACTTATAGTGAGGCTTTTTCCTGCCATTAATGTCCAAAGCACATCCAAGGACTCCCAACCCCTCAAATCATCCTCATCCTCATCCTCCTACATTTTTTCATCTATCAATTCTTAAACTGAAATTACATGTTATGATGCATTACCATAGTCCATAATGGTATAAACACTAGCACACTAATAATTGCAGGTTTAATTTGCTATTTGATCTATTGCATAGTTTAAAACCTTCAGATCACTCATCTTCTTATAAAAATAAATAAACAAATAAACAAATAAACAAAAATCTATACGAAAAACACACACCACCATTATTATTTCCAAATTCTAATGGAAGTTATGGAACCGCTTTAGTATGTGAAACCAGATTCAATTAAGCACATATGGACTCACATTCACATGGCTCGAATACACACACGTGAACTCAGTGGTGCATTTACACAATTGAATTGGATAAGCATTTGAAGGCAAGCTGAGGACAAAGTTACTTAAACTGTACACCCCATGAGTATTTATTTGATTTGGAGTCCTTCGGGAACAATGGTTTCTTTTCATAACAAAAAGCAAGATAATTTTGTCATTTTATAGGTGCAGCGAGTCAGAATAGAGGTGTCAGCACTCAGCATTATAAATTTATCATCGAAATGAGTAAATAATTAATAAATAAGCAAGGAAGGTTAAATTTGCGTGTTAAAAATGGCTATAAAATATTTAGTTCCACCAATTATCTATAGCTATTTGTAGTTTGGAGACAACAAAATTTGTTTATGCTGTAAGCCTGTAGTATTCCAAATTAAATAATGTACAGCTCATAATTTGTTTATGCTGTAAGCCTGTAGTATTTTAAATTAAATAATGTACAGCTGATCTTTTAGGAGAGCTAATAGGTACAGTCCATTTTCCTAAGTCCTCCCTCTTCCCTCATTCAACAAATAAAATTCAATAACTGTCAAAAAGGGTAATGATTAGACAAATAGAGATTTATAGCTTGCCAACTAAATCACATACAAATACAACACAGCATTTAAATCACCAGTCTCCAACATTAACAAGTACATTGGCTTATCTCAAAAGTTTGTTATTTATAAATGAAATACATATATACCAATGTGTATATGCATAAGCATACACACCCCCCAAGAAATTTAATGAAAAAGCCAAAAAGGCATGAAAAGACATGGAACATAACTTAACAGGGCAAAAGGAAAAAGAGGGATAAAATACGTAGCTTGTAAGCCTATCACCTTCAATTCTGCAACCATGGTGGAGGAACTCATGTGGCAGATTGCATGTGCCTTAATACAGTGAGAAGTTAATAAACAAATCCGAATGCCGTCCAAGCAATCAGCTGACATTTATGGCATCGTTTATAGCACCAAATGTGTAATGAAAAATGAATAATTGAGTACAGGTTTTGTTTTCTTCGGAATAAGCTCTTGCAACAAAATCAAACTTTCTGATGGTCGAGTAACCAATTTCCTACTTTACCTATAAGCATCTCATTAATGTGCAAAGCGTGTGAACAAAAAAAAAAATGAAATTTTATCGGAATTTCATTAAATGATCAAAACTATAGTACATAAATGCTACAGAATATTTAGGAATATCACCATGAAAAGGGGCTTGCTCCCAGCAAAAATATCTCGTTTTCCACATCTTTCACCCATTGACAAACCCGGTTGCAAGTCTTTATAGCCAATGCCTGAAAACTCATGTCAAAAGCAAATTCAGAAATCAGAATGCATCAAACAAGAACAAATTGCATAATTCAAATCATCATTGAGAATCTGCTTGCTTTCATCACTAAATGATTTTATTAAACCTCTGACTAACTTTTTATGAAAATAAAAACCTATAGCCGAGGAAGTAGGAAGCAAGTCTGACCACACGGTTGGCCAAAAACTTGGTTAAAAAGGGATTCCCTCTTAAGGCCATTGGCTTTACAGGAAATGCAAATTGCAAATTGAGGTAAGCAGATGCTTATGCATACAACGATATGAGCTCTAGCATAAGAGAAAATGTTAAGTAGTGTTCTACATCATTCTCTAGCTCAGTATACCTCCATGGTAGCCTATTCATACTTTTCTTTTTGTTCTGATCCAGTTGCAGTTACCTTTTTTTTGGGCTCCAATTCTTTTCTAGAGTCACTAAAAGCAGTGTATATGATTTCGGTCAGCCAAATTAAATCTAATTTAACAAGGTCGCATGACCAAAAAAACAGTATCTAGGTTCTATTAACCGCAGCTATGCTTAAGATTGCTAGAAGCTTAGATATAAGTAGTTGTAGCATGTTCGACCAAATGTCCTATCAGAGAAGATGGTGGTCCACAGAATGATCTCTCAAAGTTTACAGTTAGTACAAAGGAAGACAGACAGAGGTCATTTCTAACAAGAAAGCAAGTCAATCAACAGAGATCAAGTCATGCATATTAATACTAATATCCTATCAAATATTTTTGTGTAACAAGCTTTGCCTTGATAGCTGATTCTTGGCAGGACTTCTATACTTCAGTTTTAATATGAATTAATATTATTTGGTCGATAAAAGTAATGCACAGTTTGGCATAGAAAACAAATTAAGAAAACTTCACCCAGATTTTACCCTGTCTGCAAGTGGATCAAATGCCGCATAAAGTTCAAAATCTTGAGTGACCCAACAGAGCAGAACTGCCAAAAGAAAAACTCTCAATCAAGTAATATATATATATGTGTGTGTGTGTGTGTGTGTGTGTGTGTGTATGTACAAATATGAGAACCCATAATTCAATGAAATTGAGGCAAACAAGAGAACGATATTAACAGAAACATTAAAACAGTATAAAGATGCCCATCTAACTCCGCATCTTCCCCCAAGACGCACAAATCATACTATTCTGCATATACTTGTAGTAGTATGAACAGACAAGTACCATAGTTTTCATCTCTTCTAAACTGGGTTTTGTGGGGTCCGATTCCTTTTTCATGCATGGAAGCGTAAAGCTTCTGGTAAGCTCTATATAATCTGAAAAAACAATATATAATAATACATAAGCTTCAGCAAGGTAGTCAATCAAAGCTTTTGTTTCTTCCAGAGAAGCAACGAGAGCTGCAGTCTCACCTTTTCTGCTGCCTGGGACTACTAATAGGTGCCGGGAACTCAGAAGAAACATATTGATCTAGAAATACACTACGGTATATGAAATGCCAAAGTCCAGCAGGACCAGCTATCCCATCACATGTTTCCCTGAACCTCTCAGGAGAATCTGTTGGAGGTTTGGGTTGACTCAGATGAGAAGGTAAAGAGCTAGAGCGTGGTATTGGATCAACAGGCAAATCTTCAACATGCATTCCACCATCTAGCAAGGATCTCTGGATTTCACTAAGAACGTTTGACTTTAGAAGGACCATCTCAATACGCATCCTATAAATTGACAGCAAAAACATAATAAGAAATACATCGATAAGTTGTTCACCAACTATCAAACTTATTTCATCTCATTTCGGGAGCATGGGAAGATCCATATTGCACTTCTATATTTCATTAGACCAAAACTTAAACAGATTCTTTCATTAAGTTGCAACATCACACAATGCAACTCCACTTAATTATCGAATAAAATTCCACAATTAACCTGCAATCCTTTAGATGATAAAAAGCATCTGAACTAGTAGTAAGCAGCATCAAGTAAGTATCCACCTGAAAAAAGAAAGTAAAAGCATCATGATACAATAGCGCACATTAAAAGTACAGCTCTTTCTCCTACTGAGAAGAACTTTGCACTTGGAAAGGAAAATCGTCTCCCATGAATTCACTCACATCAAAATAATGGACATAAGCATACAAAAATGCCATAGGATTATATCTTGGCAAGCAAATTGGAGAAAAAGATTCAGATGTCCTGCATAAAGTGGAAAAAAATCAAAGTTCGTAAGACAATAGTCAAACCAATAGGATCCATTAATTAGAATCTCATATGAAATAACACTAACATAACAAGGACATATATAATTGTTTATGTATCATCTAGTGCTCCAAAAACTTAAAAATCAAGATAGTCAAGCAACCAATCAACAATTAAAACAAAACGATCTAAAGATGAAATTAATGGATACTGAATATTGGTGGACCTCTTTCAGATTATAAATGCCTACATAATCAAGAGAGAAATTCTTACGAAAAAAAAAAAAAATCGGAAATACTTCATGCGATGCGGCATGTTCTCTGTGGTGAAAATTAAATGGTACTGTATAACAAAAATATGCCGTGATTTAAGAAGACATAGGATAATAAATGCCTTCTAAAAGAAGAAAATATGCTAACTCCATGGGACCACATGAAGAATAAACTATCTGACCAAAATCGACCCAAATTATGCATGCTGTTAGGGCAGCATAAACGGTTTCAAGTAAAGAACAATATTGTGAAAGGACTGCAACTGGATTCTAATCAAATAGAACAGACGAAAAACCAAATAATGCACTTCAAACCATGTTACAGCAGGGAAAAATTTCAGGTCTTTTCCAAAAGAATATTTGCAGGCATGCCAGGTACCTAAGTTGCTAAAACCTAAAAGATGATATGGTACTTATCATATTAAGGAAACTCCACTTACCTAAATGATTCTGAAGACATAACAAAGTTGGCAAGTAGCAGCATATCATCTGGATGTAGTGAAGCTTTTTGAGCACCAACAAGACTCACAACCTGCAATCAAGCTTTTATCTGATTAAAATGCTCTACTAGTAGATGGTTCCAATAACTATATTATGTCCGGAAAAGAATGGGTATTACAACCTTGTGTTTGCACATTAATATTGCAAACAAAACACCCGAATCAGCAACATCTTGCAATATGGCAACCGCTGCCTGCCTTGTTGCAAGAGCAAGGGGAAGACAGGTGTATGCATGAAGAAATGTGGCTGGGTTGCTGAAAGCAAAGAGATAGGAAACATTATACAAATATATAAAAATCAAAATCAAAACTCGCAATCGCAAAGAGATAATTACACGTACAGACTTGTATGTATACCACACTTAACAATCAAATTAGAAGACAATGCTTATATGACTCAACAAGGGAGAAAATAATTCTACATAGGATGATCTTATTTTCCTCGTCTTTTTTCTTAAAGAAAAACACTTTGGATAATGGAAGGAAAAGGAAAAAAAAAAGGGCATATTCATCGGGCAAAACAAAAATAACATGTTTTTTCCTAAACCAAAAAATGTTAAGCATGCTACAAGGGAGCAGAAAAACTAACCAACTGAAAGAATGGATGAGGGAGGAGAAGACAACATCTGTTCCACCCAGCAAAGGTGTCATGTCAAACTTTGGATTCTTCTCAAAACATCTATTCACCGACTTTGTTAGAATAAGTATCATCTGCATCCATATACCATAGTTAACTAAAGGAAAAAACTAGATTTTGCACATAATTTGTTCTGAACTAAAACCATGATAGTAACAGGTTTTTGTGCTTGAATCCCAATATTCAAAAAAAAAAAAAAAAAAAGGTGGAAGATGCAATGATAGGTTGAGAGAGAGAGAGAGATTAAGGTAGAAAAAATCCGATGCTACCTGACCATACATTAGTTCCAACTGCCCCCTAAGAGATTCATAAGGCTCTTCTGTGCAGCTTATGCATACTAAATAAATTGGTCCTTTCACAAGAAAAACCACCTGAAGATGAAGAAATTCCACGCCAATTATTTAACTTAATGGAAAAAATGAGCTTGCGATATACGAATTGAAAGTGCAACTGTAATAGAATCTAAAGGTTTCATTCCTCAAAACTATAAAACTTCAGCATAAGGTACCAAATTAGGCCATTCTGGGTGGATGTACATTTTTCCCTTTCAATATCCCAAAATTCCCTAAACCTACCTAGTGGAGGGTGAGTTCTAACCTAGAGCCCCATCCCAACCCTAACAATTTGTGGGAAGCATAAAGTTATTGGTTATTCACCACATACGTGGTCCAGAGGAATTAAACCTCATACCCTAAGGGAGTAAATCACAGGTTGACGGCTCAATTAACTCCCAAGGAAGATGTACTTATCCTTTTAAAGACATAGTAACCTATACAAGGACCAAATTCAACAACAAAAAAGAAGCCATATTCATTCATGCATGTAGCCCAAGGTCACATGTCAATGAACATTTTTCAAGATAGAGATCGCGTCAATATCTGAACTGCTAAACAAGACAACTATCAATAAATATACCAGCTAATTCATTTGAAATTTAAAATGGAGGTTCTCATTTTCCTTTCTAGTTTTGTACATTCAAAACAACAATAAATTCAAGATGATTGTGTAAACGTAGACCAACAGGAGAATGAGAAAAGAGTTCTGTTTACTAATTTAAAGAATCTATAATCAAGTGAGAAAGCTTCAAACATAAAATACGAACAGACCTGGTGCTTCCCAGCCCTTACGAATTTCACACGATCCCCACTGTATAATAAAAACGAAAAATAATCATTGTCAAGTACTCTGGCAATCTGAATTGAATAATCATGCACATACCCTACAAAAACAATAACTTTATAAGAGAATATAACCAACTCAGCAAGATTCAGGAATTATACCCATTCTCAACAAAGGAAATAATGGCCTGCAATGTTGCTGAAAATCCTGCTAGCTTGTGTTCATCACCATATCTGGAAGTTAATAAGAAATGAAAAAGAAGAAATAAAACACCAAAAACACAATAAAATATTTGGTTGCACTTCATTCCTCACGGAAAATACAGACATTAGAGGCAGCAGAGACAGACCTCGAATATATTGGTTTGCCAGAGTGACTAAGAATGAAGAAGTGCTTCTTCCTCTTCCTCCATGATACTGAAGCATCATCCTGCGCTTCAATTATGAATCAAACAGCACATAACATTGCAGGTGCCCTCATAGATTTTAGCGAAAGTAAAATGATTTTACGGATAATATTGGTGTTAGGTTTGCCATAAAGGTGTCATACTTTCCAAATGTACAGAGTATTAAGGAATCAATCTGATAACGGTCCTAATTTAAAATTAGTTCAAGAAGTAAGGTGTTTGAATGATACAGAGCCTTGTCTACGGGTGTCAAAAACTTAGAATAATATCCTTAGGAAAACAAATATTGTTTCAAATCCACTAACCATAGATGTTCGACAGAAACGTATCCTACATTTTTTTGATCTATCTCAATCACTGTTCTTTCCCGTTGAAACTTCATTCGTTCAAACAAGTCAACTCCAAGGCTTAAAGTTCAAATTTACTCCACTGATTTCGCTAACCCAAATAATCACAAAGTATTCAATGTAAACATAATTGAAGTTCATCTAAAATTCTATGCTTCGATTATGCATTATTATGCTTAAAAGTAGTCGCAACAATAACAATCGAAACTAAAACCTCTAAGAACAAAACAACCGCAAAGACGAATTCGAAATGCGAAAAATACCTCATCGACGTGACGCTTTCCGGGCACCCACGAGGCTTGAGAATCCAAAACCCCATCGCCACTCCTCGGCTCCTGTATCTCATCTTCAACAACCTCACCAATCTCAAGCTCACCACTACTCGCACCACTGCTTCCTCTTTCACCAGCATACCCACTACTACTAGGGCTCGCCGGCTCGTCCACCTCGAGCTCCGAATTCGTTCTCCCCCAAACGACACCACCTCCTCCCAAACCCTCGCCTACCTCCTCCGCCGCAGCCAAACCACCAGCCCCTCCGTAATCGGCCCAAACCTCTTCCTCCGCCCCGCCCACGGGTCCTTCCTCGCCACCCCTATCGGCATCTTCTTCGTCGTCGTCGCCGCCCTCACCCGCAGTCGCGAAATCGACGCCGTTTCGGGCCTCCTGATTCGCGGCCGAGGCTAATTCAGCGACGGGCTCGGACAATGCGACTGAACCCAATTGGGCTTCGACGGATTTGGGAGAAGCGGGGCCGGGGGAGTCGTCGGCGGAGGTTGAGGAGGTCGAACCTGACGACATTGGACGGGAGAGCATAGCTGTGGAGGTTGGCTTCCGACGTCTTCTCTTCCAAGTCCAGCTACGAAATTAGGGTTTTAACAAGGTCTGGTATGGTAGCTGCTGCAAAATTTGAGCGTCTGTAGAGAGAGAGAGAGAGTACTGGTTCGTCCGCCAGTCGTTGGGTCGGAGCTGAGCGGTCTGACCAGTAGGTAGGTGGATCCGAATTCCTAATCTTAGCTACGGGCCGGGTTTATGTTTACGGGCCTATGGGCCATTCATTTCTTATGGACTCTCGTTGTCCTTACACATAAGCAGGCTTAGAAGGAGAAAAAGACACGGATAGGACTAGTTTGGGCTTTGATTGACATTTTTGTGAAATGCAAGTTTTTTGGATATATATCGGAAGGCTAACAATTCATGTCATTTTGTACCGACCCATTTACATCGTGCATACCCACGGCTTACTTGTTCAACGAAAATATCAAACGTCACAATACTTTTAAACATTATAATTATTTATTTACTTAATTTTTTCACTTCAGCTTTACTTTATTAAGATAAATTAGCTCATTAGGTCATGTTTGGTACACTGTATAAGAACTCTGTATTGTATTAATTAAACATAATACTGTATTTGGTTATGCCTTTGTATTGTATTATTTAATAGGACATCAAAATTTAATACAATACGGAGAGTATTATCTAATACAGAATAAAAGGTCTGTATTACATTGTATTACATAATTTTAACTTTAACATAATATTATACAATACTCACTCTCCTCACTTTTTCTGTTCTTAATTTCTTTCTCATCCCTTTCTCTCTCACATCACTTTATCCTTTTTAAAAGTGGTATTTTTCTAAAAAAAATTTAAAAGTGTATTTTTTTAAATTTGTATCTAAAAAGTAGTTTTTTTTGTAAATAAATTTTTAAAAAAGATAATTTTACAAGTGATATTTTCCTAAATATTTTTTGAAAATGGTATTTTTCTAAGTAAATTTTTAAAAATGATATTTTTCAAAATTAACTTTTTAATACAACATCTTAATACAAATGCAAAACCAAACATAGTACTGTAATAGAATAATACAATACAATACAATCCAATATAACACATCACAATACAATACAATACAGCGCACCAAACATGACCTTAGTGTATTATTTTTCACTTTATTTAAAAAAAAATTCATTAAAAAATATTTTTATGAAGTAATTATTTAATATTTTATAATATTTTTAATAAAAAAATTAATTAATCGTGTCAATTCGAGTTAATTTCGTATCAAACGTATCAAATAAACGTGCGGATTTCGAATCGTGTTATCATATCGTGCGTAAATTTCTAGCCCTTATGACATATGACCAACTTTTTGAATTTTGTAGGAGTTGATAGAAAGAGAAATAAAAGCTTTCCAAAATTGCCCTTTGCTGACAAGTGGTATGGGAGCTCATTTAATGCATTAAATGCATTTCAACCCATTTTTTTCATTTCTTTCTCCTTTTCCCCTTGTCGATCCCCTCTCTCTCACTCTCTCTCTCTCTCTCTCTCTCACACATGTTCTTCCTCTATCCCTCTCTATTCATTTTTTTTTCTTGATTGAAGCATTTTTAACCCAAAAAAAAGGATCAAAGCTTATTGCTTGGATATTGTTTGACTTTGGTATTTGAAAACTTGTGGATATTGTAAGGTAAATATGTAGTTTATTTTATGAAAGTTTTGATATTATCTGATAATGAGTGATCAACGTTGAAGGAGGTCTATAATAGTGATCTGAAAAATATTGTGCTAAAATATTTTTGCTAAACTATTCATCTTCTTCGTGTAATGGTAATCTAGATATCGCAAATCAAGTAGTTTTTGACTACAAGTCAAGTAGTCTATAACCTCAGGGCAAGAATTACTTGACCTGGGGTCAAGTAGAATATTACTTGATTTAGGGCCCTATAAACTACTGGACCTAGGATTAAAAACTAGTTGAGTAGCCCTTGACCCTAGTCAAGTGAAACAATAAGCAATAAAAGTATAAATAGAGACTTAGATGAGCAACTTTCTCGTCATTATTCGGCAATAAGGACTTAGATAGACTCTTCTTATTCGATAATTGGGACTTAGATGGCTACTTTCTTGTCCTTCCTGCCAACGTCATGGCTGTAGATTTTGCAAACTCCTTCTTACCTTCGGCTGACCTGGTTTTTGTCATTTTGGGACTTTCTATGTTTATTTAGATGAGATGAATCAATCGAATAGCTAAAACACGGATTTAGATGAACGATTTTTTTAGTTTAAGGTAGTTTTTGATAGTTTTTGTAGTCAAACATAAGGAACTATGCATAATTAATAACAAATAAAACGCATTCCCAGTTGATTTTTTTTTTTAAAAAAAAAACATTTAGTTAAATTAACTAAATGAACTGATCAAGTAAACAACAGGTCAAGTTTTACTTAATCTAAAGTCAAGTACAACTTAACCCTTAGCCAGAAAAATGATTTATGGCCTCAGGTAATTAAAAATCTGCCACGAGGTCAAGAAGACATTAAGTACTGAAGTCAAGTGAGCTTTCCGAGGAAGTGTATAGGGTAGGGTTATGTCGTTAATGGTCATGTCAGCTTTTTTGTATTGTTAACTGAGGGTTTGGTTAGAGTATTTTAGTCTTTTAACTCATATGGACCCCAATTTTTAGTCCTATAAAACTTATTATTGGAAGTGGTCCTAAAAATATCAAAAATTGATGAAAATGGTCTTATTTGCGTCATTTTCTCATTTAGAAGAAGGAAAAAACTTATTATTTGGATACTTATATCTAAGTTTTCAAAAATAATATAAAAAATACGATTTTTCTAAAATTATTATTTCTTCGGACGACATTTAATGGTATTTTTATAAATATTTTAGTTATTAAAAATCGAGAAACATGAATAGCAATTTTACATGCTAACCCATTTACCTAGGTATCCAATGGGGTAGGTAATACCCGATTATTCAGGTAAATGGGGCAAGTACAGGTATTAATTGTAAAACTTGATTCGGGTACGGGTATAAAGATACCCTCCTGGCGTACCCGACGTGATTATTTGTATATAAAAGCTAAAAATGTATATTATGTATTTGTATAATTTATATAAAATACACATAAATAAATATGAATACATAAAAATTAGGCTGTATTATTGAAATATTACTTGTTTTAGTATATGATATTATCATTAGATTTTTTTTATCTTTAAATTCATTTTTATTTTTATTTTTCAAATTATTTAAATAATATTTTTTTTTATGGGTATAGGTACCCGCGGGTACTCGCCTACACGTGCAGGGAATACCCGAACTTGCCATGCCTCATTAAACAGAAAAATGGGATAGGTATGGGTTTGCTTTTTTTACATAGATACAGGAGTGGGATAGTCGTATCCACCCCAAATTCTACATGTTGTCATCCCTACTGAGAAACCATTTTTAGTGACCAAATTGGTTTCTGGTTTCCAACAAATAAAATTAGTTTCGACTAACTTTTTTCCTCTAGTTTTCAATAACCTTTGTTTCTAGTTTCTAGTAATCAAACTAATTTCTTTAGAATCTGGTTATTAGTTGCAAGAAATTAAATTAGTTTTTAGTAACTAAATTGATTTTTCGGTTTCCTATAACTAAAATGATTTCTCGTTTCCAGTAACCAAAATATTTAAAAAAATGCCACTGAATGTCGCATGGAAAAATAATTATTTTGAGAAGGTTGTATTTTTTATATTATATTTTAAAAAGTAGTATTGAGTGTCGTTTTCCCAAAAAAAAAAAATGGAAACTTGATATTATAAGGTAGATTCTTTGAAAAATAATAGATTCATTTAGAAAAATATTACTTTCTAAAAATATTTGGCAAAAACGCTACTTTTTAGTTTTTACCAATTGATGAGGTACTTGAGATAACCTATCAAGTTATTTGAGATAAACAAACTAGTTACCTCAAGTAAGCCGTTTGGTTACCATAAATAATCTGATTGGTTACTTCGAGTACTTTTGAAAATTACTAATTTTTAAAAAAATGATATTTTTATAAATCATTTAGAGAATGATATTTTCTAATGAACTTTAAAAATGATATATATATTTTTTAAAAAAAATAAGATCATCTTTCAAAAGTTTTGGACTTTGGTCCTCGGGTTTTGTAAGAAGTCAAAAAAATGGATGGTAGATTTTGAAAACTACTAAATAGTTAACCTGATTGGTTACTTTAGGTAATTTGAATATATTATCTTAAATACCTTTGATGATTCAAGTTTTGAAGAGGTGCTTTCTCAAGTGGTAAAAATGATATCTTAAAACTTTTAAAAAGTAGTACTTATCTAAATAAATTAGGAATTTTTCAAAAAACAATTTACATGAGTGGTATTTTTCATTTTCATTTTTGAAACTTTAACATATAAATTTAATTTCCTCTAGCCGTTTCGGCCTAATAAGTTTTAGAATATTTTATTGCGCTTAATGTATATGACCAATAATTGTAATGGACCGGTTTAATTTTAGCCCAAAATCTTACTGAATTGGCCTCTTTTAATTTGAAAAAAAAAAAAGAATGAATAAACATATTATAGTCTTTTGTTTTTTTATGGGTGACTTAAACGTTAATATTATAAGTAATGCATGGTTACCAATCAGGCTATACCTATAATCACATATTTTAGATTTATTCTGCCACTTAGTAATAAAAACTGAAAGATGAACATTTACCATGATAAAGTTTTCAAAATCAATAATTTTGCTTGGAAAAAAAAAAAAAAAAACCTTGCAAAAATGATTATCATATGAAGTGTAAAATTATAATTGGATCCCTAACCTCCACAAAAGTTGCAGTTGGTGTGCAAACATTAAGCTAATCAATGATAAGATATATGAATGATTAGCTGTAGTGTGACGTTATACTAGATATGTTGCTAGATAAGTTCTGCTGGATTATATTAGGTTTACTATCATAAGAGGAGATTGTAACATGTATGAATGAGATGATGAATGCAAAACTAAATGTATATGAATGAGTTAATTTTGTTAGCATGTAATTAAGGCTTCGTTTAGGATTGCTTCTAAATGTATCATAAGAGGACATTGTAACATGTATGAATGAGATGATGAATGCAAAACTAAATGTATATGAATGAGTTAAGTTTGTTAGCATGTAACTAAGGCTCCGTTTAGGATTGTTTCTAGATTCTGCTTTTAATTTTTAAAATCGGTTAGAGAAAAAAGGGAGGAGGAGTGGCGTTTGGTAAGTTACTACTTTTGATCAGTAAATTTTAAAAGTTGTTATATAACCGTTATTTTATGCAGAATTTAAGAAGTAGGATAATGATTACTTATCAAAACTGGTTCTAGTGTCATAATACGAATTATTTAAAATAACATTTTACAGCACACACAATCTATAGTTTACGAATATTAGATATTGCTTTTAAATATCAAATTAAATTTACCAAACACTAGACTTTTTTTTCTGTAACTGCTTCTTACTCACAGCACAACTACATCATAGCGCAACAATAACAAACTATCCCTAAATAAGTTTTATTGATTTACACTAGGCGTACTAGTTAAAAATAAGATTTAGCATCTGATGTTTAGATATTGAATACGTAACTAAATATTTAATAGAGTATAAACAAATGTGTCAGATGAATTAAATAAATAGTAAAATTGATCATTAGGTGACTAGGCCATCCAAGCAATCAATGACAATATGTGTTTCAGATAAATGATGATACATAAATCCATCCAGGTATGAATTTTCAGCTACGATTTAAGGTGAAGATATCATGATAAATGAAATGAGCAATATGAATATAATAATAAATAAATGCTAGCTTGCTCTGGAATTTTCCATTGGAAGTGACTAAGTTTCGGGTAAAAATTTGGACGAGTTGCTAAAAATGATGAATATGATTGAATGAAAGTCCAATAACAAAGAAATTGCCCAAGAGATGATAATAATTCAAGTGAAACTACTGCTGCTTATATAATTTATTATGGTTGTCAATTCAGTAGGTTTTTTTTTTTTAGTCGTTGGATCATCATCTAATGGTGATCTAACGGCTATAATGAAGTGCATGAAAAAATATGTATCATTAATGATATTTCTCTCTCTCACTTTTTAATATAAAAAAATATACATAATAAATTTTTATTAGCCAAAACGATTTTTTTTTAAAAAAAAAAACCAACTAGATTAGTGCCCATTTATTATTATCTTCTATTTAGCTGAAGTATTATTAACTCTTCCATTATAATGCACTACGTCAATAAATGCTCCCAAAGGCTTTATATAGCAGCTCCTTGGGGTATTACAAGTTGAATTGCTCATAAGTCATAATGAGCACCTAAATTTTTAGGTTAATAGTTCAATAGGGCGTAGTCCAATGGAGTATTTCTCTTGAATATTTAATTTCCACTTGTACGAATAAACGACGGTTAATTTTCACTAAGCCGAATTAACCGCTCGCAATTAACTTAGTGATTATGGCTGCTTATCACTTTAGCTAGTAATTTTCAATCTCAAAACCAAAACTTAGTTTCGACTTTCACTTTACTTGTGAGTTATCTGTGTAATTTACCAACAAGCATGTATACTTCGATTATAGTCATTAGAATATCGATCGTTCTAACGTATTTCAATATTTATACAAGGATTTGAGAGGACCACTTCTCGATCTTTTCATTGTCTATCAACTAAAATGAGGACGAAGCTATTAAAATGGCCTTTAGGAATTGCAAAGAGTCGTTTTATCAGAATTATAAAATCCATCCAGTATCAAATAGTTGGTTTGCTTTTTATGGGACTAATTTTTGGAACTAAAATATTTGGCTGCCGAATGATTGTGCTTCAACATGTCACAATGGATTCATAATAATCTTGTTCTTTTGGGAGCTTTTTGCCTAATTTAGTATACTTGTGATATTGTTTGTCTGCAATTAATTTCAAAGTACATAGTATGTATACCTTTTTTTTTTGTATAAGTATTACGCGGACATTTTCAATGTCATCATAGTTTGTTCCTAAATGAGCATCCAATTAACTACTTTATTCATGTCTATATAATACAAATTTTGCTACTTTATGGGATAGATCTGCATCTAAGTGCGGCCCACTATTTAAGTGCCACTTGAGTTTAAAAATCTTGATGCATTTTGTGTTGTTTATTGCAACTAAAGATTTTTGTGATAAGAAATGCTTTTTTTCTTTTTTTTTTTTTGAAACATGATAAGAAATGCTTTTGATTATGTAACCAATAATATAGTCATATAATTAAAGCAAAGTGCGAAATTATGTGGGGTTTAGGACTGAAATTGATCACGCACATCTGGCAAGTGGCAATAGTAATTTTTCTCGGATAAAAAAAAAGACTAGCACTTTTTCTTCGTGCATATCCTGAGCATAACATATAGGGTCACCAATTTCAAAGTTTAAAAAAAGAATAACATATAAGCCAATGACAATGACAAATGATTTTGAGTATGAAAATCACAACAAGAAAAAAAAAAAAAAAAAAAACTAAAATCTTCAGACGATAGGAAAGAAGTTGTGTAGTTTTAGTCTTTATTAGAATTTGAAATTAAAAGCCTAGTGACGACAATAATAGTAGACAATAGTAGTAATGGCAACATCGAAGATGTAAGTTATAACTGATGACAAGTGACGATGATTTTGGATTGTGAATTAAAAACAATATCATATACATGTTAAAAAAATGATAGCGATTTCGGGTTATAATATAAATATATGGAAAAAAAAGTAATCGACAACGATTTCTGATTATAAAATTATATATATATGGGTACCAATAATATTAAAAACAATATCATATAAATAAATATATATAAATTATATATATATAAATAGTGATAACGATGTCCATAGCAAATTTATTATAAAATGAACTCCCTCAAAGAAACTGAACTATAAATTAAAACACTAGTGATGCTGACATTTTGTGACAGATTTTCAAAGAGGATAGTATAAAAGAGTGTCTCTAACTTACCCGTAAATCACTTACTTAGAAAAAAAATAATAATAATAAAGAAAGAGAATCCAAATTAAATACCAGAAAAGATCAAATGCTTTACAAAAAAAGAAAAAAAAAACTTTATTAATATGAATGTATGCAGTGGAATCCCTAGTTTGCGCGAATGATTTTTTTTTTTTTAAATCTTTTTACTTTTGGAGTGTAGATTCGAATTTAAGATCATTCATATTAAAGAAAAAGAAAAAAAAAAGTGTGATTTTCAATAGACTATGTTTGCGACCACCCATGAATGAACTAGTTATTATTTTATCTAACCGTGACAGTTTACTTCAACTGATTTTTAACAAACTGCATACAATAAGAGCGTGACTTCAATATTATTTAGATTTTTTTTTACTGAAATATTATTTAGAACTTAAAATGTTAAGATCCATGTAATTGGTTTTTAGCCCTTAAAATAAGTAAGTGTAAGCAACACCATAGCACATTGTTGTTCACTTATTAAATATAATACTTTTGTATTTATTTTTTTTTAAATGCTACTTATTTTGACAAATTATAATAAAAATAATTTAGTTAATGTGACGTCATATAATCAATTAGTATTTAATGTATATAAAGCCATATTATTATTATTATTTTGATAAAAAAAGAGAATCAGTGGTGCCTTGACCCTGCTCATTTAGTTTCCGTCTCGATAACCATGTGAGCTCAATGATCTCTAAGACCATAGGTGAAATGATAACCGTTTTATTCTTGTGCCTTCGTCAGCTAGCCAGACATGGGTGCCTTGTGGGGTTCACTCATTGGGGGACACATTATTGGAGTGACTCATATAGTGACGTAATGACAAAGGCACCTATTTGGAACCTTCCCTTCTATCATGTCAAGAGTTCGAATTTTTACAAAAACGTATAAACCCATATTATTCAAATTATGCACTTGGGCAAAAAAAATATCATAATGTTTTGTATTTTTTGTTTTCATTTTTCTGAAATAAAGTTGATTTTTTTTTATTGTTATTTCGACATAAATGTATATTTAGGTAATAGATTAAATAAAAATATGAGAACTGCTGGCGTAAAAATCCCAAATAATCCACAGATATTAATTATCATGGTACAATAGAATGAGTTATAGTATGTCAGAACATAATCAATCTAGAAGGTAAATAATAAATGAGAGGACTTTTTAAACTCTTCTTGATTTATTTATTTTATTTTCTTCAGGATATGTCAAACTCCTCCATTTTTTTAATTATTTCGGGGGAAAAAAAAAAAAAAAAGCCGTGGATGGAGGATAAGATACGTTGGTCCAGAGTTGCGATAAACACGTGGACCACTAATAGGCATAGGTGCACAAAAATTCCATGAGACCGAATGTGAGACCATCCCCTGATGTAACAGTTGCGTATTCCCATGTCTATAGTCCATAAAAAGCGAGAAAACGACATGACGATACGAAAACGACTGCCGAACTTAAATAAAACGCCAAAAGAGAGAGAGCTTGGCCTCTCACGCGGCACGCCATCACCATTACAGTGCATATCAATGAAACTTGTGGTCAACTAACCGGCATGGCTTTTTCTGTGGGCCCTCCCTACCTTTGATAATCTGACCGTCCATATTGTCTCATCCAAAAAAACGGTTGCTTGATAATTCACTTCTTCCTTTTTCTTTCCTTTGAGAAAAGTAGGTTAAGGCTCTGTTTGGTAGGAGGGAAAAAGAGTAGGAAGGATGGAGAGTGTAGGAAGGAAAGAAAATCTGAAGGAGGGAGAGGAGAATAATAATAATAATCCCTTTAATTGTTTGGTAGAAAGAATGTAGAGTAGAAATGATGAAGAGTATTTATTTGTAAAATTACTATATTATCTATTTTATCTTTTTAAAATTAATTGACTTGATGGGTAAATTTGTCAATTCATATATATATTTTTTTTAAATTTTCTCCTATCCTTCCAATTTGGGAGGATGAATTTTTGTGGATTTGGAGGGAGACCCTCTCCCTCCTTCTCTCATTCCTACCAAACACAAGATTGGAACTCTCCCTTCATCCCTCTCCCTCCACCCCTCTCCATCCCTCCAAAAATCCCATCTACCAAACATAGCCTAAGTGATGACTTTTGGGTTTGAGTTTGATTCATTCGAGTTGTCTAAAGATCAAGAAAATGTTATTTATATAAATATATAATCCCGAAATATAGATGACCACGGTGATCATTTGTGTGACTCTTTCACTCACTTATTGAGTATTTGACGATCACTTAGTAGGTGAGTTCGTCAAGTGTTAATGTCTTCTTCTTTTTTTTTAGGAAGTTAGGCTAAATAAAGTAGTATATTGAGTTGGAATTCGATTGATCCAAAGTTGTCTAAAAACTAAACGATGTTTAATATAATCCTAAAGTACTAGGTGACTCAGGTAATCACTTGTATGACTTTGTCACTCACTCACCTGTTGGTAATAACTTAGTGAATAATTGAGAGCCAAGATAGAGTAATGACTCTAATAATCATTTATCAAGTGACTATTAGTTATTAGAAACTGGAGGAGTGTCTTTGATTGGGACTCAAGTCGAGTAAAGTGAAATTGGGTAATGACTTCGGTCAATATTTTATTAGAAATATGAGTTTTTTGCCAAAAAAAAAAATCTTAAATTTGAGTGTTCTGCACTTTGTAAAATAATATTATGAGATTAAGAATTTCTAAAAATTAATATTGTGTGCTGATTTTTTGACCAATTTTAGTAATAAAAAAATAATAATATCCTCCATTAAAACTATATTAATCTTTATTATTCTTCTTAATTTTGATTAAAATCAACTCAGATATTAATTTTCAGAAATTCTTAATTTCATAATATTATTATGCAAATGAAAAATTTCAAGATTTAAATTGCAGAATAGCTAAATCTCAGAAATATTTTTTTGTAGTTTTTTTTTTTGAGAATGTTTTTTTTTTTTTTTTCAGTTTACCCTTCTTCAAAATACAAGATATGTCTAAGACTCCCTCCTCTTTCGGAGATGACTGGCTTGCCCCGCTACACAATAAATTCCGTATAATTCAATTTTAACGGGTTTGATTGGCCTAGAATGTCGTTTCCTATAGTGACAAAACTATCCTTACTTTTCGGTGATAAATGTTTTGGGTTTGTGTCCTTAAAAGTTAATTTTGATATGACAGTTTTACCCTAAGGTGCCAATGTCGACATGATGGGGTTAGGTATCGATAACCAGAAAGAAGTAATGAAGTATCATTTTCGTCTTTTTCTTTAAGGCCATAATAAAACAAAAAAAAAAAATTTGATTATGTTTCTACTCCTAATATCTGGTGCCTTTTCTTTCCGATTAATAAGGAAGTCTAAAAATTTGAGGTTTTCGAATGAATCCATTTTTCAATTTGGATGGATTGAAAAAGATGTCATGTAAACTAAAAGCCCTAATAATATTGGCCGGGGTTAAGTACAACTACAAATCTTAATGCAAACATAATAACATATTATTATTAATATTGTCTGTCCATATAGTACTTATGACGGAGGTACAAAGTTTTTAATCATATGGTGTGATTATGGTAGCTCAATGATCGCGTTAGCTTTTTAAGGTATGAATTTTAATATAAAGTTATAAAAATACGCGGTAAGAGAGGCCAACTCATAATGTGTGTAGTCTACTGTCCAACTTTTCTTTTTGACGTTGACTTAAACAATACAATTTATTTGGTTTAATAAATGTCGTTGTTTTTAGTTCAAATGGACAATGAACAATAATTTATATGAATCCGTGAGTGGAAAATGGCTCCAAAGCAAAGGGTTTAGAGTAAGAGAAAGTTCAGGTAATGCTAGCCAGCAACATGTGATAACAATTAAAAAAAAAAATGAAGAACTGACCTTGAACTATAAATTTGTACTGCATGAAGCCAATAACATATTCCATTATTATGCTCAACGAATATTATGGGACACTCAAATCACGAGGTTACGCTGTGTTAGAAAAGAAAAATGTAGCCTCCATTTATCATGTTGATGAATAAACACTTTATACAAGTCTCATACTTCTAAATTAAATTTACATATATCAATTGTATACTTTTACCGGTTTTTGGTCCTAATTAAACACCATATGCGTTCCTTAACATCACTCTTACAAGAACGTATTAATTGAGATCTCATGTTAGTTTTATGTTTACTTTGTAAGTTTGTATACATTACTTTTAAGAAAAAGAAATTGCATATATTCTTTTGTTTGCCGGTATGTAATAACTAGCTGCTATATCATTGATAAATAAAGTATTGGCTAGCTAATTTTATATTAATCAGAGAAGGAAATAATTGAGTTGGTTCATCACTCAATAGACTTTAATTTGATGTGATACTTGATAGTGAAACGGTATAAAAATTATTTTTTTAAATATATATACAGTTGTCTATACTATCGCCCAAAACAATTTTCAAATGTCATATTCAATTTCGGATGGATAATTTCCCAATTAAATGGCAAGAAAACCAATTAGCCAAAGTTGCTATTAATAATATATTATTGGTTACGAGATCCAATGCTCGTATTGTTATCCTCATTGTCTGATTAATTTAACAAAACTTGATTAAAGTATGGATAAACAGATCAAAATTTAATTAATTTTTTTTTGGATTTGAAGAAACTAGAAAGCAACCCCATTGGAACTATCCGCTATCGCCTCGTGCCTCTCGTCCAATGGGCAACACTTGTATCATGCATCTACCTCCTTACTTTAAACCAAACCTTATGCCATTAAATACCGAAAAATAATAATAATAAATAACTAAAGAAAACGTTGATTAGCGAGTAAACTAAACTATAACATCCATCATATACTAAAAAACGTGAAAATTGGTCTATCCTGAATCAACCCCGAATGAGGATTTGGGAAAAATAGTGAAGAAAATAATGCAAAAAAGGATAGATGTGACCAATTGTACCTTATCAATTATTTTTCAACAGGGGTCATTATCGTTGATTCGTAGCCTCTGCTTTTCTTTTTTTGTACCAACCCCACCCACATTAATATATTTAAAAAAAAGAGAGAAGAAACCGCACCAATCATTTATCAATGACCCTACTTGCTATTTATATTACCAAAATGGCCCCACCCACCACCCTATTCACTCTCCAACCATATCTACTTTCAACTTTATGTAAATGTAACCTTGAAAATCAAAATTGACCACAAACCTCAAGAACGAGTAAATAATATTAAAAAAAAAAAAACAATTAAGGCAAAATGAAATAGTAAAATGTAGCCGTGGAAAGTTTATACCCAAAAGAAAAATAGTCAAATACAATCCTAAATCCTCCAAAGTTAGAATTACAATCGTGAAAATTAAAAACGCTCCTCAAAAACACTGTAATGTAATACTAAAATCACCCCCCAAAAATTTAACCAAATAAACAAAAGAAAAAAACCGCTATGGAGGATTAAAATTTCCTAAAAAAATAATATTCCGTAAATTCCCGCTGATATCTTTGAATTCTTTTTTCTCAACTTCCTTCTGAATTGCCTTTTTTTTTCTTTTCCCCAGAGTATTTCAATCTTGGAACCCAGTTTTCTCCCAAATTGCATTTCTGACCCTACTGAGATCCCTCCCTTTGAGAGTCCTACCAATCCCTTCGTGCACCGAGAAAGAGGCGATCCTCGTCCTCGCCATCTGCCTCGCCAGAAACTCGTGAGGCGGAACCCTAACACTGCCTCCGCCGTCGCCATCGCCATCGCCGTCAATATCGTCGTCATCGTCGTCGTCGCCGTTACCTCTACTCCGGCTATCTCTGTACTCGTCCCTGAGGATCTTCGACCAGTCCGGAATGTTGACCGGGAGCGACGCCGGAGTCGCGCCGACGCGATCGCCGGGATCGGCGACCGATCGCTTCGAGGACGGCTTCTTGGAGATCAGGCGCGAGGTCGAGACCGGTTTGCGGAACTCGGGCGAGTTGGATCGGGCCGAGTTGTAGAGGTCGGACTCGTCGAGTTCGAATGCGGAAGAGCCCGGTTGGACCACCGCCGTGTGGTAGTCCCGGTCGCCGGAGAGGAAGCGGTAGTTCTGCCGAGCGAAGTAGCCCTTACTCGTCGCCATGGTTGGAGTTCGAAGTACCACAAAAGTTAAAAAATGAAATCTCTTTTATATATATAAAATTCTTTCTTGGGTTTGGTTTGGTTTCTGTGAAATGAGGTTTTGATCGGCTTTTATAAAAGGTCCAGGGTGAGCGAAGTGGATAAGGCTGGGCCATCTCGAGTTACATTAAGGTGAAATTACGTAAAAGACCTTATGCTAATTTTCGCCCAAATGACACGTCGGATTTTCGATTTGTCCATTTAATAATTTAATCAATATCTCGGGGCCGGATTTTTGTGCTTTTCTCGCTAAAGATATGTACGGAGTCTTCTAATCCACACATAAAAAGAAAAGGGAAGTCACTGATGACACGTGGCGCAGAATTGACCGTAAATCATAGGAGACCAACAGCTTGTGTAGTAAAGAGTAGGGGGTTAGTAACTGGATTTTTAGTTACAAATTCTTCTTTTCACATTTCAAAAAAAAAAACAAAAAACAAAATTCCTTTTCAAGTTTTTGAAATGAACTAAATCTTTATCCCTTTTCCCCTTTTTTCTACGATTTGTTTTTTCCTTTTTTTTTATTTCTTATTTTGAGAATATAATTTTCCTTATTTAGAAAAACACATTTTATCTACCATCATCAATACAACAATGAACCAATATTTTATTTTTTTTGAAAAAATGTACTTCTTACAAGAAATTAAAAAAAAAAAAGCATTTTAGGACCTACTCGAAAAAAATACTTTTACAGCTTAACTTATAACCTTTTATTTTCATTGACAAGAAGAAATTTTAAACTTTAAGTAGTGCTCCACGTTAAAAGGAGATGTAGTTATAATCAAACTATATATGCGACCAGTTTTGCAACTTCAACTTTTTTAACTTCTATTTGCCAATTCACCAATTTATCTTGAAAATAAAAACTTACGTGTGCCAAAATATTTTTCAAGATATCCAACACTAGTCATTACATTTGACGTCAAACAAAAATTTAAAATGTAAAGTAGCTATTCGTATTATTTGTCTTTTACCTTGTTTTGCATTTCTCAGTTGCGCCATTCTGAATCACGTAATTGGCTTCAGATATTTACAGTACAAAAAAGGACCGCTTCGTTAGCACCGTCGATTTCAGTCAAGCGCCTCGGAATGGGCGTCGACTCTCATACTCCATTCCACGGATCAACGCCACGTGGCTTGGCTCTTGTCGAAAAGTGGCGTTGCGATACGCTACGCGACAAAAGCGGGGTCAGTTTAGGGAAGAGGGAATTAATCTGTTGAGGAGAAAGGATTTGAAGTCGAAGCAGTGGGCAGTGACAAAAGTTTTGTCGCGACGCGAAGAAGAGAGAGAGAGGAACATTAGGGGGGTACTCACCTGACCGGCTGACCCTGGTTTGGTTCTAGAAAAGAGGACAAAGTGGTCCTGTTTAGACGATCGAGGATTTTCGACACGTGTACCAGTCTACCTTCCTTGGACACGTGGCCTCCAGCTGTTACTCGTAGAGGATAGGGGGTATGCTGGCACGTGAAGTGGGCCCCGCCCGCTCGGATCTAGCGCGACCCTCTTTGCCAGCTGCTCATGCCCCTCCTCTTGTCCTCTCCTGCGCGACACAACCCCCCCAATATCTCTCCTCCTCCTTCAATTTCTCGCGAACCAAACCGTTATCGCGCGCAAATGTTTTGCTTACGTGGATTTTTTGGTTTTGAAATTTTTTATCTTTTTCTTTTTTGTAATTGTTTTGCAGCACCCCATCCCCACGTAATAATTTCTAGAAAAATATGAATTTTTATTTACCAAGTAGAATGTTATTTTATTTATTGATTAAAAAAATTAATAAGTTAATAATGAAGGAAGTTGAATATTAAAAAATATATTGATTCCAAGTTGAGAATTGTTGAGTATAGATTTTAATATTTAAAAATCTGATTGATACTATGTTTGATACTAAATATTAAATTTTATCAAATAGTTAACTACATTTTTATACCTTATATTTTGGTTCTTTGTTCGATTTTATACATTATATTTTGGATATTATTACATTAACTTTCAAATTTAGAACTTGTAACAAAGTTATATATTCTCTGTCAAATATCAATTTCGACGATTATGTTTACCAAAATACCATCTAAAATTTGAATATATATATATATTTAAAAAAAGTTCAAACTAAAACTTATCTAAAATGGATAAATTTATTTATAAATAATATTTAATAATTCAGGTTTTTCTATATTTTAAATTAGTTTCTTAATATTTATTCCTTTCGATGTTAATTTGAATTAAGTTTAATTTTAACTCAAGTACTAAAATATATATAATTAGTTTAGAAGGTATTGTAATAAGCCCAATGGTCAAAATTGATGTCCGACCCAAAAAGGTTATAAACTTGCTACAAGTTTCAAATTTGGATGTCAATATTAATAATAACTAAAACACAATGTTTAATTTGAATAAACAGTCAAAATACAATGAAAAAAATATAATTAACCATTTATTAAATTTGCTACAACAAAAAGCATTGCAATAAAAGGATTTTTTTTAATGTTAAATTATAGTATTTGGCGCAATAAAATAACAACGCGTTGAAGACACTCTAGAAATAAGTATATTTAACAACGAGCTATGTTATTTATTTAAATTAGGATAGATACATTACATAAGTATCAAGCATTTACTGCTGTTAGTTTGTCAAAATTGTCAACCCATCTAGTAAAACTTATAAATGAAAGTGGTTTATCTATTCAAACTAATAGATTTTACTAGCTCATGTTGCACAATATTTTGGTTAGCAATATATTATGCCCCAACCGGTCCAATCTTTTTTTTTTCTTTTTTTGGTAAGAAGAAAAATAAAACAAATCAATTTTGCCATATACGAAATTATTTTCTTCCTAATATATATATATTGCTTCTTATTATTGTTGTTAAACGATTCTACGTGATAAACGTTGTTGGTTGATCTAGATAAGTCAAATGTATGAAAAAGAAGAAATAGAAGTGATGCAAAAGTTTGATTCGTGACTCGTGAAAATGAGTTGTTGATTATAATACTATGGTTCTTTCGCTGGCTCCCATGGGAATAAAATTTTGTGGCTATTATAGTACAATTATCAATTTAACAAAGGATATTTCTTAGATATTTTCCATTTTATAATTAACGTGTTCCGTATTATTCTTGGTTTTTATGCCATAATATTCCTATGTTCCATGTGGGATAAAAAAAAAGCTGTATGATCAGAGGAAAAAAGAAACATCAAGTACATAAGTTTAGAGGATTTTGCCCCTGGGTTCACACCAACAAAAATAATAGTGATAATAATTAATAAACAAATAAAATAAATAAAGGATTTATTTATGGGTCTTTGTTACAGTAATATGCATTGCGAATTATTAAAATTTGAACTTTGCCCCTTAAATAACTAAAATCAATATTTTTGGCGAACGAATAGATAGAAAATGACATTGTCATAATTTTAGAGTGTTTTTCAAAAACCCATAATATGAGTAGTTGAGACTGAAATGAGTAAAATAACAAATATTATTTCTCGTTTGTATGCATAGGTATGGCAGTAGTGTGGTTCAATGATAAAGATGAGATTTTTAATACATCGGATATATATTGAGACATTTTATATAGTTTAGAAGGAAATGATAAAAAGAAAATAATACAAAAAAATTGGTGAATGTTTTTGCACGATCAGAAAGGGGAAAAGAATTGCTTTATTCTGATTTTTTTTTTTTTTTCGGTCATCTGAAAAGTTAGAACTGTTTAAAAGTATTAGGAACATATTAGGATAAAACGGCATGTCATGTCATATGTAGTACCCTATATCCAATCTTAATTATTGAATAATAAATATTACAGTTAATATCTTATAACATATATAACATAATGCAACTTAATATATCGTATCAAAGTAATCAATTAACAGGTTCAATGAATTCTTTAAAAAAAAAAAAGGTGCAATAAATTAGGAGAAAAAAAAAGTAATTAGGCCCACGGGTAGTATGTGAAATGAAATCGTTTACAATATGGAGCACAAAACTGACGACTTTTATGGTGTATATATATGTATAAGTTTCGTAATCTTCTTTAGATATTCCTTAGATCTACAAACAGGAAATAGATTTATTCTATTTTAGAATTGTTAGGGATTAAGTCAACTCTTTTTATCACATTAAAAACTATGTTGGTAAATAATTTGTCTTCCATTTACTGCTGAGCTTTATAATTAAAGGAGAAACCTATTATGATTTACAACTTTAGATACTACAAACACAAAAACCAATGAATGCTACAGTAGTTGTCTTGGAAGAATGTGAACATTTGTGATTAGATTAACCTCTAATCATGTTTCCTTTAAGATTGACATCTTTATTTTTAATTTTAAAAAAGAAGTCATGGTTACATCTTGCTTTAACGCTTTCCCAGATTTTTTAATCTTAACCAGTAATTTAAATAATTATTAATCTCCAATAATGATGATCCTATTTGGACTTTTTAATTGGCTACAACTATAGATAGTGTATGCCTAATGGAGAACCAGATAACTTTGATTTAACTGGTTCTTTAACTAGGAAAAAATTTAACATATCCAGGCATCTTCGGCCACTTGAGGGAACTTTAAATAAAAAAGTATATGCACCTTTTTTTTTTTTTTTTTTGTTGAAAAGAGATTTTCACTTTTTAGTCGGTGGAATAAAACTCTCATTACCAAGAAGAAACTAACAATAGAAAACAAAATTAAAGGCCCGCAAGTAATCCTGTTCTTCTTCTTTTTTTTTTTTTCAAAAGAAGAGATTAAGAAGAAAAAAAATTAATTATATAAAAATTCAGTTAATATGAAAACACTTTTCATTTGTGTTTGTCATGAAAATGATTGTTAATTGTAACTAGTGAACTACTTAAGTGGAGGTTTATTCCTTTTTTTAGTGCATTAGTGACTGGCAAGTACTTTTTTCCCCTAAAGACAGTGGCGAGTATAATTTTTTTTCAAGTAAATAAGAAAATGATTTATTAATAATATTTCCTACAATACGATCACCGCAATTAGGAATTTCCCTCAAAAAAATAAAATATAAATTATCATTATAGAAAAATTATGCTTAGCAAGAGTGGATGGGCCTTTATTTTCAAGAAATAATGAATAAAACGACAAACGATAACAGCTATCACAACTATTTCGCAACATAGTCTGTAATAGTGGCAATAAGATCATTGCTACATACAATCAACCGAGTTCATTATACTCACAAGTCACAATAACTGTACAATCATTTTATACGAAATGGACAATCAACCTTGAAGGTAACATAATATCTAATTTTTTACGCAGCAGTAAGAGTTCTATATTTATCGTCTCGAAGTACATAGATCATCAACTCTGATAAAGTCCATATTTGTGAACAATACATCTATCTACATTAAATTATTTTATATATAATTTTATAGCCAAATCTAGAATAAAACCAAAAAAAAATAATAATAATAATAAAATAACGAAACTAACAAAAGCCAAACAAATCTAAAATATGATAAGATGTTCTCATAAAAATAAATCTAGGAATACAAAGTTCTAGATACAAATGGAAAGATTATCAAAAAAAAAGGAAAATTAAAAATTAAAGAAATCCTACTGGGGATGGAGAACAACAAAGGATCTCCTATCTAGAGAATTAGAAATCAAGAGACTGGAAAAGAAATGGAGAGGAAGAAGATAAAGTTTATTTGAAAGAAGATTTTTTTCCTTACTTTTATAATTCGTGGCAAGTATGATTGAATTTTTATTTATGATGTATCTATTCTAGTTTTAGCAATTTCTGGATTATCTTTTTAGTTTCTGAACCATTTTCTGTGAGTAGTAGTTCTGGAGTAGAAGTGCAAGTACCTTCGTGATTATCAAATACTAATAATTAGTTTCCATACTCTAATTAATTACTCAAAGTTGTAATCTGAAATTGGCATTCCAAAAAAAAAAAAAAAAGGAAAATTGGCATTCCAAAAAAAAAAAAAGAGGAAAAAGTAGTACTAGTCTAATAAAGTTGTTCAATTAACTAACGAGCACTTGATAAAATAAAATTCCAAGAATCAAATCATTTAACAGAATTTTCGATAATTTGGTAAGTGTCTGTTTTGCACATCTAGTTTTAAAAAATGCACCCTTCTTTTTTCTTTTTTTCCTTCTTGTTAATCAGTTGATATATCCGGTACATTAACTGATATACGCGAACAATAAAAAGGGACAATTTTTATAATGACAAAAAAAATTCGATGTCCTAAAGACCATCAATTTACCCTATGCATATATTTTTCATGGTTTGTTTTTATTTTTTATTTTTTATTTTAATTTTGGCTTTGCAAGGAATTGAATGCCACCAACCGAATATACAAATCCTCGAGTACCAAATACCAAATAACCAATACAGCTTTTATGGATAGTAGTGGGTATTGGATAATTAGACGTTATCTAAGACCGAAATGGGCATCAAAATTGGATCTTGGAAAATAAAAATTCCAAAGACCAATCACTTGAAAAAACTCTGTTTGAGGTCGAATCTCATGATCAATAATTGAGAAGGGCATTAGTTCAAATCTTGTGACTCTTAAGAAAGTTTCATCTGTCCTTAGTCACGACTCACTTGGCCCAACTCCAATTCCGTTGCTTGCAAGCTAGTAGTTTTGGCGAAAACGACTCCACCAATTCCAAATTCAACCATAAAAAACCAGAAAAGTCCTTGTCTAAAAAAGGAAAGGAGATGTAGAATAGGGGGAGGTGGCCCCTTTTGTAGGTTTCCCCTTTAAAGATAGGCCCATTGTATTAGCAGTGGACCCTCTCTGATGTACAATACTATTGCTATTTCTATAGGTACGTAGAGCCTTTTAAAAGACTAGTACATAAATGTAATACAACGACTTTTTTTTTTTTTTTTTCGGTTAAAATCGTCAATAAATGTAATACAACGCGACTTGGTAAAACTAGGACAATCCCTTGATAAGTTAACAGGATTTTTTCGATTGTATTTTTTTAATAATAAAAAATAGAGGAAGCGACTAGCGTGGCTACCCTCTTTGAGCATTACTAAATGAGATCTAACTCCGTCCAAGAATATTTCGCTAAAGATCCTAGGCGGCGAGTCTCTTCTTTTGGGTGATGAGGTGCGTCACATTAACCGTACGGAATAATTAGCGAGAATAGTATCCCGGCGAAAGAAGGTCAGGACATTCTCAATCGGACACTGAATTGGCAGGAATCAAGTCTTTATATTTAAGACTCCCGAAAGAGTCTCCTAGTACTCAAACCCACAATCTTAAGCTCCCATGGTAAATGCATTACCACTAGGCTACTTGTTCGGTGATTTTTTTCAATTGTATTTGTCTCGTACAAAGAAAGATATCATAATGATGATGAATCATGAAGACATATATTTCATTATATTTTTTTAAGTTCTTATTTTTTCAAAAAAATTCGTATTAATTAATTGGATTCGTGCAATAATACAAGCTACTCCGTTGACTATATTGTTGTAACTGAAATCTCTCATGTTGGTGAATAGAGATAAGCAGATTTCCACTTAACTGCTCAAACCAAACCAATTTACGTAGTGCAGTGTGGTTATTCTCTTCTGTGGTGCGGTTTGTGGTCCTTTTTTTTTTTTACTACGACGATGTGGTTTGGATGCGAAATAACATTTCTATTTTCCCAATTACCCATACTGCACCACATTAAATGTGTACTAATTTTAAAAATGTTCTTATATATAAATATTTTTATTCTTCAATATTTTTTTTTAGTAGTTGAAGATTATTTTTTTAATTTAGCCCAAATTTATTAAAGCCTATATCTATGGCTCAAATCGCATAAAATGCACCAAACGACATAATTAATAGGTTTATTTTAACCGTATGTTAATGATTTTTTTCCTTCTCCATTTTAGGGTTTGGTTAAAAATTTTTATAAATATCCTCTAATCCACATCGTGCTCACCTGTATTTGTGAACAGAGAATACAAGTCATATCAACTCATGTAATTATTTTGGTGATTTCAGATATTTTGATTTACATAAGAATTATTGGATGATGATGTAATAATGATATGGTTTCGAAACACACACAAAAATAGTTATTCCTCACCAAATAAGAGCCCGGATTTTTTGTCTCATATTATTATTATTATTAAAAATAAAAGAACAGTTTAAGTGGTGTCGTAATTGCTTGCAATTTTGAATGAGTTCCTCTAGTATCACAAAAATGTTGCTTTCATGAAAGACAGGTTTTTGGAACTTGAAATGACTAAACCCCAGATATGCTTTATTTCCATGACTCTATTTTCTTCTCTCTATCCATTAATTAATCTGCAAGCCTTGTCGTTTGTGGCAGAGCCAAAGTGAGATAACATTTGTTTACTATGCCTTCTTCCTTACTCATTCGTCTTAGCTGTGATATTCTTAAGCAAACACCATATATATTGATATACCTAAGTTATTTATAAACATATTTTAACGTCAATGTATGTCTATGTCACAGGTATTATTGTTACTTTATTAGTCATAAATATAAAACGAAAAATAACATTTTGCAATATATATTTACAAAAATGAAATCCAAATATATCGGTACTGGTTTTTTTCTTTTTTGTGGTTAGTTTGCTTTTTATAATTCAAAAAAAAAAAAATTTTCTCCTTTTCTGAAAAACTTTTGATCGTGATATCAACGTGTGACATTTATGTGAAAAATCTTCCGTTGTTGGGACTGATTTTTTTCATTTTCTTTTTTGGTACAGTTGTATACTAGACGTCAATAATGTTGAAGAGTATTAGCATCAGCATCAGTACTGCTTCTATGTATTTTGATCGTAACAGGAATACTTATAGTTTATCTATAAGTTTTAAATAAAATAAAAGTTCTACTTTTTACTTTTGAATTTAATGTTTGTCAATTATATATTTATACAATATAAAGTATCCAACTTTAAATCTAAACATTCAAGACCTTTGCTGTTACTAATCAAACTAAACAAGGACTAAATTCGATTTTTTATAGTAATTTTTCAAAAAAAAAAAATTAAAAATCCTGAATTTTAAAATTGTTTAAAAAATCACATATTTTAATCAGAAAAATTTCATTTTTAAAAGTATTTATAAAAATACTTTTTTTATTAATTGATGAGATACTTGAGGTAATTAGTTAAGTTACCTGAGGTAATATGACCGGTTATTTCAAGTAACTAGATGACCGATTACCTCAAGTAACTAGATTGGTTACCCTAAGTGATCCAACTGGTTACCCTCGAAAACCATTGAAAAATACCAACCTTGAAGAAAAAGTGATACTCTTCTAAATATTAATTAAAAGTGTCAATTTTATAAAATATTTTTAAAAAACGATATTTTTCTAAATTAATCCGGAATTTTTCAAAAAATTTAGCTGATTCGAAATTTTTTAATTTTTGGTACTTTGGGTATAGAATTTTGTAAGAAGCCCTATTTATTTTAATGCTTAAAAATTCATCATTATAATTGTTATTAACTAACATAAATAAAACTGACAACTAGATTAGAACTTTATCACCATTCACCATTGACCTCTAGGATATGTGAGAAAAGAACAAATACTTTTAAGGGAATAATTCTAAAAATACCCCTTATGTTTTAACTAAATACCACGATTAATCCCTTGTTTTCATAAAACTCAAAAATATCATTTCTATTTTTTGAAACTTAAAAAAAGTATACTATATCTATCCTTTTGGTCAAACTTGAAATGCAAAATGTCTAAAATATCCTTACATATATTTTTAAAACCTATTACTAAACACTCTCATTTCTATTTTTTTTCCAGAAAAAATAAAGAAAATAACTCTTTTTTAGATTATGGAAAAATGTTTATTATTATTTTTTAGGCAATAATTTTTAAGATATTTTTTTTGTAATAAAAAAATATTAAAAAAATATAAATTATTTGGATATCAATATTCTAAGAGTATTATTGTCATTTAAGAAAAAAAATTAGTCAAAAATTTGACCAAAAAGAGGAGGAGAGTTACTTTTTTCCTGTTTTAGAAAATAGAATGGATATTTTTATGTTTTACGTAAAAGGGTTAACCGTGGCATTTAATTAAAATAAATGAGGCATTTTTGGGATTATTCCTACTTTTAAGTAGTACTTTTATTGTTCACCAACTTCTGTTTAGCTTCCCCTTTCCCCCTAATGCAATAAGTTTTTGGTAAATGGCAACAAAATTAATATCAACATATGCCAATATATATATATATATGATATATATACCCATGCAATTTTTTCAAAAGCTGAAAATAGATACTCAATAAAATTAAGTGGACTACAAAATTGAACAACAAATAAAAGTTGGTGAACAGAAATGGCGCTTGAAAGTATCACAGGATAGGAATGATTGGTCAAAAACAATGAATATGGCCTTGATTATTATGAGGAGTTGAACTAATAGAGTTTTTATTATGTATAAAAATAATGTCGGATTTGCTAGCAATTTCTTGTCAAATCTTCACTTTTTTATGAGTACAAAGATAGAACACACATGAGATCCACATAAATGGAGGGACTGAAATTGACCTCACAAAGCAATCATTAGATAATAAACACCGTGAGTCTTGCGACTTGCGTATTTCAAGAGCATAAG